>QANU01099343.1:0-77727 GCA_003254905.1 Nissolia schottii
AAAAATCACCCAATACCCAATTCACCCCCCCTCTTGTGTATTTGAAGCCACTTGGTAACAGATGATGATGATGAAACTTTTAACATGCATATTGAATTGGTGGAAGACAAATTCTTTAATGTATAAGATCCTTTCTCTCATAGCTTATGATGTATTCCCATTTCTACCGTTCCATCTAAGTCTTGCTTTAGTACGGGTGGACGTGTACTTGATGTCTATCGCAGCTCTTTGCCCCCCAAAATGGCTGAAGCTCTTATTTGCACTCAAAATTGGTTATTCCCTCCTAAAGCCACACTTGATGATCAATATTTTGATCAATTTGATAGCACCGAGAAGATTGTCAATGGTTAGTTTATAACATCTTTATTCCTTTCTCTTAGTTAATTTATGTAAAATTTTCACATGATATTGACTAACTTCATATATTTTGCAGATGTTTCTACTAATGCATTTCAATCACAAGGGACGACTTCACAACAGAATGTCATGAACATAAAATTCAGTATATAGAAATATATTGTAGTGCGCTTATTATTTTTTTATTGTTTACGTTCCACTAAAACTATGGAAGTTTGAATGTGAATGCTAAGATTATATATTTTATGTCATTTTGTTGTAGTGTTTGAAATTAATGAGTATTTAGTTAAGAAATATAATGTTTAGTTTGCAATTTTTTCAACTTTATTTTTTAATAGACATTATTCTTTATTTTGAAGTTTGAGATAGTTTTAGCCCATTTTTGGCCCGGTCCAAACCCGGGTTTTAACTCGGCCTAAAGATGATCGGGTCTATCAGGTTTAGGATCGGGTTCTCAAAATTGGTACGGTCTAAATATAGGGCCAGGTTCAGATAAAGACCAACCCTGTAACCCCCCTGGCTACCCACTTCCATGGTAGCAAGCAATGCTCACAGGGTTGTTAGCCGTTGTGTCGGGTTACCTTTATCCCTTACTTTTACCTTTGTAAATATCTCTTACGCGAAAATATGGACTAATTTGAAAATCATTCGTGTGCTTTATCAATTATAAACTAGGAGCCATGCGTGATTAAGATGACATATAAAAACCGTCGCTAATAGTTGAAGTAGAACATGAAGAGTAGGTATATATACATAATTACAACCAAGGTCCATAACATAACTACACAGTCTTAGTACTAGATATTTACACAAAATGTATCAAAGTCATAGAACATAATACAAAACATTTAACGCCTTAGCGCGACCGTTGTCATTTTGCTCTGGCTCTGACCTGTTGCAGCCTTTTGTCACCTACCATGCATCCCTCTCGTCAATCCATTCGCTTTGCACACCTGGATCCATAACCGAGTGGGGGTGAGAACTCTTGGTCCTCAGCGGGGTTTCCTTCGCATTATCTAATGTTCATTTTCTCGGGCATCCTCCAGGCCGTTCAGGAGAGTTCTAAGTGATCATGCATACTAAAATCCTACTGATTATTATCTTGGCCTAGGATCCTGAGCAGCTTTATCTATGTTACTATGTGATTAAGGGAACTAGTCTTTCTTATCTAGGTTCTCGCGCTTTCTATTCCTAACCGTCGTAACATAACCACATATACATGTATGCAGACAAACATCTTGGTCGCGTCCCATGCGTTCCGGTCGCGCCTCATGCGTTCCCTTCGAACATGGTGACGAAGAACAATGCATGTGTTCCCTTCGAGCATACTATCGTTCGCGATGCCATTCATGCATGAACCTATCATCGTTCCTTTGGCCTGTGTCACACTCCCACGTACACCCCAAGCCTGTCGACCCGCATGGCGGTGTACGGCCTGCCTTTTCTGCCTGTTCCTCGAGGACACATGACTTCACCCCCTTACCGGGTGGCGAGGGGCCGCCTTCTTTTGGACTAAGCCAGAAGTGGACCATATCATCATTCATTCATGCTTTACATCATCATTCGTTAATAATATTTCATTTATAATATTAACCATATGCACCTTTATCTTTTCACTCATACTCTTGTTCCTACATTTCATTATGATCTTTCATTCCTTACCTTTTATTCATTAAACAATAACCTCTAGTGATCTATGTAACATCCCGAATTTTCTCCTTATAAAGATTTCGCTTAATTCCTAATTTTGCTTAATTAAAAGTACATTAAGGAAGATTATTTGGACTGAAAAAAATTATTTACAAGACTTATCTCCTTAAAGCGCCAGTCGAAATAATTGTTTCATGGTCTTGCGAGATGCCGCGAGGTCCGTGCCAATTTTTGGCCAAATCGAAAATCCCGTCAAGTCCCAAAGGTATCTGTAAAATATACTCTCACAGAGAAATATTCACTAATACTTTAACCTGACATACCACTATGATCAGGAAAATTAGTAGATCACGGCTATGTGCTCGGAATATTTTTAGGATATCCGTATACGAACAAACACGATCAAACATGATCAAAAAATTTCAAAACCAAACTTTAGCCACTTTACCCACGTTGGTCAATGGTCTAAGGGAGGAAAAATCAAATGATTTTGAAGCATTTAAGGGAAACAAAGACCAAATGCATTCGGTGCATTAAGGCCACCTTATTCCTTTTAATTTTTCATTTTTTTCTTTCTTTTTTTAGGCCAAAATTTTGGCTATAAAAATCCAAGCCCCTGACGCCAATTACTCTCATTTTTCCTTCCTGAAGCAATTCTTGCTTCTTTGCTGCTTCGTTCTTTTTCTTTGTTGCTCTGGCTGTGCACTGCTGTTATGCTGCCGGATACCGGAAAAGTAGCAGGATCATCATGGAAATGCTCAGGAAATTTTCCTCTTCACTTCTACTGTTTCCAAATTGGATTTGGAGGTGGGTAACCCTAAACCCACTATCTATGTGGATATTTATGTTGCTTTATGTGCTTATATCTGATATACTGATTTATTAGATTTTATGCCAAAAACATGTTTATTATGATGCTTTGACGATTTGTAATAATTTTGAGGTTAGAAAAATATAACTATATTTGTGGGTAATCCTAGACCCACTGTCTATGTAGCTTATTATGATGTTTTATGTGTGTTCATGTGACTAGATAAAATATGTGATATTTATTTTAGAGTGAGGCAGGAATTATTTTGTATATTTTTGGAAGTTAAAATGATGTTTATATATTCTTTGCATGTGTGCTGGAGGTATTGGAATTTGGAAAAGGATTTGGGAAAGAAAACGAGAAAAACGAATAAAAATGAAACAACATGAATGAAAATGAAAAATATACAAAGGTTGCTTTAGGGATGAGGAAACGTGGGATGAATTTGATAAATGCAAGTTTACATGATATAAGGACAATAGTGTTACTGTATGTGATCTATAGCAAATCATTATAATATAGGCTTTTATGTGTGTTATATGTGAATGATAACAATAAACTTATTGTAACAATTGTGCCAAACCGATGCAATGCAACGACAAAATTAATAGATTAATGTTATAATATGTTAAGCATTTAACTCAAATGATCTAAAATAATAAAGTAGTAAATGATATGGTATAATAAACGCATATTTGTTTACATATAGGATGCATATGGATATATGTATACATGAGTATGTATCGTAGCAATAGTTATAATGACTAAGATATTTATGTAGTAAAAGTAATATACTGTGATAATTTGTATTATATATATGAAAGTAATTGTTGATTTATTGTACTTATAATAGCATGCATCATGAGGACAGGGTTGTCGCTTAAGTGTTAGGACAACCTTAGATAACTAGAAGTTAATCTTCTAATGCTATAAAAAGAGCATAATTGGACTTTAGGGAACCATGATATCTGAAGAAGGATTCCGGACAAAAGGGTCTGGTGTGCCTTAGCAGTCAGTATGTAGTTATATGATAGGAATCCCTCTTCTTGGCACGTCTACGGACAAGCCCCTCACCAGTCCCACAAGGTGGATTGGTCAATGATAAGAAATGAAAAGAAAGAATGAATGAAAGAAAGAAATGATAAATGATGAGGGTGACGTCACACCTAAGCTATGATGATGATGATGTAATGATGATGATGAGTCCACGCTTGGTTGCGTCGCAAGGGCCAGCCCCTCGCCATCCCACTAGGTGGATGGTTATCTCTATTGATGTGCGATAATGACTCTAGTTGCATTGTTGGATCGCAACCACCCAGGTTAGAGCGCTGCCTGGTCGTCATCAATAGGGAGTTAGAAGCAGGTTGTAACCGGAAGGCCACGGTTACAAGAGTGGAAGGACTCGAGAGGACAAAGATGATAAAGAATGAGAAGAAGGACGCTAACCCGGGTGAGCCGGTATGCGTAAGAGACCCCAAGTTTCCCTCATGCATAAAATGTATAATGAATGAGTATGTGATGAATGATTATGTGATGTATAAGTATATATGTCTATGTAAGTATATGATAATGCATGTAGTATATAAGTACCGTCAAGAGAACGCTCGAGACGGCCTATGTATATATGCGAAAGAAGTTAACAAGCACGAGAACTTAGATAAGAAAGACTAGATCCCCCATCACCTAGTAAAGTAGATAAAGCCATTCAGGACCTAGACAAAGATAATAATCAGTAGGGACTTAGTATGCATGAACACCTAGAGATCTCCTGAGTGGCCTGGAAGATAACGGAGTAATGAAACGATAGGTAATGCTAGGGACTCCCACTGAGGACGAAGAGTTCTCACCCCCACTCCTTATGGGTCTAGGTATGCAAAGTGAATGGATTGACGAGCGAGATGCGTGATAGGCGACGGACGGCTGCGACAGGACAGTTCTAGGACCGGAGCACAGTGACGATGTTCGCGTTAGAACGATAGATATTTTATGTAATGATCTATGACTTTTGATAACTTTTTGTGTAACTACTTATTAGTATGTGATGTGTAATTACGTTTTGGACCTTACTTGTTATATGTATACTTATACTCTTCCTGGCATATTATCACCTTAACTGCCATATACGTCAGCGTTTGTGTGTGTATATATATATATATATATATATGCTTCCTTGATCACGCACGGCTCCTAATTTAAAACTGATACAGTACGAGAACGATTTTCAAAATGATCCATATTTTCGCGTAATCAATATTTGCAAAGTGAAAAGTAGGGGCTAATAGTAACCCAACCAATGAAGATAACAACCCTATAATCAGTGTTACGACGATCGCGTAGACTAAAAGTAGGGGTGTTACAATTGGTATCAGAGCAGTTTGGTCCAAGTGAGCCTACGGACTGAGCTTATCTGCACTTCCGAGCGTATTCCCTGGTCAGCTTGCACGGTGTTTAAGTATAACACCTTGGTGTATAAGGTCCAAGTGCATAGGTCAGGGTTCACTGGTACCGGAACACTGATTTGTCCTTGTTTCTTGCGCATATTCAGAATTAGTTCGCCATGCACTAAGTCTTGTCTAGATAAGGAATAGTGGGGCACAATGCACTCTACCACTTTGCTATCATTCAACGGTTGCATTTTCCAGGAACATAGAGCCTAGCTAACTCTGTGTCTTGTTGAGTGTATTCAGGGTTTGATAGCTAGTATAGGGTGGACTCTGTAAATCTTATTCCCGAGAAACTTGGCCTTCTACTAAGTGCCTCCCTGCTATTTGACTGTTACTTACTGAAGGAAAACGAATTGTCAGGAAAGTGAATCCCTAACCAAGGGAAACCTTTGTTCTTTTTCTCAATTAAAGTACTCCCTTACACTATACATCTTCCCTCCCCGTAAAAGATTCTTTGGAAAATTCTTTGTTCCTATCCTTGATAAGACACTCCCTTATGTCCTATATTTTCACCTCTGTAAGAGATCCTATGGTAAAGGCCTGAGCCTCTGTATCTTCTTAATTTCATTTCCTTGCAAGTCTTTGACTCTCCTTGTTGAAGGTTTACAGGTCAGGTTTGAATGTTCTATTCTTTTGAAGGGATAGACGCGGAGACAAGTTCTCTTCCTCATTCCATTGCATGTCTTAAGAGTCATGCCATCTCGTTTCCAATAAAATCTAGCTGACTTCGTCCACCTATTCCGATGAAGTATGATCATGATTTCGTCTACCCTGACGTTGTTAGGTAATCTAACAATTGTCTTATCGACCCCAAGTCATGGCCCGAACTGTACCCCTTTATCTCCGATAAGGAAATCATGTTTAACAAATTTTATAAATCACCTCTAAAAAGCATAAAATTCAAGAAGATATTCCTTAAGAATAAGTTGAAGTTCCCGAATAAATAGGAGATTTTTGGAAGTGCCCGATGACTTTAGGTATCCTAATAAGATGGGTTAGGAGAACAACGTAGTGAAGAGGAGTGTACCGTTTAAATATAGAATAGTAGTTAGAGAGAAAATGAAATAGAGACCCTAACTAGTTTAAGGGAGATCACAAGAAACAGCGGATTCAACATAGTAAAGGCAAGCGACAACCCCTAGGAAACTTAAAAGTCAAATAGATTATCTAGACTAAATCCCGTTAATCAAAAGAAGTAGGGAGTGACGTAGAAGCCAGACAAAGCTTGGAAACAAATTATAAGTACGGAGATAGGTAGAACCCTAATAGAGAAGAGACTGATAGAAATCTTATAGCTTTAGTATACCCTTATCTTCGCCATAAGTTTAAATTCCCCCAACCAAATAAGTAGTTTCCCTTGGGACACATCCTTTGAACCAGGATCCCCAACCAAAATCCTTACCCTAGGAATCCCATAGGGTGGAGATGATGGAAGTGCGGTTGGTAAGAGCAGTCAGGAGAAAAAGCTAATGAAGTAGAATATATCTTTGGATCCAAATCGTTGGTTTGAAAAAAGAGTTAAGAGGAATGGAGTTGAAAGCCCTAAGGGAATTTAGCAAGGGTGATAGGGAATAACCATACCATAGTAAGGAGAAACCATTGGAACTTATGGGTCAAATAGACAATTTGCCCCATTTTGATTAATTAGGAGGATCGGGAAGAAGACGGCAGTTAGCGGAACCTCGGAGACCGTGGGAGGAAATCAAATCTAAAGTATGTGGGAAAAATAATAAATAATAATAAGTAAGTGGATACTTTGATAGACCTTGTGTCTGGATTAATCCAGTGCATAAGAAAACTAGAAATAATTTAAGATGACTGTTAGGGAATCATAAGATGACCCTTAGGGTTGACAACCCATTAGAAAAGCCTACTAGAAAGCTACGAAGGGCTTAGGAAACCAAGACAAATGGGCAATTGGATCTTAGAGTTAGAGAAAGTTTTCAAGAGAATTCTGCGAATTGATGTCCAAAGGTTTGTATCGCCACGTGAAAGGCGTGGCCGAAGCGTGGTGGAACGCCGTCAGACCCCTTAGGAGTAAGTGGAGGTCCCACTTACCGGGAGTTAATTCAAGACAGTAATTGCCAGCATATATTTCTCGAGGAACCTCAGGACTCAGAAGGAAGCCAAGTTATGTGAGTGACACCAAGGAGACATGGCGGACGGGGAAAACACAACCAAGTTGGAAGGGCTGAGCAGACACGTTGGGACGTACGTGGAGAGCTTGGGAACTCATGGAGACAAAAAGGGAAGAGGAAGATGGTTGTGCAAGGAGGGCCACAACAAGACCAATGGTGAAAGAGACTTTTCCGAGTTCAAGACCAATGACAGCAACAACAAGAACCAATGCAGGAAACATGACTGCTTCTCAAAAACTTGCATCGTAACCTTACCCACAGCACAGCAACCACGACTAATATTGGTCACGACAACGGAAAGGTCACCAGAGATGGAAAATCTCGGTCAGGGTAAGTAGATGGTAATGGATAAAGACTTTAGTTGGGAACGAAGCTACCTGAAAATTCTGCAACGCTGGAATTTCGAGGCGAAATTCTTTTAAGGGGGGTGAAATGTAACATCCTGAATTTTCTCCTTATAAAGATTTCGCTTAATTCCTAATTTTGCTTAATTAAAAGTACATTAAGGAAGATTATTTGGACTGAAAAAAATTATTTACAAGACTTATCTCCTTAAAACGCCAGTCGAAATAATTGTTTCATGGTCTTGCGAGATGTCACAAGGT
Source organism: Nissolia schottii (assembly GCA_003254905.1). Classification (NCBI taxonomy): domain Eukaryota; kingdom Viridiplantae; phylum Streptophyta; class Magnoliopsida; order Fabales; family Fabaceae; genus Nissolia; species Nissolia schottii. Next base: position 8,006 of record QANU01099343.1, read on the forward strand.
CCGTGCCAATTTTTGGCCAAATCGAAAATCTCGTTAGGTCCCAAAGGTATCTGTAAATATACTCTCACAGAGAAATATTCACTAATACTTTAACCTGACATACCACTTTGATCAGGAAAATTAGTAGATCACGGCTATGTGCTCGGAATATTTTTAGGATATCCGTATACGAATAAACACGATCAAACATGATCAAAAAATTTCAAAACCAAACTTTAGCCACTTTACCCACGTTGGTCAATGGTCTAAGGGAGGAAAAATCAAATGCTTCTGAAGCATTTAAGGGAAACAAAGACCAAATGCATTCGGTGCATTAAGGCCACCTTATTCCTTTTAATTTTTGTTTTTTTTTTCTTTCTTTTTTTAGGCCAAAATTTTGGCTATAAAAATCCAAGCCCCTGACGCCAATTACTCTCATTTTTCCTTCCTGAAGCAATTCTTGCTTCTTTGCTGCTTCGTTCTTTTTCTTTGTTGCTCCGGCTGTGCACTGCTGTTATGCTGCCGGATACCGGAAAAGTAGCAGGATCATCATGGAAGTGCTCAGGAAATTTTCCTCTTCACTTCTACTGTTTCCAAATTGGGTTTGGAGGTGGGTAACCCTATGCCCACTGTCTATGTGAATATTTATGTTATTTTATGTGCTTATAATTGAGAAACTAATTTAGTAGATTTTCTGTGAAAAATATAGAGGTTAAGTTGTGAAAATAATTTTGAGTAGTTTTAATATTAGAAAAATATAACTGTGCTGATTGGAGCTGTCATTTATTACTACTTGCACATCGGTATCATTTTATAAGCAATGATATTATTGCATAAATTATGATATCCAACTACGTGACCTTGTTATTGAAACTATTGTATCAATTTATCAAAGTGTATTAATTATGGCAGATGAACGTATTCAAACATATACATTTATATAGATTTAATTAATGGTATTATATTGAAACAACATGCTAGCTGACATGCTATTTACAACTTTCTAACGTTATATTAAATGACATAATATTACAGGTATAATTATGTAAATTTTGTTATAATACTATGTTAACATACATGTTATAGCGTTGTAATAAATCTACGTAGTGGGTAATCCTGACTTATTCATCTCCTTGATGAGTTTTCTGTGTTATATGTATGATATGTGAAAAACCAACTTAGTAGATTTTATGCCAAAAACATGTTTATTATGATGCTTTGACGATTTGTAATAATTTTGAGGTTAGAAAAATATAACTATATTTGTGGGTAATCCTAGACCCACTGTCTATGTAGCTTATTATGATGTTTTATGTGTGTTCACGTGACTAGATAAAATATGTGATATTTATTTTAGAGTGAGGCAGGAATTATTTTGTATATTTTTGGAAGTTAAAATGATGTTTGTATATGCTTTGCATGTGTGCTGGAGGTATTGGAATTTGGAAAAGGATTTGGGAAAGAAAACGAGAAAAACGAATAAAAATGAAACAACATGAATGAAAATGAAAAATATACAAAGGTTGCTTTAGGGATGAGGAAACGTGGGATGAATTTGATAAATGCAAGTTTACATGATATAAGGACAATAGTGTTACTGTATGTGATCTATAGCAAATCATTATAATATAGGCTTTTATGTGTGTTATATGTGAATGATAACAATAAACTTATTGTAACAATTGTGCCAAACTGATGCAATGCAACGACAAAATTAATAGATTAATGTTATAATATGTTAAGCATTTAACTCAAATGATCTAAAATAATAAAGTAGTAAATGATATGGTATAATAAACGCATATTTGTTTACATATAGGATGCATATGGATATATGTATACATGAGTATGTATCGTAGCAATAGTTATAATGACTAAGATATTTATGTAGTAAAAGTAATATACTGTGATAATTTGTATTATATATATGAAAGTAATTGTTGATTTATTGTACTTATAATAGCATGCATCATGAGGACAGGGTTGTCGCTTAAGTGTTAGGACAACCTTAGATAACTAGAAGTTAATCACCTAATGCTATAAAAAGAGCATAATTGGACTTTAGGGAACCATGATATCTGAAGAAGGATTCGGGACAAAAGGGTCTGGTGTGCCTTAGCAGTCAGTATGTAGTTATATAATAGGAATCCCTCTCTTGGCACGTCTATGGACAAGCCCCTCACCAGTCCCACAAGGTGGATTGGTCAATGATAAGAAATGAAAAGAAAGAAAGAAAGAAAGAAATGATAAATGATGAGGGTGACGTCACACCTAAGCTATGATAATGATGTAATGATGATGATAAGTGAGTCCACGCTTGGTTGCGTCGCAAGGGCCAACCCCTCGCCATCCCACAAGGTGGATGGTTATTATTGATGTACGATAATGACCCTAGTTGCATTGGTGGATCGCAACCACCCAGGTTAGAGCGCTACCTGGTCGTCATCAATAGGGAGTTAGAAGCCGGTTGTAACCGGAAGGCCACGGTTACAAGAGTGGAAGGACTCGAGATGACAAAAATGATAAAGAATGAAAAGAAGGACGCTAACCCGGGTGAGCCGGTATGCGTAAGAGACCCCAAGTTTCCCTCATGCATAAGATGTATAATGAATGAGTATGTGATGAATGATTATGTGATGTATAAGTATATATGTCTATGTAAGTATATGATAATGCATGTAGTATATAAGTACCGTCAAGAGAACGCTCGAGACGGCCTATGTATATATGTGAAAGAAGTTAACAAGCACGAGAACTTAGATAAGAAAGACTAGATCCCCCATCACCTAGTAAAGTAGATAAAGCCATTCAGGACCTAGATAAAGATAATAATCAGTAGGGACTTAGTATGCATGAACACCTAGAGATCTCCTGAGTGGCCTGGAAGATAACGGAGTAATGAAATGATAAGTAATGCTAGGGACTCCCACTGAGGACGAAGAGTTCTCACCCCCACTCCTTATGGGTCCAGGTATGCAAAGTGAATGGATTGACGAGCTAGATGCGTGCTAGGCGACGAACAGCTGCGACAGGATAGTTCCAGGACCGGAGCACAGTGACGATGTTCGCGTTAGAACGATAGATATTTTATGTAATGATCTATGACTTTTGATAACTTTTTGTGTAACTACTTATTAGTATGTGATGTGTAATTACGTTTTGGACCTTCGTTGTACTTATATGTATACTTATACTCTTCCCGGCATATTATCACCTTAACTGCCATATACATCAGCGTTTGTATATATATATGCTTCCTTGATCACGCACAGCTCCTAATTTAAAACTGATACAGTACGAGAACGATTTTCAAAACTGTCCATATTTTCGCATAATCAATATTTGCAAAGTGAAAAGTAGGGGCTAATAGTAACCCAACCAATGAAGATAACAACCCTATAATCAGTGTTACGATGATCGCGTAGACTGAAAGTAGGGGTGTTACAATAACCAGTAGGATATTAGTATGCATGTTCACTTAGAAACACCTGAGCGGCCGGTTGATAAGTGAGTTAAAAAGGATCCCCCGACGCCAAGGTAAACCACTGAGAACGAATGTTCTCACCCCCACTCACTTATGCTTCCACGGGCAGACGTGAGCTATGATAAGCAACGAGAGGATCAGAAAAGAACGGAGGACAAGCCACCGATGACGGACAGACAGATCTTCTAGGCTATGAAGACACGCTGGGCTAGTGACACGCTAGCCGAACCTTTGTGATGTATATGGATGACTATAACATGTATATGTAACTTTATTATAATATTATAGGATTGGTTGTACTTATCTATGAAGGACCAGGTACTTGCTTATGTAAATATTTATGCTATGAATGACTATTGGTTGTAAGCCTCAAGCTCTATCGTTCGTCTTATATATATATGGTTCACACATGGCTCATATTTCTTAAATAAGCACTCAGCAGAAAAGTTTTAAATTGGTCCATATTTTCCTTAATCTAGTATTTTCAAAAAAAAAATAATTAGGGACTATGAGTATTCCCACCAAGTGAATAACAACCTATTGAGCATTGCGTACTACTCGAGGGTATGCAGTTAGCTAGGGTGTTACATGCTTTACTCAGCTGAATATATGCTGAGTTCTCTGACTATATATATATATATATATATATATATTTATATTTGTATCTAGTATTTGGGGTTTTATCATTATGCTATATATATATATGTTTGCGTTCTAAGTTGATTTATATATATATGGTACTATCTTATATACATTACTGACAATTACATATTGTTTCCATGACTTAAAATAACATGTTTTACTACTTTATTATTATAATAAATATTCAATAATATATTTTAATATAATTCTCTTATATTGAAGTTGTTAGCTATAATAATTGTATACTCTTATCATTCATTTTTTTTTATAATTACTTAAATTTTTGTTATCTAGTACTACCATTATCTTTATTTTATAATTTGTCCAATTATCTTTAATTTACCTCTGTTATTATATCATGATCTCATTTTCTTGTGTTAATATATAATTAATGCAATTATGTCATTATTTTTATTTATTCCCATTAGCCATATGCACCTCTTATATATTACTCTGTATATATAAGCTATTTTAATTTCGTCTATAATTATTACTATATTTAATCACGTTACTATACATTTTATGTACGGTTAATATATAATTTGAAATATTTATAGTTTGTTATCACTTTTCGACATTATGCTAATATATAATAGTACTTCATTATATATTATACATATTACATTACCGCACATAATATTAATTACACGAAACTCCTCTTAAGGTAAAAGTGGGATGTTACATCAATCATAATATTAGTTTAATGAAACATGATTAGAAGTATATGCGTAAAATTAACAATAAAGTTACTTGGTAACTATATAATTGAAATGCACATTTTTCGTACCGTTCATGACTAAAACAAAAGGATTAGAATTTTGTTGAAAAGCACACTAGGTTTAAACCATGTTGAGTATGTACACATTCACAAAAGCTTTAAGTCATTCTATCACTACATCTTGCATTCGCAGTAGTCATATAATACAATAATAATGAAATTGTTTTTCTTAAAGAACATAAGTTAAATTTGTAATATAAATTTCTTGATATTTTAAACATATTTGATTTTAATATTTTCGGTAAAAGCGGGCTAATGATTCAAAATTTACCTTCCTTTTATTTCTTTTATTTTAATTTCATAAATATAAATATATATATATATATATATATTAAGAATATTGGTCGCTAAACAGATCCTATATAGAAATAAATATTTCAAACATTTTATCATCAAAATTAGTTTTTCTGGATAATAATTGTTAAATTATTCTATCTAAATTTTTCATTTGATTTTTTATTTTTTTAATGAGATTAAATATATGTTTTGTACTTAATACGGAAATTTTTTTGTTTTATTCCCCTTGAATATCACGTTGTTCCCATTTAGTGCATCTTATCTTGTTGTCCAGGTCAATGTTCACGTTAGTTGTCACGTTGAAATTCAATGGTATAAACAAATAGTAACCTAACAAACGGCCAAATGAGAATAAAAATTTATTTTGAGCTAATGCCAAGGAGTTTTCATGAAAGATAAGCTAAAAAATAAAAGTTGTCACACTTCAATACAAAAAAAATATTGTTCGGTGTTTTTTGTGTTATTTGCCTTTGGAACTTGATTTATTTTAGGCATGTACTTATCAGCCCGAAGAGTATAATAAAAAGAATAAAATATCGGCAATTGTGATGTGGTTGGCAAATATCACACACAAAGTGTGTTTTTTTTTATGTTAATTAACAACTTATGTTTGTAATTTTGGTTTTAATATATTTTAGTAAGTTTTTCTTTCATTTCCTTATTGAACCTTTAGCCCATTTAAAATAGAAAGCAGTAGTCACTCTTTTAGTTTAACTAAGAGCTCATCTTTACTTATTTCAAATACTTGCAGACAATTTCAAGTATAACATCAATTTACCAAGTTAGCAACGAATTACATAAATGGTTAACAATTCCACTCACATTAAGATTCACTAATTATTAGCAGTATAAATAACTTTTTACTCATATTTGTAAACATCGTGAATAATTTTTTGCTTAATTTTATAGAAATGGATAGTCCAAGAGTTATTTGTTTATGCAAGCATTTGGAAAAAGAAACCTAATTTGTTAATGCATAAATGATTATACAAGTGATAACATTTTGTTGTTATAACTTCAAGTAAAATTGAAAAAACTGATAGCATTAGGTTTTGATATTTCCTTTAGATATAATTTTTTTTACTTTGTTTGATAAAGCCTTGCATCCAATAAATATAGCACAATATAATAAATTGTTAACAATATTATTGATACCTCATTAACGTCGAAGTACTTTAACTTCTAAAAAAAAGTTACAGCTACAGTTCCCTTTAACAGCAAAAACATAAGCGTTGAAAATTTGGAATCTTTAGTTCTTTGCCACCTTGAAATTAAAGAAGGGGGTAGAAACGTAAGGTGTCGATTCAATAGTGGGCGTTCTTTTTTTATAAAGAAGTTATCATTAGTAGTTTTTTTTCGTAATAGTTATTCAAAACATTAAAATTCCTCGGTTGATATTATTCTTATACTATAAAATTAGCTTTGTTGTTCGTTATCATATCACTAAGCAAGCTTTGCGGTATCAATAGACCAATATAATCTACTATTGAGTTATGGCGACATTCAAATGCTTGTGCTTATTTGTGATGTTTATTATCAATTCGGCTTTGTTGGTTAGCAAAGGACTATCATCTCACAACACTAATTATGCACCGAGGCCACTGTCATCATACGAACTTTATTTGAGGAGTTGTCAAATGAAACTACGCCTAAATTGTGGCGCTGAGATTGTTCAAAGTTTGGCTTCTGGAAGTCAAGCAATGAGTTACGATTGTTGTTCCAACCTCATAAGTGATGTGGGAAGACGTTGTCATTATGATATGGCCAAATCTCTTGTGAAGTTACCTAATTTTGTTGCAAACAAAGTGCAAATTTTGCAAGGAGTTGAGAAAATTTGGAATGATTGTATTTCACACGAAATCACTCCATCCCAGCCACTTAGTGCTTAAGTTTTAGATTTTCCAAATTTAAGAAATTGCACATGTTCATAATAAATGTCGCAACATCATTCCCAATTTTTTGTATTATTAAAAATAATCAAATTTTTATGAATTGCAACTATGTTAGTAATATTTCGAATTTATATAGCACTTCATCACAGTAAATTGGTCAAGCCTTGAGAACAAGGCCCAGTGTTCATGCTTACAATTTAATGGTCCATAAAGGTTATAAAACAAAGTATCAAATTATTTTAACAATAAACACAAATTAAATAGTTTAAAGAATTGACTTAATGGATATTTTATATTCCAAATAACTTGTACTAACAAATTTCTAATTGAAAGTTATTCGGGTGTATCACATTGGAAAGTAAAGAATCACGTTTTTTACTTTGCATTGTACTAGGACTATATGAAGATTGTTTGTAGGTAATTAGGGAAAAACTTAACCATAATTCTTTAACATCGAAAGTTATAACGTAGCCGAAATTTTTTTAATTATATTTCAAAATAACCAAATTTTTAATCATTCATTCTTTTCACAATGGTGGGTCAATGGTCAACATATCTAAAACAAAAAAAGAAAGGCTTTACAATCTCTCTAAACTACTAATTCATCATTTTTTAGAGACAAATTTTAAAACAAATTAAGTATAAGTGTGGGTGTGTGGATCTATATATATATATATATATATATTCATATGCTTGACAATGCAGATTTTTTCACTTTAAACAAGTAAAAACAAATTTTTTATAAGAATAAAATACATCATACACAATTTCCTCTGGTAGAACTTTTAGGTTTCTTGGACAGTGTAATAAATCTTGACGATCCAAGTAATATTGAAGGTAATGTCAACTATACCAATATCATCACTTGCCGGTCCATGAATTCAAATATTTAGGAAAATATATTTGTGATTGTTTCAAAAGAAAATAACAAAATAAATCATCAATCACAGTATTAGTTTAATATAACATGATTAGAAGTATATGTGTAAAATTAACAATAAAGTTACTTGGTAACTATATAATTGAAATGCACATTTTTCGTACCGTTCATGACTAAAACAAAAGGATTAGAATTTTGTTGAAAAGCACACTAGGTTTAAACCATGTTGAGTATGTACACATTCACAAAAACTTTAAGTCATTCTATCACTACATCTTGCATTCGCAGTAGTCATATAATACAATAATAATGAAATTGTTTTTCTTAAAGAACTAATGCGAAAATCAGAGAGAGAGATGTGAGCAATTAGTTTGTAGAAAAAAATGAAATTGCTTCGTTAATGAGCACAAGCGCAATGTGCAGGTTATATACAAGAGTGATGGAGCATGGTACGCCTATTAACGGTGTGTGTATCGCAAGCTCTCTCTTGCTAGTTAGTTACAGCGAAATAACAGAATTACAAACGAGCGAGAGAGAGAGAGAGATAGGATGCGCGCGCATGTGACACGCTCGTGCGCTGGCCTTGGCGCTATATACTCGATATCACCCCGCAAGCTGGCGATGGGTGATAGATGTCGGCCATCCCGAGCTTGGAGACGAGTCGTGCGAACACACGAAGGGGCAAGGCTTTGGTGAGGATGTTGGCACACTGCTCAGATGAGGAAACGAGCACAAGTCTCATTAGCCCCGCTTAGAAGCATTCACGCACAACATGGCAGTCGATGTCCAAGTGTTTGGTCCTCTCATGGACTGAAGAGTGCTTCGAAGGTCAGAGAGGAGAAATGTGAGCCACTGAAGCTCGCAGGTAGCACTTGCCAAGGCACGGTATTCAGCATCTGAAGATGACCGCGGCACGGTTGTTTGCTTCTTAGCCTTCCACGAAACCAATGAGGCACCTATAAAAAAACTGTAGCTTGAGATGGACCTTCTAGTGTCCAAACAACCTCCCCAATCCGTGTCGCTATAGCCAACCAAATCAAGAGATGAGGCACGAGGAAAGAACAGCCCATGACCCGGTGCACCCTTGAGATAACGCAGGATGTGCATAGCAACTCTGTGGTGCGTTTGTGTCGGTGCAGCAAGAAATTGGCTGAGCTGCTGACATGAAAAAGCAATGTCAGGCCGTGTTGAGGTGAGGTAAAGCAAACGCCCAACTAGCCTCCTGTAGCCAACAATGTCGTCAAAGGATTTCCTTGTATCCTAAAACAGCTTTACAGCAACATCAAGTGGAGCGGAGGAAGGCTTCGAGTTTATGGCACCCATGTCCAGGAGGAGGTCTGTGCAGTATTTGCGCTGGCACAGGGATATGCCTTTGGTGAGTGGGCCACCTCAAGCCCAAGGAAATACCATAGCTCCCCAAGGTCTTTGATCCTGAATTTGTGATCCAGGATGCCTTTAATACAGTGGAACTCTGTTAAGGAGCTACCCGCAAGGATGATGTCGTCTACATAAATGAGCAGGGCCGTGAAGTGCGTTGAGTCTTGCTTAGTAAACAACGTGTAATCAGAACTGGCCTGGGAGTAGCCACAAGCAAGGAGCACGTGTGTGAGTTTCTCGAACCACTGGTGGCTTGCTTGTTTGAGCCCGTAGAGGTTTTTGATGAGCTTGCAGACCTTGCCTGGATGTGGAGATGAAAAACCAGGAGGAACGACCATGTACACCTCTTCCTTTAAGTCCCCGTGCAAGAAGGCGTTGTTAACGTCTAATTGGTGCAGGTGCCAATGTTTAACTACTGTTACTGCCAAGAGTGCGGATTGTGGTCATCTTGGCCACTGGGGAGAAGGTATCGAAATAGTCTATGCCCTCCACTTGGTTGTAGCCTTTAGCTACTAGCCGTGCCTTATATCTCTCTACTGTGCCATCTGCCTTTCTTTTGATCTTGTATACCCATTTATTCCCAATGGGAACATGTCCACTAGGAAGATCAGTAAGTTCCCATGTGTTGTTCAGAGCCAGAGCAGCAAGCTCAGCCTGCATGGCCTGTCTCCAGCATTCATGGTTGTTGGCCTCACTGAAATTCTTGGGCTCAACCTCAGCATCAACAGCACAGACAAAAGAACACATAAGGGAAGATAATGTTTTGTATGAGACATAATTGGACAGAGGATACTTACAGCTCGAGTGATTGAGAGCTGGTACATCATTGCTTGGCTGCATTACTTGGTTGTAGATGTAGTCTTAAAGCAAAGCAGGAGGTCTCCTCATTCTTGTTAAGGTTCTGTTGGCTGTGGTTGGCATGTTACAGGATCAGGCTGAGTTTCAGGAGGTGCTTCATGTGGTGAGGTGATGGGTGTTGCTGCTGTTGGTGTGGGCAGTGGAGGTGAAGGCTGATGTGTGTCTGGGACTGTAGGGTATGTATAGGATGCGTCCAGGAAATTGGGTTCTACAGGCATAAGTGGTGCTGGTTCTGCAAGAGGCAGTGTGCTGAAGTTAGTGGACCAATCTTTGTAGGGAAAGATATGGTCAAAAAGCCTCACATTTCGAGAGACAAGAACAATGAGTGTTCTTAAATTGAAAACAACATACCCCTTTGTTCCAGGCCTAAACCAATAAAAATGCATTTATCTGCCCTGGGGTCAAATTTATCCCTGCCTGCCACCAAGGTAAAAGTGTAACATAGGCCACCAAAGGACTTAAGCAGACTTAGGTCAGGTTTGTCACCATAAAGGATCTGGAAAGGGGACTTATTGCTGAGTAAAGGTGCTGGCATTCTGTTTATAAGGTAAGTGGCATGTATGATGGCATATGACCAAAACTTCTTAGGCAGTTTTGACTGATACAATGGTGCTCTTGCCACATTGAGCACATGTTGGTGCTTTCTTTCAACTTTAGCATTTTGCTGAGGTGTTTCTCTGTAAGATGTTTGATGGATGATCCCCAAAGAATCATATAGGCTAGGCATGCTAAATTCAGGCCTACTATCACTCCTTATCACCTTAATTTTGCCATTGAATTGGTTTAGGATGAAAGCCACAAATTTCTTAATACTAGGCATAACTTCTGATTTCGTGTTCATTAGAAAGGTCCAGGTGAACCTGCTGTGATCATCCACAGCCGTGAGAAAGTATTTATGTCCATGGTGACCAACAGTTGAAAAAGGGCCCCAAATGTCCATATGGATGAGCTCAAACTTTTCCAAAGCTCTTGAATTACTAATTTCATAAGGTAACCGAGTTTGTTTTGCAAATTGACATATGTCACAGGGTAAATGGAAATTATTATTGATGTATGGGAATTGGTTACTAACAATTGTCAATCTATGAGGGGAGGAGTGACCTAATCTATAATGTCATAAGGCTTCTTCAGAAATTGAGGCAGACTGAGTGCTTTTAGTTGCTATAGTTGCTGCAGCAGTTGTAGTTGTGGTGAGAGGTGTAACATCCCGCTTTTTTCACGGTACGGATAATTAGCATAATAAATAATTATAAGTTAATTAGGAGGCGAGAAAATTAAATTATTACCTTTAATCAGTTAAAATGGAGGTTTCGTGACCCGACGAATTTTTCGGAGCCTTAAGACGATTTTCGGACCAATCGGGAATTTTTCCGGATACCGAAAGTAACCGTAAAATATACTAATAAAATAATAATTCCCCGAATACCTCCACTGGACTCAACTACTAATAAGGAAAAATTAGTAGAGCGCGAGGGTATGTCCGGATTATTTTTCGGACATCCGCACGTAAAGCCCTGGGACTGCGAATGACAAAAACACGATCAAGCATGATCAAAAGTAGACTGACAGGATCATGTTTATCCATAGTAGATATTTACATATAATATACTATTATATAATATAATAATCTTAATGAATAGAAAAAATAATACTATAATAATAATATAATAGTAATATATAATTATATATAATAAGAAAAAGTATAAGATTATATATATGTATATATGTGTGGACGGTGGGGGGCTGTTTATACCGCCCCTGACACCACAATTCTACATTCCCTTCTTTTATTTGTTTCTTGGTCTTCATTTCCCTTCCCCCCCCACTGACGCAAATTCTTTCATTTTTCTCCAGAAGCTTTATGCTTCTTTTTCTTTGTTTCCCCTCGTTCTTTTCTTTCTTTATTTTTCTTTGTTTTCTTTCTTTGCTTTTCTTTGTTTCTTCTCCCCCTAACGCCTTTCTTTGTTTCTTTATGGAAGCCATGGGCTTCGCTGCTTCTGTTTGCTTTCTTTCGTTTTCGTTTTCTTTCCTTGTTTTCCCTGTTCCGTTCGTGCACTGCTGTGCTGCTGTCAGATGCCCAAAAAACAGCAAGATCATCATGGAAGTGCTCAGGGAAATTTTCTCTTCACTTCTACCGTTTCCATACTGGATTTGGAGGTGGGTAGTCTGAACACCCTTGTTTATGGGATTTTTAACTGTATGTTATGTATGTATTTTTGAGTAGGAAAAATTAGAAATATTATGGGAAAAATAGGGAGTTAATGATGCTTGAAGGATTTGTAGAAATATTGAGGTTAGGAAAATATAACTGTGCTGGCTGGAACTGTGTAGGAAGTCTTAGTAAGCACTGAGAGAAGAAATTATATTTTTGGGACGCTGTGACTTTTCCGCGGAGCGGCTGAGCACAGAACGACTTCCCCTACACTTCTTCCTCACCGAACAGCTCCCCCACAGGTGGGTAACTCTAGTTCTTCACCTATTGATGGTGGATGCTTGACTATGTAATTCTGTGTGTGTGTGTGTGTGTGTGTGTGTGTATGTTTCTTTACACATATGTTTATGTATGTTAGCATTTATGTTAGGGCTTAGGAAGATGACTCTGAAGGGTCTTGTGACCTGGACTAGATAGGTTTATTATGTATGGAATATGTGTAAAAGCTGTGGAATATGTGAAATATATGCAGTATGTGGATATGTGAAGTATATGCCGTATGTGAACAGGTGAATTACATGTAGTATGTGATATAATCTGTAGTTCTTCATGCATTCATGTTACCCCAAGTCAAAGGATTAGAAATAAATCTGAGATAAATAAAGATTCTGAAATGAACCATAGGAAACAAGATATAACATGCTGCAGGCACAGAAATGCTGAAAATGCTGAAACTGCTGAACATGCTGAAATGGGCCAATGCCCAATGCTGAAAAGGCTAAATGCCACATGCTAAAAAGGCTAAATGCCAATGCTGAAAAATGGCTATATGCCACATGCTGAAAAGGTCGTGATCACGTGAGCCACTATGATCCCACTTTAGGAGGTCTAGGCATCCTGAATGTGGAAGCCCGCCACAGGTGGTGTCTATATGGCATACCTGGAGGTGTGCGGGTACCACGCCTATGCATTATCGAAAGGGGACAAGCTTAGGTGGGGAGGTACCACCCCAACCCACTGTCGAGGGGTCTCGAGGAGGCACACGGCAGGTGGAAGCCCACCGCAGTGAGGTCAGGACAGTGTCGGCCTACACTGGAGGTGTGAGGTTATTCCGTCATGTTGATGTCCACAGAGGGCGTCATTATGGTGGGAATAACAGTATTCCAAAGCAGGTTATGCTGTTTCATTCTAATATGATGTTATATGCTGTTATGCTGTTGCATGTACATGTCATTAGATATGTATATTTTCTGTCATGTTTATGCTGATGACTATGCTGCACCTAGTCTGCTGATTCTGTCGTATGTACTATGGATGACTTTGTGGTGTATACTTTGATGATGCTGCTATGCTGAATGTATGTTATTATACAATTTGTTATTATGAATATATGCTGATATGTCGTACCGTCAAGAGCCTGCTCAAGACGGTTTCTCACGAACTGTTAATTAGCACGAGAACGTAGTAAGCAAAAGTAGTTCCCAGATCACCTAATGATGCATGTAAAGCCGTTCAGATAGGCCAGATAATAAATAGTAGGCTGTTTAGTATGTATGTTAACTAGAGATCTCTGAGCGGCCTGAAGTCTGACATAATCTGATACGAGACTCAGGAACTAAAGTTATTTCCACTGAGAACCTACCGTTCTCATCCCCACTGTTTTATGACTTCAGGTACCAAAGATGCCTCATATTTTGTGAACGTTGATAAGCCGCCGCAGCACCATGAGCGGCTGTGATAGTAGATGGACTTAGAAAGCTGGATGCCAGGATTTTTGCCAAAGGCCTACTGAGTAATATTCCAGTAGCCTTGTATTCTGATGTTATATATTCCGGATTCTGTAGATGATATTTCAGTTTATGTACATGTTATGTGTAGCTTACTTACTGTATATACAACTATGTGACGGATATGATGGACCACATGAATGTATAATAAATGCTTTATTAATATACTGTTATACGCTTGGTTATATTATTCTTTCTGACTCATGGCTCTATTTTAGTATTTATCCAATGTAAATGAAAAGTTTTAAAATTGGTCCTTATTTTCTTAAGCCACTATTTTCGAAAGATAACTATGGACTAAGGTATTCCGACCGAGTAGATAACAACCTAGTGAGCATTGTTTATTACGTACGGGTAAACAGTTAGCTAGGGTATTTCAAGAGGCACTGTTGTTGCTGTTCCAGGTAGAACTTGTGAAACTTCTTCAACCAAGTAATACAAACCAAACAATTCCTTACCAGTACCAATCAGCCTCTTGCTGCTCATATCCTGCAAAACACATTTGTCAGACATAAAAGTCAGTGTGTGATCTCTGTTGCAAATCAACTTAGAGTTAGAAATCAGGTTTATCCTGAACTCAGGCACAAACAACACATCCTTAAGCTTTAGTCCTGAAGTAAATATCACAACTCCTGAGACCTTTGCTATTATGTTTGCACCATTAGGCAACTTTACTTGTATTGGCCTAATATTTTTATGACTGCTGAACATAGATAGATTTGAACAAATGTGGTTAGTAGCTCCTGAATCAAGTATCCAGGAGTTGTGATCAATACTGACTTGAGAAACTTGTGTTGTTTGATTCTTCTGCATCAAGGCAATCAACTCTTTATACTGATCTTGAGTCAAGCTAAAGGAGTTCACAGCTTGCTGTTGCTGCTGTTGTGAAGAGTTTGTCACTGAGGCTGAATCTTGTTTCACCTCTTTAGTAGTGGAACTGCAATTAGCAGTTGAGTTATTTCTATATCTCCAATTAGCTGGATATCCTATGATCCGAAAGCATTCATCATAGGTGTGGCCTGACTTTCCACAATTCGTACACGATTTACCATTTCCTTTCTGCTTAGAGCCTGTTTTTCCACTTGCAGCAACATTTATCAAAATTCTATTCTCATCATCTGTTCCACCTTCTAATTCTCTTTCTTGTTGTGAGACTAGAGTGAAGACACGGTTCAATGGAGGGAGTGTTTCACTCATAAGGATCTGCGATCAGACTTGGTTAAACCTTTCATCTAAGCCAGTAAGGAACCTCAAGATATAATCCTGCTCTCTGTGTTGTCTATTGTTCCTAGTAGCCAAGCAAGAGCATCTAACAGCACATACACACTCTATGCAAGGCCTATAATTCTCTAGTTCTTCCCACATCGATTTCAATTCGGTGAAATAGTCAATTACTGACAAATTACCTTGTTGCAGCGTGTAGAGATCATGTTGCAGCTTTGCAATTCTCAGAAAATCACTCTGAGCAAAACGTTCTTTCAGATCTTTCCAAACCGCAGCTGCATACTCTATGTCGTCGATACTCCTAGCTATCGCTTGCGACACCGAGTTCATTATGCACGAATGAATCATCGTGTTGCAGCGCTCCCAGGCCTCGAACAGAGGATGGAACTCGTCAGGTCTTTGGATCTCTCCGGTGAGGAACTTAAATTTGTTCTTCGCCACCAGCGCACGTCTCATCGATCTGCTCCACCGATGATAGCTAGAACCTGTTAACGCGGCTAGAACAATGACTAGCGAGGGGTTCTCGCTCGGATGTAAGTAGTAAGGGCTTGCCAGATTTTGCAAAGGATCGCCATGTCCACCGCCAGGAGCTTCACCACCGGAGCTTCCTGGTGCAGCGTTCCCCTTGCCTCCTTGTGAACGCACCATAGTAGAGTAAGCGCAGCAAAGCTCTAAAGATCAGAGCTCTGATACCATAATGCAAAAATCAGAGAGAGAGATGTGAGCAATTAGTTTGTAGAAAAAATGAAATAGCTTCGTTAATGAGCACGAGGGCGATGTGCAGGTTATATACAAGAGTGATGGAGCATGGTATGCCTATTAACGGTGTGTGTACCGCAAGCTCTCTCTTGCTAGTTAGTTACAGCAGAATAACAGAATTACAAACGAGAGAGAGAGAGAGAGATAAGACGCGCGCACATGTGACACGCTCTTGCGCTGGCCTTGGCGCTATATACTTGATAAGAACATAAGTTAAATTTGTAATATAAATTTCTTGATATTTTAAACATATTTCATTAAAATATTTTCAGTAAAAGCGGGCTAATGTTTCAAAATTTAGCTTCCTTTTTTTTCTTTTATTTTAATTTCGTAAATATATATATATATATATATATATATATATATATATTAAGAATATTGGTCGCTAAACAGATCATATATAGAAATAAATATTTCAAACATTTTATCATCAAAATTAGTTTTTCTAGATAATAATTGTTAAATTATTCTATCTAAATTTTTCATTTGATTTTTTATTTTTTTAATGAGATTAAATATATGTCTTGTAGTTAATATGGAATTTTTTTTGTTTTATTCCCCTTGAATATCACATTGTTCCCATTTAGTGCATATTGTCTTGTTGTCTAGGTCAATGTTCACGTTAGTTGTCACGTTGTATAAACAAATAGTAACCTAACAAACGGCCAAATGAGAATAAAAATTTATTATGAGCTAATGCCAAGGATTTTTCATGAAAGCTAAGCGAAAAAAATAAAAGTTATCACACTTCAATACAAAAAAAATATTGTTCGGTGTTTTTTGTGTTATTTGCCTTTAGAACTTGATTTATTTTAGGCATGTACTTATCAGCCCGAAGAGTATAATAAAAAGAATAAAATATCGGCAATTGTGATATGGTTCGCAAATATCACACACAAAGTATGTTTTTTTTTATGTTAATTAACAACTTATGTTTGTAATTTTGGTTTTAATATATTTTACTAAGTTTTTCTTTCATTTCCTTATCGAACCTTTAGCCCCTTTAAAATAGAAAGCAGTAGTCACTCTTTTAGTTTAACTAAGAGCTCATCTTTACTTATTTCAAATACTTGCAGACAATTTCAAGTATAACATCAATTTACCAAGTTAGCGCCGGATTACAAAAATGGTTAACAATTCCACTCACATTAAGATTCACTAATTATTAGCGGTATAAATAACTTTTTACTCATATTCGTAAACATCGTGAATAATTTTTTTCTTAATTTTATAGAAATGAATAGTCCAAGAGTTATTTATTTATGCAAGCATTTAGAAAAAGAAACCTAATTTGTTAATGCATAACTGATTATACAAGTGATAACATTTTGTTGTTATAACTTCAAGTAAAATTAAAAAAACTGATAGCATTAGGTTTTGAGATTTCCTTTAGATATAATTTGTTTTACTTTGTTTGATAAAGCCTTGCATCCAATAAATGTAGCACAATATAATAAATTGTTAACAATATTATTGATACCTCATTAACGTCGAAGTTCTTTAACTTCTTTAACAGCAAAAACATAAGCGTTGAAAATTTGGAGCCTTTAGTTCTTTGCCATCTTGAAATTAAAGAAGGGGGTAGAAACGTAAGGTGTCGATTCAATAGTGGGCGTTCTTTTTTTATAAAGAAGTTATCATTAGTAGTTTTTC
Source organism: Nissolia schottii (assembly GCA_003254905.1). Taxonomy (NCBI): domain Eukaryota; kingdom Viridiplantae; phylum Streptophyta; class Magnoliopsida; order Fabales; family Fabaceae; genus Nissolia; species Nissolia schottii. The sequence continues at coordinate 25,768 of QANU01099343.1, forward strand.
TGTAACAGTTATTCAAAACATTAAAATTCCTCGGTTGAAATTATTCTTATACTATAAAATTAGCTTTGTTGTTCGTTATCATATATACCACTAAGCAAGCTTTGCGGTATCGAGAGACCAATATAATCTACTATTGAGTTATGGCGACATTCAAATGCTTGTGCTTATTTGTGCTTTTTATTATCAATTCGGCTTTGTTGGTTTGCAAAGGACTATCATCTCACGACACTAATTATGCACCGAGGCCACTGTCATCATACGAACTTTATTTGAGGAGTTGACAAATGAAACTATGCCGAAATTGTGGCATTGAGATTGTTCAAAGTTTGGCTTCTGGAAGTCAAGCAATGAGTTACGATTGTTATTCCAACCTCATAAGTGATGTGGGAAGACGTTGTCATTATGATATGGCCAAATCTCTTGTGAAGTTACCTAATTTTGTTGCAAACAAAGTGCAAATTTTGCAAGGAGTTGAGAAAATTTGGAATGATTGTATTTCACACGAAATCACTCCATCCCAGCCACTTAGTGCTTAAGTTTTAGGTTTTCCAAATTTAAGAAATTGCACATGTTCATAATAAATGTCGCAACATCATTCCCAATTTTTTGTATTATTAAAAATAATCAAATTTTTATGAATTGCAACTATGTTAGTAATATTTCGAATTTATATAGCACTTCATCACAGTAAATTTGTCAAGCCTTGAGAACAAGGCCCAGTGTTAGCATGCTTACAATTTAATGGTCCATAAAGGTTATAAAACAAAGTATCAAATTATTTTGACAATAAACACAAATTAATTAGTTTAAACAATTTACTTAAGGGATATATTATATTCCAAATAACTTGTACTAACAAATTTTCAATTGAAAGTTATTCGGGTGTATCACATTGGAAAGTAAAGAATCACGTTTTTTACTTTGCATTGTACTAGGACTATATGAAGATTGTTTGTAGGTAATTAGGGAAAAACTTAACCATAATTCTTTAACTTCGAAAGTTATAACGTAGCCGAAACTTTTTTAATTATATTTCAAAATAACCAAATTTTTAATCATTCATTCTTTTCACAATGATGGGTTCAATGGTCAACATATCTAAAACAAAAAAAGAAAGGCTTTACAATCTCTCTAAACTACTAATTCATCATTTTTTAGAGACAAATTTTAAAATAAATTAAGTATAAGTGGGGTGTGTGGATTTATTTATATATATATACACACACACATATTCATATGCTTGACAATGCAGATTTTTTTTACTTTAAACAAGTAAAAACAAATTTTTTATAAGAATAAAATACATCATACACAATTTCCTCTAGTAGAACTTTTAGGTTTCTTGGACAATTCAATAAATCTTTACGATCCAAGTAATATTGAAGCTAATGTCAACTATACCAATATCATCACTTGCCGGTCTATGAATTCAAATATTTAGGAAAATATATTTGTGATTGTTTCAAAAGAAAATAACAAAATAAATCATCAATCACAATATTAGTTTAATGTAACATGATTAGAAGTATATGCGTAAAATTAACAATAAAGTTACTTGGTAACTATATAATTGAAATGCACATTTTTCGTACCATTTATTGCAACATCCCGATTTTTCTTAGAGAAATAATCATAAACATAAATATCAAATTAATTTTCTAATCATGATTAGAAAATAAAGATGGGAAATTATTAGGTAGAATGTCCTTAGGAAATAAAACGTGTCGCGGTAGGAAGTTCAACAGACAACCGAACAGCTGCTGTTCGCCGATGAAATTTTCTGACGCGCAAAAGGTGTCCGTGAAAATAATCTCCCGGAGAAAAATTCATAAACACCTTTAAATATTAATACCCTTAGGTAGAGGGGATTTAGAGGATCGCGACGGTATAAACGGAATATTTTTTGGACGACCGTGGGCGATGCAACGACACTGTGAGCAATAAAACATGAGTGAACCGGAGCCGGGAGAAAATGAAATTTCAGCAGCTGAAGTAGAGGGCTGCACGGTTAAGAGAGGAGATTTTTGTCCAAAAAAAATAATTCCCTAAAATCATGCTTCCAAACTTACATCACCTTACTTGTCTTACTCACTACACCAAATCCCATCACTTAACCATACCTATGCCCATGCCTTCTACTATTCATCTAATTTAATAAATCCCAAAATTAAATCAATTTCCCTCACCATCAGCCCCTCAAAACCGAGACTTCTCTCCCAAAACCAATCCTCTTCTTCACTCCCCTGACCCCTTGCATTCTTCTCTTCACACGGGTTCTTAAACGTTTCTTCCATACCACCACACTTTGCCTATATACCGTCTACCATTGCTATATACTACACTTTCATAAACCAAGCAAAACCGTGCCAGAAACAATTGTTTCTTAAGCTTTCCTTCATTTTTTTCTAAACACAGCCCTCAAGTCTCCTCATCTTGGTTTCATTTTCTTCCATCCAAAATCAAGAGGAACAACCTCATCACCCTCCACCTTGCTCAAGAATTTGTCATCTTGGAGAAAGGAGGAGCTCAAGCTTTGGAGACAACAAGGCTTGTGGGACTTCACTCCAAGCTTCCCTCACCACCACCAGGTTCTTCTACAGGTGGGTAAACTTGGCTTGGTCACCCCTTGGTGGCTTATGTTTGCTTGTATGTGTTTATGTGCTTGTATGCCTTATGATAAATTAGGTTAGAAATGCTATGCTAGGACTTAGGAGATGATTCTGAAGGGTCCTGTGACCTGGACTAGATAGGAATATGAGTGCTGGAATATGTGGTGTTTGAACTTGGGATGAATGTAAGAAAATGAGAGAAAATGAGCAAAGAAGTAAGAGCCGAGTGGGTTCCGCGGGGGATCCCTGGAGTGCGAGTGCTGAGTTGTTCCGCGGAAAGTAATTGAGAGGAGTATGTCGAGAATTGTTGAGCGGCGCCTGGAACGTTGCCGAGTGGTTCCGCGGAGAGTGACTGGGAGGAGTATGTAGAGAACTATTGAGCGGCGCCTGGAACGGTGCCGAGTGGTTTCGTGGAGAGTGACTGGGAGCAGTCTGTAGTTGTTGAGCAGGCACCGGTAGTGGTGCTGAGTGGGTTCTGCGGAGGATCCCTGGAGTGTTGAGAGGGTTACGTGAAGAGTACTGAATGAGCACCAGTAGTGGTGCTGAGTGGGTTCCGCAGAGGATCCCTGGAGTGTTGAGAGGGTTATGTGAAGAGTGCTGAATGAGCACCAGTAGTGGGGCTGAGTGGGTTCCGCGGAGGATCCCTGGAGTGCCGAGAGGGTTGCGTGAAGAGTGCTGAGTGGGCACCAGAAGTGGTATTGAGTGGGTTTCCGCAGAGTTTCCCGAAGTTGTTGAGTGGTTCCATGGAGAGTTTGCTGAGTGGGTACTAGCAGGGGTGCTGAGTGGGTTCCGCGGAGGATCCCTGAAGTTGTTGAGTGATTACAAAGTATGTGTATGATGATATATGTGGAACATTGCATGTAGAATATGTATGTTAGAAATGGTTACGCTATCATGCATCATGAGAACTAGAGGTTAATCACGTAAAGCTTAAAGATCATAATTGAACCTTAGGGAATCAGTATGTAGTTATATGATAGTAGGTATCCCTCTTGGCGGACACGCCCCTCACCCGTCCCCCCAAGGGGTGGATCGGTTAATGATTATGAAAGAAAAGAAAGAAAGAAAGAAAGAAAGTAAAGAAAAGAAGAATAAGAAAGGGTGATGTCACACCTAAAGTTATGAGTATGATGATGAGTCCAACGCCTGGTTGCGTCGCAAGGGCCAACCCCCGCCTCTTACCTAGTGGAGATTAGCCCACTTGATTGGCGGTGATGGATACTAGACCCCATCAGTGGTTAGCAACCACTCTGGTGTGAGCGCAGCTGGGTCGTCGTCAAGTTGGGAACAGAAGTGGTTGTAGTCATTGGCCACGGCTACATGGGCGAAGGACTAGAGGAAAAGCGCTAACCCGGGTAAGCCGGTATGCATAAGAAAAAGAATGAGAAGACGCTAACCCGGGTAAGCCAGTATGCGTAAGAAAAGAAAAGAATGACGCTAACCCGGGCAAGCCGGTACGCGTAAGAGAACCCCATGCTTAGAGTATGAAATGAATGTGTATGAAATGGTGTGATGAACAAGTATGTGATGCATAAGTATATGATAAAGTATGTAAGTATATGTATGAAGTAAGTACCATCAAGAGAATGCTCGGGACGGCTAGGTATGTACGCAAGAAAAGTTAACAAGCACGAGAACTTAGATAAGCAAGACTAGTTCCCCAGTCACTTAGTAAAGTAGATAAAGCCGTTCAGGACCTTAGGCCAGATAATAATCAGTAGGATGTTAGTATGCATGTTCACTTAGAAACACCTGAGCGGCCTGGCAGATAAGTGAGAAAAGATATCCCCTATGCTAAGGTTAACCACTGAGGACGACTGTTCTCACCCCCACTCTCTTATGCTTCCAGGAGCAGGCGAAGATTATGAGGGCTACGAGGAGCCCTATGAGGAGCCGCATGAGGAGCAGTAGAGTACCGAAGACCAGCCAGTCTAGCTTGGCATCAGATGGACATTTTGATATATTTTGATATGTATTTTGATGTTGACTTGTATATGTAAACAATTATGATACTCTGTTGGTTGTACTTGTGATGGAACAAATACTTGTTTATGTAATTACTTATGCCAGTAACGACTATGACTCTTAAGCTTCAGCTCTATCGTTTGTATTATATGCTTTGATTCACACGCGGCTCATATTTTGCAAATAAAGTAACAAGTGGAAAAGCTTTAAAATGGTCCATATTTTCCTTACTCTGTTACTTTCGAAAGATAATAAAGGACTATAAGTAATCCCACCAAATGATTAACAACCTAGTGAGCATTGCGTACTACTCGAGGGTATGCAGTTAGCTAGGGTGTTACATTTATGACTAAAACAAAAGGATTAGAATTTTGTTGAAAAGCTCACTAGGTTTAAACCATGTTGAGTATGTACACATTCACAAAAACTTTAAGTCATTCTATCACTACATCTTCCATTCGCAGTAGTAATATAATACAATAATAATGAAATTGTTTTTCTTAAAGAACATAAGTTAAATTTGTAATATAAATTTCTTGATATTTTAAACATATTTCATTTAAATATTTTTAGTAAAAGCGGGCTAATGTTTCAAAATTTACCTTCCTTTTATTTCTTTTATTTTATTTTCATAAATATATATGTATATATTAAGAATATTTGTTGCTAAACAGATCCTATATAGAAATAAATATTTCAAACATTTTATCATCAAAATTAGTTTTTCTGGATAATAATTGTTAAATTATTCCATCTAAATTTTTCATTTGATTTTTTATTTTTTTAATAAGATTAAATATATGTTTTGTACTTAATACGGAAATTTTTTTGTTTTATTCCCCTTGAATATCACATTGTTCCCATTTAGTTCATCTTATCTTGTTGTCCAGGTCAATGTTCACGTTAGTTGTCACGTTGAAATTAAATGGTATAAACAAATAGTAACCTAACAAACGGCCAAATGAGAATAAAAATTTATTTTGAGCTAATGCCAAGGATTTTTCATGAAAGATAAGCTAAAAAAAAGTTGTCACACTTCAATACAAAAAAAATATTGTTCGGTGTTTTTTGTGTTATTTGCCTTTAGAACTTGATTTATTTTAGGCATGTACTTATCAACCCGAAGAGTATAATAAAAAGAATAAAATATCGGCAATTGTGATATGGTTGGCAAATATCACACACAAAGTGTGTTTTTTTTCCGTTAATTAACAACTTATATTTGTAATTTTGGTTTTAATATATTTTAGTCAGTTTTTCTTTCATTTCCTTATCGAACCTTTAGCCCATTTAAAATAGAAAGCAGTAGTCACTCAGTCACTCTTTTAGTTTAACTAAGAGCTCATCTTTACTTATTTCAAATACTTGCAGACAATTTTAATATAACACCAATTTACCAAGTTAGCGTCGGATTACATAAATGGTTAACAATTCCACTCACATTAAGATTCACTAATTATTAGCAGTATAAATAACTTTTTACTCATATTTGTAACATCCCAGTTTTCCCTTAGCAAAGGTTTCGCCTAGTAAGTTCGTGTGCGAACCCTTTTAGAGGTTGAAAGCGTGAACTACAGGAGTCCGTTAAGCACCGGGACGCCGGTGACTATGTGACTAGGGTGGACAAGTGTCAGATTTAGGAGGGTTAGGCTTTGGAATCTCGAAGGGGAGAATAAGGTTTATTGAGCAGATGTAGAAATACAATAAATCAAAGAGAAGAGTGAATGAGGGTCGAGTGAGCAAGGCAGTAGAATAACTAAGTTTAAAGAGGACACGTCTACATCGTATAAGCGAGGTTGAGGACGTAGGTAAGAGTACAACTAGGGTTGGAGGTATAAACATAAATCTAAGAAGGTGGAATAATAATCAAGTTTGATAAGATCAAGTTAGAAGGAGACTTTTCCTAGCCCTGCAGGAATCAGTTTAGAAGGTACGGGAAAAAAGCGAAAGAACTAGGTAACTGATAAGAGTGTAGGAGTGCTTAGGCGTATTCTGTTTGGGAAGTAAAAGCTCGAGAAGCTGAGCGTTGAGGATTTCAAAGGTGGAAGGTAAAAGAAGTAAAAGAAGAGTATAGGAGAGGATAGAAAGTCAGGTTAAGCGTGGAAGAGGAGTAAATAAGTCTCTAAGGAGGATACATGCACAGAACACAAATTGGGTTAAGAACTAGGTAAGAGCATAAATAAGGATGTAAGTATACGCTTAAGTGTAATAAGATTGAAGGAAGATCAAGAGGATTAAGTGTGAGAGGGACTGATGCAAATTAGGTTTCACCTAGAGAAGTATGGAAGGCTAAGTTCTGGAGGACAAAAGCAAGTGTATTGAGCTTGAGAAGGAAGAGGTGCTAAGTGTACGAGGGAAGAGAAGAGAATATGAAATCAGGAACGATCGAGGTCAGGATGGTAATCCTAGGATATTAAGGTGAAAAGGGAGAATCTAGAAGGGATAAAAGGAGTATAAAATACCAGAGAGCTTAGAGATAAGAAAGGATGCCCGAAAACGGTGGCAACGCTGGAGACGTTAGGGAAGTAGAAGCCTGAAGCTCGAAGGACACGAGGGTCTGTAGATATTATTCTGTTTAGTTTCTCAAAATTCTGCTAACACTCAAATGATTCCCCTTGACCATTAGAATTGGATAGGAAACCAAAAACGTCTGCCAGACGGAATTCTGTTCACTTTCGGATGATTCTGCAGACACTAGAACGACTCCGTTTAGCCTGTAGAATTGAGCAAAGAGTTCCAAGTCCCTGGAAACCCAACCGGTACTGGGGAAAAGTTTCAAATACCTTGGATTAGTCCCACAACCTCATTAGGAGGACTAGGCGGTCGCAGAAATGCAAGCGGAACTGGCGTCTGTCGCCACCAACGCTTACCGGTGTGCCAAAGGTATCTGTGAAAAATACTCCTCCAGAGAAAAATTCACAAACGCCTTGAAGTGATTATACCTTGAGGTAGAGGGAAATTAGGGGATCGCAATGGTATAAACGGAATATTTTTCGAACGACCGTGCGCGACGCACCGACACTGCGAGTGATAAAACATGAGCTAACCGGAGCCGGGAGAAAATGAAATTTCAGAAACTGAAGTAGAGGGCTGTACGGTTAAGAGAAGAGATTTTTGTCCAAAAATAATCCCCTAAAATCATGCTTCCAAACTTACATCACCTTACTTGTCTTACACATTACACCAAATCCCATCACTTAGCCATACCTATGCCCATACCTTCTACTATTCATCTAATTTATTAAATCCCAAAATCCAATCAATTTCCCTCACCACCAACCCCTCAAAACTGAGGCTTCTCCTTCAAAACTCTAAGCAAAGTCTCATTTCTCACATCCTCCACAAAAGCACACTAAGCCAAACCTCAAGAACACCACCAAACCTTCAAGAGATCAAGCACTTTTTCCATCTCATTCCACCTTCCACAAACCGAAACACAGCCCTCAAGTCTCCTCATCTTGGTTTCATTTTCTTCCATCCAAAGTCAAGAGGAACAACCTGATCACCCCCCACCTTGCTCAAGGATCTTCATCTCGGAGAAAGGAGAAGCTCAAGCTTTGGAAACAACAAGGCTTGTGGGACTTTACTCCAAACTTCCCTCACCACCACCAGGTTTTTCTACAAGTGGGTAACTATGCATAAATCACCTCCTTGGTGATCTATTTATGGCTATTCTGAGTATGTGATATAATGCACATGATATGTGTTTTATGCTTGAAAATGATCTTGCATGTGTTGGTAAGGATTTGATGAGGATAAGTATTATGTTGCACGTTGGTTGTATTCACGTTGTTTTATGATTCTTGGATGTTCATGTCGTTGCTTGTGTGCTGTTGGAATATGTGGTGTTTGAACTTGGAATGAATGTGAGAACATGAGAGAAAATAAGTAAGGAAGTAAGCGTTGAGTGGTTCCGCGGAGGGTGACTGAGAGGAGTCTAGGGAGTTGTTGAGCGGCGCCTGGACGAGTGCTGAATGGTTACGCGCAGAGTGACTGAGGGGAGTCCGTAGAAAGATGTTGAGCGGCGCATGGGATGGTGCTGAGTGGGTTCCGCGGAGGATCCCTGTAGCTGCTGAGAGGGTTACGTGAAGAGTGCTGAGTGGGCACCAGGAGTGGTACTGAGTGGGTTCCGCGGAGGTTCCCTGGAGTGGCTTAGTGGTTCCCTGGAGAGTTTGCTGAGTGAGCACTAGTAGTGGTGCTGAGTGGGTTCTGCGGAGGTTCCCTAGAGTTGCTGAGTGGTTCCATGGAGAGCTGTTGAGTGGGTTCTGCGGAGGTTCCCTAGAGTTGTAGAGTGGTCCCTAGAGTTGCTGAGTGGTTCCATGGAGAGTTGCTGAGTGGGTTCCGCGGAGGTTCCCTGGAGTTACCGAGTGGTTCCCTGGACAGTTTCTGAGCGGGTTACGCGGAGGTTCCCTGGAGTTGCTGAGCGGTTCCCTGAAGAGTGACTGAGTAGGTTCCGCGGAGGTTCCCTGGAGTTACCGAGTGGTTCCCTAGAGGGGGTTTTCAAGGTCCCCTATATTCTAACAAGCACTTAACAGTAGAGTTTATGTGTAATATTTATGATAAAATGCATCATGAGGACAGGGTTGTCACTTAAGTGTTAGGACACCCTGAGATAACTAGAGGTCATCACCTAATGTTATAAAAAGAGCATAACTGAACCCTAGGGAATCAGTATGTAGTTATATGATGGTAGGTATCTCTCTTGGCGGAAACGCCCCTCACCAGTCCCCACAAAGGGGTGGATTGGTTAATGATGAGGAATGAAAAGAAAGAAAGTAAAGAAAAGATGAATGAGAAAGGGTGACGTCACGCCTATGAAATGATGATGATGTAATGATGATGATGTATGGGTCTCCACTTGGTTGTGTCATAGGGCCAACCCCTCACCCTCCCACTAGGTGGACGGTTATCTCTATTGATGATCGAAGACGGAACATTAGTTATCCGCTGTGGTTCGCAACCACTCAGGTTATTGCGCTGCCTGGTTGACATCAATCAGAGGACAGAAGCAGGTTGTAGATGTTTGGCCGCATCTACATGAGTGGGAAAGACTCGGCGCGGCCCTGGTCCATTAATTAGCTGGGAGCCGACGCAGCCTCGGTCCATTAGTTAGCCTAGAGCATGCAAAGCAGGATGCGTCCCGGTCCATTAGTTAGCCGGCACGCATGAGAAAGTCTCAAAGTTAGCATGCATAAAGTATGAAATGAATGAATATGAAATGGTATGATGAATGAGTATGTAATGTATAAGTATATGATAATGTATATGAGCATGTGTATGAAGTAAATCCCATCAAGAGAATGCTCGAGATGACTATGTATATACGCAAGAAAAGTTAACAAGCACGAGAACTTAGATAAGCAAGACTAGGTCCCCAATCACCTAGTAAAGTAGATAAAGTCGTTTAGGACTTTAGGCCAGATAATAATCAGTAGGATGTTAGTATGCATGTTCACTTAGAAACACCAGGGCGACCTGGTTGGTAAGTAGTTAAAAAGGAATCCCCCGACGCCAAGGTAAACCACTGAGGACGAATGTTCTCACCCCCCACTCACTTATGCTTCCAGGGGCAGACGTGAGGTATGAGAAGCAACAAGAGGATAAGAAAAGAATGAAGGACAGGTCTCTGAGGCTGACAGACAGATCTTCAAGGCTATGAAGACATGCTGGGCTAGTTATACACTAGCTGAACTTTTGTGATGTATATGGATGACTATGACATGTATATGTAACTTTATTATAATATTATATGATTGGTTGTACTTATCTGTGAAGGACCAGGTACTTGCTTATGTAAATATTTACGCTATAAATGACTATTGGTTGTAAGCCTCAAGCTCTATCGTTTGTCTTATATATACTTTGATTAACACATGGCTCATATTTCATGAATAAGCACACAGTATAAAGAATTTTAAATTGGTCCATATTTTCCTTAACTCAGTATTTTCGAAACGTAACAAAGGACTATAAGTATTCCCACCAAGTGATTAACAACCTAGTGAGCATTGCATACTACTCGAGGGTATGCAGTTAGCTAGGGTGTTACAATATTCATAAACATCGTGAATAATTTTTTGCTTAATTTTATAGAAATGAATAGTCCAAGAGTTATTTATTTATGCAAGCATTTGGAAAAAGAAACCTACTTTGTTAATGCATAAATGATTATACAAGTGATAACATTTTGTTGTTATAACTTCAAGTAAAATTAAAAAAACTGATAGCATTAGGTTTTGAGATTTCCTTTAGATATAATTTTTTTTTTACTTTGTTTGATAAAGCTTTGCATCCAATAAATATAGCACAATATAATAAATTGTTAACAATATTATTGATATCTCATTAACGTCGAAGTTCTTTAACTTCTAAAAAAAAGTTACAGCTACAGTTCCCTTTAACAGCAAAAACATAAGCGTTGAAAATTTGGAGTCTTTAGTTCGTTGCCATCTTGAAATTAAAGAAGCGGGTAGAAACGTAAGGTGTCGATTCAATAGTGGCCGTTCTTTTTTTATAAAGAAGTTATCATTAGTAGTTTTTTCCGTAATAGTTATTCAAAACATTAAAATTCCTCGGTTGATATTATTCCTATACTATAAAATTAGCTTTGTTGTTCGTTATCATATCACTAAGCAAGCTTTGCAGTATCGATAGACCAATATAATCTACTATTGAGTTATGGCGACATTCAAATGCTTGTGCTTATTTGTGATGTTTATTATCAATTCGGCTTTGTTGGTTAGCAAAGGACTATCATCTCACGACACTAATTATGCATCGAGGCCATTGTCATCATACGAACTTTATTTGAGGAGTTGTCAAATGAAACTACGGCGAAATTGTGGCACTGAGATTGTTCAAAGTTTGGCTTCTGGAAGTCAAGCAATGAGTTACGATTGTTGTTCCAACCTCATAAGTGATGTGGGAAGACATTGTCATTATGATATGGCCAAATCTCTTGTGAAGTTACCTAATTTTGTTGCAAACAAAATGCAAATTTTGCAAGGAGTTGAGAAAATTTGGAATGATTGTATTTCACACGAAATCACTTCATCCCAGCCACTTAGTGCTTAAGTTTTAGATTTTCCAAATTTAAAAAACTGCACATGTTCATAATAAATGTCGCAACATCATTCCCAATTTTTTGTATTATTAAAAATAATCAAATTTTTATGAATTGCAACTATGTTAGTAATATTTCGAATTTATATAGCACTTCATCACAGTAAATTTGTCAAGCCTTGAGAACAAGGCCCAGTGTTAGCATGCTTACAATTTAATGGTCCATAAAGGTTATAAAACAAAGTATCAAATTATTTTGACAATAAACACAAATTAATTAGTTTAAAGAATTTACTTAATGGATATATTATATTCCAAATAACTTGTAATAACAAATTTCCAATTGAAAGTTATTCGGGTGTATCACATTGGAAAGTAAAGAATCACGTTTTTTACTTTGCATTGTACTAGGACTCTATGAAGATTGTTTGTAGGTAATTAGGGAAAAACTTAACCAGAATTCTTTAACATCAAAAGTTATAACGTAGCCGAAATTTTTTTAATTATATTTCAAAATAACCAAAATTTTAATCATTCATTCTTTTCACAATGGTGGGTTCAAAGGTCAACATATCTAAAACAAAAAACAAAAGGCTTTACAATCTCTCTAAACTACTAATTCATCATTTTTTAGAGACAAATTTTAAAATAAATTAAGTATAAGTGTGGGTGTGTGTGTATATATATATATATATATATATATATGTACATATTCATATGCTTGACAATGCAGATTTTTTCACTTTAAACAAGTAAAAACAAATTTTTTATAAGAATAAAATACATCATACACAATTTCCTCTGGTAGAACTTTTAGGTTTCTTGGACAATTCAATAAATCTTTACGATCCAAGTAATATTGAAGGTAATGTCAACTATACCAATATCATCACTTGCCAGTCCATGAATTCAAATATTTAGGAAAATATATTTGTGATTGTTTCAAAAGAAAATAACAAAATAAATCATCAATCACAATATTAGTTTAATGTAACATGATTAGAAGTATATGCGTAAAATTAACAATAAAGTCAATTGGTAACTATATAATTGAAATGCACATTTTTCGTACCGTTCATGACTAAAACAAAAGGATTAGATTTTTGTTGAAAAGCTCACTAGGTTTAAACCATGTTGAGTATGTACACATTCACAAAAACTTTAAGTCATTCTATCACTACATCTTGCAGTCGCAGTAGTCGTATAATACAATAATAATGAAATTGTTTTTCTTAAAGAACATAAGTTAAATTTGTAATATAAATTTCTTGATATTTTAAACATATTTCATTTAAATATTTTCAGTAAATGCGGGCTAATGTTTCGAAATTTACCTTCCTTTTATTTCTTTTATTTTAATTTCATAAATATAAATATAAATATATATATATATATATTAAGAATATTTGTTGCTAAACAGATCCTATATAGAAATAAATATTTCAAACATTTTATCATCGAAATTAGTTTTTTTGGATAATAATTGTAAAATTATTATATCTAAATTTTTCATTTGATTTTTTATTTTTTTAATGAGATTAAATATATGTTTTGTACTTAATACGGAAATTTTTTTGTTTTAGTCCCCTTGAATATCACATTGTTCCCATTTAGTGTGTAACATCCCAGCTTTCCTTAGGAAGAGTTTTGCAAAATTATTGACTCTGACTTAGCTAAAACTATAAAGTAACCAGAGTTAGGGGACGGGAAAAATTAATGACGGGACTCGTTCCCCTTAAATTGGGAAGGAGACTGGGAAGCTATGACCTCACCGGGCACCGCAAGATTTGTACTCAGTTTCGGTGCAAACGGGAATCCAGTGGAGGACCAAAGAGATTTGCGAAGGATTGGTTGACGGAAACAAGTACCCGGATACCTTGTTTCAGAGCGCCATCCTGACCGGAAAAAATTCTTAGATCATGGATATATATTTTAGATATTTTTTGGAGACCCGTGTGTGGGCCAAAAGTGGTCAAAGGTGACTAAAATAGAATGAGAGCTGGGATATTTATAATAACTATAATAAAATAAGAATATAATAATAATTAATAAATAAATAAATAATTAAGAGGGATCGGGGGGGCCACGGCTATAAATGGCCCCCTGAAGCAAAGTAAAGAAAAACTTTAGAAAATTTACTAAACTTCTTTCAGTTTCATTTTCTAGTACCGTTCGAGCACATCGCGAGAGCGCTACAGGACTTCCGAAAATTTCTTGGACCACACCATTGCGACAAGGATTTTCTCCACTATCAACCTACCAACTTCAAATCCGCATAGGAAATGTGTAACTCTAAGCCCACTGTCTATGTGGTTTATTTTATGATTGTTTATATGCATTTTTGTGTATGTGAATAAAAAAACTATTTTGTACAAACTATAGGAAATGAGTTATGAAGGCTAGATTTTGATGACTTTGATGTTTGGAAACCATAACTATACTGATTGGATCACTATGGAGAAGAAAAAGTTACGCGGAGAAAACCCTTGGAGAAGTTACTCTCCAGGTCAATTTTTTTACTGTGGGATTCGAATGAACTCCCAAGGGATTTCATTCGAATGCATGAGGTTTCAATCGACAGATTTCAATCGATTGAATTCTCAAAGGATTCGAATGAAAGAATCAATCGAATACTAAAACCTTATTCATTCGAATGCCTACTGAAAACTTGTAATTTTAAAGTTTCTATGGGATCCAACATGCTTAGTTATGTGTACCTTTATGTAACAAGAGCATGCATCATGAGGAATGGTCGTCATAGGAGTTAGGACGACCCTAGATCACTAGAGGTATCCACGTAAATTTAAAAGGTGCATAATTGAACCCTAGGAAATAAAGCAGAGAACTAAGGCCCCGATCGCCAAGGATTCGGTCGGCCTTAGCCAGAGTCAGTAGTTATATGATTAGGAAGATCCCATTCTCTTGGCACGCCTTACAGACACGCCCCTCACCAATTCTGCCCGCTGGATTGGTAAGAGCAACGCAGGTAGAGAGATCTGAATATGAAAGAAAAGAGAACAGGCAAAGGCCTAAAAGTAAAGAGAACAGGAATAGTCCTATAAGAAAGAAAAGGGGACCCCAAAGTAAAGAACTAAGACTAAAGTAAAGAGAAACGAGTCCACGCCTGATCGTGCCAAAGTGTCAATCCCTCGCCATCCCAGTAAAGGGGGTGGTGGTACTTCATGATGATGAATTACCTCTTATGAGCTTAACGTGGTTAGCTACCACTCCAATTCAAGCGCTGCCAGGCCATCATGATAGAGAATAGAAAGAGGTTGTTACCGAAGGCCACGGTTACATGGGTGGAAGGACTACAAAGAAAAAGGACGCTAACCCGGGTAAGCCGGTATGCGTAAGAGATTCCCAGATTCCTTCATGCACTATATGATCACATGTATGTTTAAGAGAATGAATGTATGAGAATATGTATGTATGTATGTATGTATGTATGTATGTATGTATGTATGTATGTATGTATGTCTATGCATTGTGTATATGTTCGTTCATGCATTATGTATCGTCAAGGGAACGACCCAAGACGAATAGTATGTCATCAGTAGCAACGCACAGTTAATAAGCACGAAGCCCAGGTAATAAAAAGAGTAGTAACCCTATCACCTAGTAAGTTAGATAAAACTGCCCAGAGCATAGGACCAAGAAAATAAATAGTAGGAGAATAGTTGCATGCACACTTAGAATAATCTCTGAGCGGCCTGGAGAATAACCGAGGAATAAAAAGCCACGATTAAAGCGTTGCCCACTGAGAACCTATCGTTCTCACCCTCACTCGTTTATGGCTCCAAGGACTGAGGACAAATCTTACTATGCCGATGCTGTGGAACCCGAGGAGGACCTGTGAAAGGATACTTAGCTGACTTTGTAGTAGCTGCAGTATATAGAATAAATGTATTACTGGAACATGTGTATCAAGTATGTAATACAACTATTATCTGTGTGTGTATACTCAAAGGACCCGCTATGTATGCAATGTACGGATGCACCGACTTGCACCTACGTACTAATGGTACCGCTTGTTATATTATTCTGTAGCACTCACAGTTCCTATGTTACAAACCGTGTGTATGATAGAAAAATGAAAGAAGAAGACAAAAAAAAGGGTCCTTATTTTCTAAAACTAGTACTTTCGAAAATCCAAATAAGTTAC
This sequence comes from Nissolia schottii, assembly GCA_003254905.1. Classification (NCBI taxonomy): domain Eukaryota; kingdom Viridiplantae; phylum Streptophyta; class Magnoliopsida; order Fabales; family Fabaceae; genus Nissolia; species Nissolia schottii. Next base: position 41,569 of record QANU01099343.1, read on the forward strand.
CAGGAAGTAAACAACCTAGTGAGTATTACGTACGGCTCGAGCGTACAGAATCGGCTAGGGGTGTTGCATAGTGCATCTTATCTTGTTGTCCAGGTCAATGTTCACGTTAGTTGTCACGTTGACATTCAATGGTATAAACAAATAGTAACCTAACAAGCAGCCAGATGAGAATAAAATTTTATTTTGAGCTAATGCCAAGGATTTTTCATGAAAGATAAGCTAAAATTAAAAAAAATTAGTTGTCACACTTCAATACAAAAAAAATATTGTTCGGTGTTTTTTGTGTTATTTGCCTTTAGAACTTAATTTATTTTAGGCATGTACTTATCAATCCGAAGAGTATAATAAAAAGAATAAAATATCGGCAATTGTGATATGGTTAGCAAATATCACACACAAAATGTGTCTTTTTTATGTTAATTAACAACTTATTTTTGTAATTTTGGTTTTAATATATTTTAGTATGTTTTTCTTTCATTTCCTTATCGAACCTTTAGCCCATTTAAAATAGAAAGCAGTAGACACTCTTTTAGTTTAACTAAGAGCTCATCTTTACTTATTTCAAATAATTGCAGACAATTTCAAGTATAACATCAATTTACCAAGTTAGCGTCGGATTACATAAATGGTTAACAATTCCACTCACATTAAGATTCACTAATTATTAGCAGTATAAATAACTTTTTACTCATATTCGTAAACATCGTGAATAATTTTTTGCTAATTTTATAGAAATGAATAGTCCAAGAGTTATTTATTTATGCAAGCATTTGGAAAAAGAAACCTAATTTTTTAATGCATAAATGATTATACAAGTGATAACATTTTGTTGTTATAACTTCAAGTAAAATTAAAAAAACTGATAGCATTAGGTTTTGAGATTTCCTTTAGATAAAATTTTTTTTTTTTGCTTTGTTTGATAAAGCCTTGCATCCAATAAATATAGCACAATATAATAAATTGTTAACAATATTATTGATACCTCATTAACGTCGAAGTTCTTTAACTTCTAAAAAAAAGTTACAGCTACAGTTCCCTTTAATAGCAAAAACATAAGCGTTGAAAATTTGGAGTCTTTAGTTCTTTGCCATCTTGAAATTAAAGAAGGGGGTAGAAACGTAAGGTGTCGATTCAATAGTGGCCGTTCTTTTTTTATAAAGAAGTTATCATTAGTAGTTTTTTTCGTAATAGTTATTCAAAACATTAAAATTCCTCGGTTGATATTATTCTTATACTATAAAATTAGCTTTGTTGTTCGTTATCATATCACTAAGCAAGCTTTGCGGTATCGATAGACCAATATAATCTACTACTGAGTTATGGCGACATTCAAGTGCTTGTGCTTATTTGTGATGTTTATTATCAATTCGGCTGTTGTTGGTTAGCAAAGGACTATCATCTCACGACACTAATTGTGCACCGAGGCCATTGTCATCATACGAACTTTATTTGAGGAGTTGTCAAATGAAACTACGCCGAAATTGTGGTGCTGAGATTGTTCAAAGTTTGGCTTCAGGAAGTCAAGCAATGAGTTACGATTGTTGTTCCAACCTCATAAGTGATGTGGGAAGACGTTGTCATTATGATATGGCCAAATCTCTTGTGAAGTTACCTAATTTTGTTGCAAACAAAGTGCAAATTTTGCAAGGAGTTGAGAAAATTTGGAATGATTGTATTTCACACGAAATCACTCCATCCCAGCCACTTAGTGCTTAAGTTTTAGATTTTCCAAATTTAAGAAACTGCACATGTTCATAATAAATGTCGCAACATCATTTCCAATTTTTTGTATTATTAAAAATAATCAAATTTTTATGAATTGCAACTATGTTAGTAATATTTCGAATTTATATAGCACTTCATCACAGTAAATTTGTCAAGCCTTGAGAACAAGGCCCAGTGTTAACATGCTTACAATTTAATGGTCGATAAAGGTTATAAAACAAAGTATCAAATTATTTTGACAATAAACACAAATTAATTAGTTGAAAGAATTTACTTAATGGATATATTATATCCCCAATAACTTGCACTAACAAATTTCCAATTGAAAGTTATTCGGGTGTATCACATTGGAAAGTAAAGAATCACGTTTTTTACTTTGCATTGTACTAGGACTATATGAAGATTGTTTGTAGGTAATTAGGGAAAAACTTAACCATAATTCTTTAACATCGAAAGTTATAACGTAGCCGAAATTTTTTTAATTATATTTCAAAATAACCAAATTTTTAATCATTCATTCTTTTCACAATGGTGGGTTCAATGGTCAACATATCTAAAACAAAAAAGAAAGGCTTTACAATCTCTCTAAACTACTAATTCATCATTTTTTAGAGACAAATTTTAAAATAAATTAAGTATAAGTGTGGGTGTGTGGATCTATATTCATATGCTTGACAATGCAGATTTTTTCACTTTAAACAAGTAAAAACAAATTTTTTATAAGAATAAAATACATCATACACAATTTCCTCTGGTAGAACTTTTATGTTTCTTGGACAATTCAATAAATCTTTACGATCCAAGTAATATTGAAGGTAATGTCAACTATACCAATATCATCACTTGCCAGTCCATGAATTCAAATATTTAGGAAAATATATTTGTGATTGTTTCAAAAGAAAATAACAAAATAAATCATCAATCACAATATTAGTTTAATATAACATGCTTAGAAGTATATGTGTAAAATTAACAATAAAGTTACTTGGTAACTATATAATTGAAATGCACATTTTTCGTACCGTTCATGACTAAAACAAAATGATTAGAATTTTGTTGAAAAGCACACTAGGTTTAAACCATGTTGAGTATGTACACATTCACAAAAACTTTAAGTCATTCTATCACTACATCTTGCATTCGCAGTAGTCATATAATACAATAATAATGAAATTGTTTTTCTTAAAGAACATAAGTTAAATTTGTAATATAAATTTCTTGATATTATAAACATATTTCATTTAAATATTTTCAGTAAAAGCGGGCTAATGTTTCAAAATTTATCTTCCTTTTATTTCTTTTATTTTAATTTCACAAATATATATAAATATATATATATATATATATATATATTAAGAATATTTGTTGCTAAACAGATCCCATATAGAAATAAGTATTTCAAACAATTTATCATCGAAATTAGTTTTTCTGAATAATAATTGTAAAATTATTCTATCTAAATTTTTCATTTGATTTTTTATTTTGTTTAATGAGATTAAATATATGTTTTGTACTTAATACGGAAAATTTTGTGTTAGTCCCCTTGAATATCACATTGTTCCCATTTAGTGCATCTTATTATCTTGTTGTCCATGTCAATGTTCACGTTAGTTGTCAATTTGAAATTCAATGGTATAAACTAATAGTAACCTAACAAAAGGCCAAATGAGAATAAAAATTTATTTTGAGCTAATGCCAAGGATTTTTCATGAAAGATAAGCTAAAAAATAAAAGTTGTGACACTTTTATACAAAAAGAAAATATTTTTCAGTGTTTGTTGTTTTGTTTTCCTTTACAACTTGATTTATTTTAGGCATGTACTTATCAGCCCGTAGTGTATAATAAAAAGAATCAAATATCGACAATTGTGATATGTGTAACATCCAAATTCTTCCTTGTAAGGAAAACCCGCAGGCTAGGACGTTAATGACGGTCAAAAGGCCGTTTAAAAGGACGAGAAAGGGAGATTTGACCTCCAAACCCTCATGATTAGTGGTTAGGATTAGGTTTCGTCGTCCTATAAATTTTTTCGGAGCATTCGAACGTGTTTCGGCTCGAACGGAAATTGTTTCGAATACTGGCAGGCGCTCGTGGAATCTCTTGACGCGATAATAAAGTCAAAGATCCCTGAGTGAAAGCCCCCAGAATGACGCGAAAAATTAGAGGATCACGACGGTATGTCTGGAATATTTGTAGGGCAACCGGGGGTGAGACATTCTGAACAAAACGCGATCAAACGAGACCGGAACTGACCCTGGAGGAGATATTTACATATATAATAATAATAATAATAATAATAATAATAATAATAATAATAATAAACAGAAGGAAAACAAAAAAAAAAAGGAAAAAGGGCCACTGAACATGGCTATTCGCTTTCAGAGACTTTACGTCTCTTTCTTTCATTTTCACAAACACCAGTCCCGTTCGGACACATCTTGATTACTTTGTGGAGTCCCGGAAAAATTCCCAGAGCACGCCAGCGCGACCCGAAAATTACCGGCAACGAAGCTACCGAACTAGAATCGTCATCGGATGTGGGTAACTCTAAGCCCACTGTCTATGTGGTTGATTTTATGACTGTGTATATGTATCTGTGTGTATTTGATTGCAAAACTGCTTTGCAAAAACTATAGGAAGTAAGTTATGTAGGATGATTTTTGATGATTTTGACGTTTAGGAACCATAACTGTACTGATTGGATCACTAGACAATGAGAAAAGTTATGGTGAGAAGCCCCTGGGAGAAAAGGCTCTTGGGAGCCAATTTTACACTATTTCATTCAATTGAATTCCCAAGGGATTCGAATGAAAATTTTTTGGATTTCAATCGAATGAATGAGGATTTCAGTCGAATTAAAGCCTGAAAAGGATTTCAATCGATTGAATTCCTTGATCAATCGATTGAAAGAATCATTCGAATACACAACCCTAATCATTCGAATGCTTACTGAAAAACTTGAGTTTTAACTATGTCATGGGATCTATCAGGCACAGCTATGCGTACCCTAAACCATGAGAGTATACATCATGAGGAAACGGTCATCATATGAGTTAGCACGACCGTAGATAACTAGAGGTATTCACGTAAAGTTAAAGGTACATAATTGAACCTTAGGGAATAAAGCAGTGTATAAAGGCTCCGATCACCAAGGACTCGGATGGCCTTAGTCAGAGTATGTAGTTATATAATTAGGAAAATTCATATTCTCTTGACACGTCTCACAGACACTCCCCTCACCAGTTCAGCAAGCTGGATTGGTTAAGAACAATGCAGGTAGAGAAACCTGATCATGATAGTAACGGGCCAAGGCCCGAGATAAAGAGAATAGGCAAGTCTTGAGAGTAAAGAGAACAGGCCAAGGTCTAAGAATGAAGAGAACAGGACAAGTCCTAAAGAAAGAAAGGGGGGCCCAGTGAAGAGAAAAGTACAGAGAAGCGTGTCCACACCTGATCGAGTCCAAGGGTCGATCGCTCGCCATCCCGGTAAGGGGGTGGTGGTACCTATCGTGTTGATGTCTTCCTCCTATGAGCTTTACGTGGTTAGCTACCACACCGGTTAGAGCGCTGCCAAGTCGACACGATAGGGAATAGAAGGAGGTTGTAACCGAGGCCACGGTTACAAAGGTCAAAGGACTAAGAAGGTTGCAGCCACAGGACGCCTAAATTATTATTTTTATTACTACTCTTGAAGAAGGCATAATAATTTTTAATTTTCTATCCTAGTTAAATAAATTATTTAGCTATTTATTTCGTGAAATAGTTTTAAGGAAAAATGGAGTGTTACATAACAGCCAAAAAAAATTCAATAGTTTCAATTCATTAACATAAGAATTAGATTTTAGAAAAAATAGAATGAAGAGGTGCAACCATAGTTAGTTAGTTACCTCTCCAACTCGTTCAGGAGTGAAGATAAGATCAGAAGAGAAACTCCTATCGAGAGCATACTTGGCCAAAGGAGAGGGCATTAATTTTTTTCCCGTCCCTTCTAGCAGGTGGCTGAGTAACAATAGCTACAACCTAAATAAAATCACATAGTAATATTATTATAATTAATGCTCATTTCTAATTTATTAGATGATAGTGAGTGAGAATGAGGACATGGGGAACTGAAATGAAGAATCGGGAGCAGAAGAAGCATTGAGGACGACATCAAGAACTATAGCCGAAACTTGAGGTGTACCAATAGGATGAGTGGCTTCTTCTCGGTAGTGTTGGAAGAGAATGCAAAAGAGGGAGTAACGCTCTGTAATCACATATCAGTAAAGGAAATTAGGCTAGGTAGCATATATAAACTACATCTAATAGACTCGATCATTTGCATGTAACTTACCAAATTGAACCTAAATCAGCTCACATAAAAACAAATTGGAGATTTCCTAGATCAGTGAATATCCAGATCTCAAAAATTTCATGAATTGAAAGAAAAAATAGCATAAAATTGAACTAAAATCAGTTCAAACACTTCCATTTCAATGAACAAAAATAATTGATTGAGAATGTCATAAGTCAAACCCTAACTAAGCCTATGCCAAGCTTCCAACATTACGAGCTAATAATCGAGCCCAAATCAAGTCAAATTAGAGTTTTCGTTATTTTCTCATATTATCCCATAAATCAAACACATGCAATGAACAGAGACAAAGAGGTTACCGATTGCGATTCAATCTGTGGTGGTGTGGATGTGGATGAAGCTCCTTGTTCCTAATTCGAAGCCTCAATTGCGATGGAGCAAACAAACAATGTCATCGCGATGGAGCAAAAGGATGGGAGTGTCGCGAATGTCGTGGGCCTCGTGAATGTTGTGGTCGATGTGAAGCGCCTACAAATGTCATCGACGTTGTGGACGATGGAGTCGTGGTTGTCGTGGACGATGGAGCCGTGAAGAACAAGAACGGTTCGAGAATGCAACACGAAAGTGAGTGTGAGAGGTTCTTTGGAGCGAGCGAGAGCGAGAATGCCGTTATGATTTTTATTAATGGCTTTTCGATTTTAGAAAAAAGGCACAGATGCCAAAAAAAAAAATTGCCACTAAATAATCAAATTTGAGGGAGTTATAAAAAACGTCACAAATAAAATAAATAATAGAAGTTTTTATAAATTCTCAGTGTTAAACTCCCACAAAATTATATTTTTTTATAGTGTTAATATTAACCAAACGTATAAATAATTTATTTCTAGATATATTGTATAAAATTCTCACAAAATTAACCAGTAAATCAAATACACTTAATAGTCATCTCCTATTCCTAAAAGTATTTACTGATTCTACGAACTACACGCTCCCTACAAACCCATGTTATATCATCTATAGTGAAATTGAGAATCCCCTTTATTGATATTGTAATTTCTAGTGCAAATTCGAGTAAATCTCCCGTACCTACCATAAAACTTTAATGTGACTTTTGAAATATAGTATTAGCTACTAACTTCACCTTCGTGCCAAGAAAATGAATTTCATATTACTATGTACAGATAGAAATGTTCAAAACAAGTTCAAGCCTGCCACGAGAGATAAACAAGCTGGGTCGTTAGTTTTAACATTAGACTGTTAACCCCTAGGTCACACGTCAAATTGAGCTACAATCATGCAATAGCTTCCTAGCTCAATTTTCTGATTCAACATCTCCCACATCAATTATTCCATAACCTCTCCCATGGCAATGGCTTTAAAGGGAAACAACTACCTCTCATGGATGAGAGTAGTACACGTTGCGGAAGGGGAAGAAAAAAAAAAAAAAAAAACCAGTACACGTCTTCGCTGCTCTCTGCTTCGCATGCATTAAAGAATGATAAGGCCTCGATCAGCTAGATGTTAATGTTCCACTTAGGTCGACTACTATGACACTGGTGTTATCTCTGCTTCCTTTTGCCATTGCAATCTCAGCCAAGAGGGCTGCAGCCTCTGCAGCACTGCCTTGATCCCCAGCCCCATTCGAAACTCTCCTAATCAGGCCGTTGAGACTTTTCCTTACAACCTGGCACGCTACCTCGCTAGAGATCACATCCCACAAGCCATCACTTGCTAGTATTAGAAATTCATCTTTGCCGGTTCGCTTGGTAACCGTGACTTCTGGTTCCGATATTACGAATGGCCGGAGGTACTGGTCTCCTGCATAAAATTATGCGATCAGAACAGATAGCAATTGGTGCAGTACTATAATTACGGTGATATTATAAGTATAGCTAGCGCACACAACCAGACATACAGATTGCTGAATAAATATAATGCATCATTAGGAAAAGATAATGGATTTTGAAAATCATCATAATAAAGTCAAGACTTTCTAAATGTAACCATTTCTGCCTGCAAATTCACTTTCCGCATTTTAAGAATAGACAGATCATTCATTTAGGTTCTACACTAAAGTTTGACTATTAAACATGAGGGGCATAGCGTAATCCTAGTAACTTGATAGATCAGGATTCCTTAATGTCAAACCTCTCCATACGCTATGTAGAACTGGGGAGTTTCACGTAATTGACCAAATCCCACAAGCGAGAAGCTAATTTGTAGAGTATATTAAGCAGGTGAAGATTGGGGACAATAATTCTAAATATATTTTAATTTTATAATTTTTGAGACAAACAAAGAGCCCTGTAAATTCAACTCATTTGAATTGTCCACGAAAGTAATTCATATTCTATAAGAGGGAATGCGGTTTATACAACGAGACAATTTCCTTCTAAAAATTGTGTTCAAGACTCAAGCTCAACAAAGTTGCATACTAACTAGACTCGCCTGTTTCCGTGGAAATGGTTCAAAATATTTAAATCATTATTACATTTATGTCGTATCTTCAACTTTAAGACTGTAGATAACCACACCCTACCAATTATCTTTTAAGTTAAAACCAGTTTTTGTGATATGCCTTAACAACAACCGAAGCAAACTTTCATGGTTAACCACATTCTGCTAATATTCCATTTCATGCGTGGATCCAAGCGATTTTTTGTGAGTTTAAGACTTAAAAGGCAATATGATGATTATACACGTTCAAATGTTAAGGTCAAAGGTGCCGATTTTGTCAAGGTTGCTCTTCTACTCTGAAAAGCCAGAGGTGGTGCCGAGATTATTCTGCTATTTCAGGGTCTGAGCAGAGAAAAACGCTATGTTGAACGCCAAACAGAAAGGACATACAAAAGCAGTGAAATTATTAAATAAAAGGAAAGTAGTTTAACGAATAAATTGAGTGATTAATAAATATTAACAACTACACATCTATATATATTCAAAGTTCAAATCACGAACCTATAGATCGCGAAGTAGCAAGAACACCTAGAACGCGCTGGCCATTCCAGTTTATGACCCTTCCGCCAGCTTCTTCGATTCGCATAAACTCATCAGGCCTGTCGGGCTTTGCACATAGAAGGGATATTAAATATTTGAGTTCTGCTACACGTACATCAAAAATCATACACCATACATACACCTTATATTTATATACATAAAATTTGTGTTTTAACTCATGTAATATTTGTGCACTTAACTTAATATAGTTAAAAATATCATTTATAAATTTGTAATATTTGTGCACTCGTGAGAATAAAGTTTGTGCATTATAAATTGTGTATGTATGAGTGTATAAAATTGAGTGTACATGTAACATTTTTTGTTGAATATTAATTTGATGCACCCCCACCATTATAGAGATCCCAAAATCTCGTAAAGATGATCGAAATAATTTATCCAACGACAAAAATACAGTTTAGACTCTAGAGAAGTGTAGACTAAAAAAATTGATTCAACGACAAAAATACAGTTTACAATACACTCAGAAGAGTGTAGACGGAAAAAAAAAAATTAGTCTAACATTCCCTCGTCGGCAACAATATTTGTTAGTGAAAAAAAATAAAAAAGAAGTTCCGATTAACACGGGCAATTGTGGAAAGTTTTAAGATAACGTCAAACTTTTTAATCACAACTGGTGCTGTGCCAGCTCTATCGTGGGAGTTCTAGCCGCTGATCTCAAGTTAATATAATACTATAATTAAATCATTACATACATGTGATGAAAAATTGAAAAATGGTGGGAAGTTTCATTATAACAAAATGCTGTTTTACTGGGGACTAAAAAAATAAGAATTAAGAAATATGAAATAATAATAACTCGTGAAAAATTAGAGAATTCCGCCTGTTAAAATATTAATTAGGACTTTTAGGAAGATACAAACAAATATGCGCATTACCTTATGATCGCTAGACAAGTCGACGGCCTCACCTCCTCTTCCCAACACGGCCCTACAATCACCGCAATTAGCGACGATGACCTCCTGCGTGGCGACGACGGCGACAACAGCCGTGGAACCCACCGTCCTGACCGCTGCATTACCGGCAACCTCCCCGTCCATTTTACGAAAACACCCTTCCATCACTCCCTCCCAGTCCCACTCCACCTCACACTTACCGCTCCTCCTCTCCATCTCCTCCGCCACCAGCCGGTGCAACCGCTCGCGACACATCTCCGCCACCTGAGCTCCGCCGTGTCCGTCGAAGATCGCGAAGAAATCGCACTTCGAATCCTCCTTCGAAGCGAACCCTATCTCCAAGCTCACGGCGTCCTCCATCTCCTTCCTGCTCCCGATCACCGACACCGAACCGTAGGACTGAACCGCGCCGTTTCTCTTCGACGACGAGCGATCCTCCTCCTCCGATGAGGACGAGGAGGACAACAGCGAAAGAGATATCTCCACGGACTCGTGAATCTCTCCCCGCTTGTTCTCAGAATCGACCGCCTCCTCCTCCGTCGGAGGACCGCCACTTCCGACGTGGATCTTGGCCTCGCAAGTGTACTTCATTCGCCGGATTCTGAGCCTTCTCCGCCGAGCATTCTTGAACCTCGTGACAGTACCTTCCGACTCAGCAACCACTCGCCGCAGATTGATCTCCGGAGGCGAGTGGATTTGGGGGTTCTTCATCGTCGTCTCGCTTGCATGTGATGATACCAAGAAGAAAACAAAACAACGCAAATGATGAAACAAAACGAACAGCGAAAGCGAAACGGCAATGGTTTAAAAACGGCGCTCGAGCGCAATTTGGAGCATTTAAAAGTGGTTGATTGCGAGGCATGAGAGGAGTTGAATCTCAGCCGTCGGTGGAGCGGGATGGGATTAGGGAGCTACAGCTGGGCTTAGAGGGACCAGTGAGTTGGATTTCCGTGAGGGGAACGTGGACGGCTGAGATGAGCGGGGGGGACACGTGGACTGTTGATGCCTGGAGATGCGACTCTGTCGGGTAAAAGATGGAGTGGTGGTGGGTCCAGTTGGTGAAAGGAGGAAGAGATTGAGGGGAGGGGTCAGAATCATAGGTCGATTACGTGGCTTAGCCGAGGCTGCTTTTTCGCAGTTTTGCTTTTTATTTCTGTTGAGTTGCGCGAGGTTGGAGGGGGCCAGGTGTTGAGTGGAGGTGGGTTGCGTCTCTGATTGGGGCCCCTAGATACCATTGCCTCTTCCTAACTACTGCAAGTACACACTCTCTCTCCGTGCTGATATTTCGAGTTTTCATTGGCCAGGCCAGTCGTGAGCCAATTATCTGGTCCTTGATTTTTTTTTTTTCGGTATAAACTCTCTGATTTCTTTATTGTCTTGTTTGTTCTTCGCTTAACAAGTGTGTCGTCAATGCTATCATATTTTTTGTGATTGGAAATTTTGATTTTTGCCAATAATGTAGAAGGAGAACCTTCTAATTTTATATATTGGAAATTACAGCTGTTGGCTTGTGATTGAAGTCTATACATCAAAATATCTCATTGGGCCAGCAGCAGTTTCTGCTTTCCGCGCCGAGTTTTCATCAAAAAGACATACGTAATTGGCAGAAAAAATTCCCAAAAGTAAAACGTTAAAATTATCATATTAATCAAATGTTGATTTAAATTGATTCTCAAATTTTTTTTTAATATTTGGAATTGGCTTTTAAAAGAGTTTATTTGAATTGATCCCTTTTAAAAAAAAATTAAGAAACATAATTTATTTTTTTATTTTGTATCAAAGTTAAGAAGAAAAGTAAAGTTTCATCGTAGGGTGAGAATATGATCAGCCGTTGTTTAACCATACTAAATAATATTGGGTGAATATTGTTGTTCGGCCACTGCACCTGTTTTAGTTGCTAAATACAATATTGCAATCATACTCTCTTAAAATTTTGTATTTATAAAAAGGGTCCCTTGAACAAATTAGGTAAGTAAGAAGAACCCTGGGTTCTGTTTTGCTCCGTCGACACCATCCTTCACACAAAAAGCTTTGTTTACCATCGTGAGAGGCCAAAATTGAAACAGATCTATCACCACCACTTTTTTCGTTGGCGTTTCTATGGTAGTATAAGTTTTAGTAGCCGCATAAGTAGTTTTTGTTCATCCATTATTTGACATTTTGTGCTTACTTTGTCAAGGATTGTGGCAATATCAGTTTCGGCAACCATAGAAGAACTTGTCATGCATCCGCTCTTTTGACATTTTCTACAACTCTAAGGTCCGAAGGCGACAATGGAGGTATGTTTACTATTTATTTTGTTTGAGTTTGAACTTTTTTTTTTTGTTTTTGAGTTCGTCAAAGTTTTTTTTTAAATGTCCAAAAACATTCTTGTTAAATTAAGATGTGTTGTTAATGAAATTAATCTTGTGTTAGAATTTGCGTTATATTATGTAGAGAAAATATTTAAGGTTAAATATTGTTAAATAGTTTATGGGCAACAGCAGTTTTGATAGAATTGGCTGAGAACATTCTTGTTGTGAAGGAGTATCTGGACGTATTTCCTACTGACATTCTAGAGTTTCCTCCGAAATGAGAGGTGGAGTTTTCAATTGACCTGGTATCGGGAACAGGTCCTATTTCCATCGCACCCTCCAGGATGTCCTTAGTGGAACTGTAGGAGCTAAAGAAACAGTTGGAGGAGCTGATGGAAAAGAAGTTCATTCAACCAAGTGCATCGCCATGGGGAGCTCCAGTTTTGTTTGTAAAGAAGAAGGACGATACTATGAGGATGTGTATTGATTATAGGCAGTTGAACAAGGTGACGATAAAGAATAAATACCTGTTGCCTAGGATTGATGACTTGTTGGACCAGTTGAAGGGTGCCCAAGTTTTCTCCAAGATCGATTTGTGATCGGGCTACCATCAAATAAGGGTGTGGGAAGAAGACATCCCCAAGACGGCATTCAGATCTCGGTATGGTCACTGTGAGTTTACGGTAATGTCGTTCGGATTAGCAAATGCCCCAACTGTATTCATGGATTACATGGACAGAATTTTCCATGCCTACTTGGACAAGTGCGTCATTGTATTCATTGACAACATACTGGTATACTCGAAGAGCGAAGAGGAGCACGCCAGGCACTTAAGATTAGTACTGGAGATCTTACGAGAAAAGAAGTTGTATGCCAAACTCTATAAGTGCTAATTTGGGACCAAGGAAGTGCAATTCCTCAGTCATGTGGTGACAAAGCATGGAGTGGCAGTAGATCCAGCAAAAGTTGAGGCAGTTAAAGCATGGGATCGACCCACTTCAGCTACCGAGGTTCGAAGCTTCCTAAGTTTGGCTGACAATTACAGAAGATTCATCAAGGGGTTCTCGCAAATTGCGTTGCCCTTAACCAAGCTAACTCGGAAAGGAGCAAAAATGGAATGGTCGCCGGAATGTGAGAACAGTTTCTGCACGCTAAAGGAAAAGTTAATCACTGCCCCAGTATTGGTGCTACCCGACCCTCAAGCACCATTTGAGGTATATTGTGATGCATCTGGCGCAGGGTTAGGATGTATGCTGATGCAAAACCGCCAGGCCATAGCATATGCCTCAAGGCAGCTGAGGCCTCATGAGATCAACTATCTAACGCATGACCTAGAGTTGGCTGCAGTGGTGTTTGCACTGAAAATTTGGAGGCACTATCTGTATGGAGTACAGTTCGAAGTATTTTTAGATCACAAGAGTCTGAAATACTTATTCGACCAAAAAGAACTCAACATGAGGCAGCGAAGATGGATGGAGTTCCTCAAGGATTATGACTTCGGCCTCCATTACCACCCAGGGAAAGCAAATGTGGTAGCGGACGCATTGAGCCAAAAATCCTTGCACGCAGCATAGATGATGGTGCAAGAAGTAAAGCTGATTGAAGAGTTCCGCAATCTTAACGTGGATGTAGTGCCTCAAACGAGTAGCATGCGACTGTGCTACCTGCAAATCACCAATAATTTCCAGCAAAGGATTAGAGAAGCTCAGGCGAGCTGTCAAGAAGACACTTGGTGCAAGTTCAAGAAAGCGGTGGAGGAAGGTAAATTCCCTGAAGTTACCACTGGAGATCACTGGGTGATGAGATTTAATCAAGGCCTGTGTGTACCTAATCAAGATGGTCTAAGGGAGGTTATTTTGTAAGAAGGTCACAAGAGCCATTTTACCATACATCCGGGGACCACCAAAATGTATCACGACCTGAAAAAATGTTCTGGTGGCCAGGGTTCTAAAGGGACGTAGAGGACCGGGTCCAAAAATGCCTAATCTATCAAAAAGTAAAGGTGGAACACCAGAAACCTCCCGAGTTGTTGACTCCACCAGAGATCCCCGTGTGGAAATGGGAAAGGATTGCAATGGATTTCATTTCAGGATTACCGCGCACTCCTAAGGGATTAGATGTTATTTGGGTAATAGTGGATAGATTGACCAAATCAACTCATTTTATCCCAGTAAGGATGAACTACCCCATGAACAAGCTTGTGAAGTTGTATATTAAAGAAGTGGTAAGGTTGCACGGTGTACCATCTTCCATCATCTCAGGTAGGGATCCACGCTTCACCTCCAAATTCTGGACAACATTCCAAAAGGCTTATGGGTCCCAGCTGCATTTGAGTTATGCTTATCATCCTCAGACTGATGGCCAATCAGAACGGATGATCCAAACCCTGGAAGATATGCTGAAGTCTTGTGTATTAAGTACACCAGGCAATTGGGATGAGTTACTGCCATATGTAGAGTTTGCTTATAACAATAGTTATCAGGCCAGCATAGGAATGGCCCCTTTCGAAGCTCTCTACGAACAAAAGTGTCAATCTCCCACCTGTTGGAACGACAACCGGAAATACATGCACCTAGGACCAGAAGAGCTTAGAGAGGCGGAGGAAATGGCAAAGATGGTACGTCAGAGGATCCTTGCAACACAGAATCGTCAAAAGAGCTATGTGAACGTAAGAAGGAGGCCCCTTGAATTTCAAGAAGGAGATCATGTCTTCCTGAAAGTTACATCGGCTACGGGTATTGGAAGGTCCTTAAAGGTGAAAAGGTTGAATCCTCATTTTATGGGACCATTCCAAATTCTTAAACGCATTGGACCCGTAGCATACCGCATAGCCCTTCCCCCAAATTTGGCCAATATCCACGACGTCTTCCATGTCTCACAGTTGCGGAAGTATCACACGTCTTCGGAGCATGTGTTAGAGCTGGAAGAGATACAACTGAGAGAAGATCTTGCTCTACCACTACAACCGCAGAAGATCATCGATCGCAAGACCCGGAAGACTAGCAACAAAGAGATTCCGATAGTGCAGATAATTTGGAGATACAAAGATGTTAAGGAGCAGACATGGGAGCTCGAAGAGGATGTGAAGAAAGCGTATCCCGAATTATTTGAAGGTATAAATTTCGAGGGCAAAATTTTTCTAAGGGGGGAGGAATGTAACTTCTCACTTTCTCCTTAGCTAAAATCTCGCTCGATAACTGTTTAGCAATTCTCGTTGTAGGTTAAACTACTATAAATACACACTCTTAGGTTAAAAGTTTCTGTAGAAATAATTCTACGCATTTTCGCAAAATTCTGCAGACACTAGAATAAACCCTTTTTGTCGTTTGCGTAAAATCGCACGTTAAAAGTATCCGTAAAAGGTACGGCTATAGAAAAGGATTTACAAACACCTCAAATGGACCTAAAATCTTTTTTAGAAACATTAGGGGGATCACAAGGACGTGATCAAAATATTTTTAGAATAACCGCACGCGACGTACTGGGACCGAAAATGATAAAACCTGATCAAAATTGATCTGCCGGAGGCCCTTAATTCTTGACCACAAAAATAGGCCAAGAGACAAGCAACACACACAGCCAAGAATGGCCCATATATGGTCAAATTGTCATCCTCCATGAGTCACCATATGAGTCATTACATGACTAGGCTAGGTGACATCATGGCTTATGTCACATAAGGGCAAATTGGAAATTTTGCCCCAATGGCAAAATTGGAAGGTGAATTTTGGGCTAGGGCTATAAATACCCCTTATGGTCCAAAATTTTGGGAGAAAAATAGGAGAACCTTGGCCAAACTCTGTTCGTTTACACATTCAGTTGTTACATTGTCCAAACACTAACCCGGAGACTTCCCCTCAGAAAACCTAGTTCAAGTTTCCCAAACCCTAACCTCACAAATCCTCCTAGTGTCTTAGAGAAATCTCTCATACCTCTATTTTAAGAGTAAGATCTTGGAGGCAACCAATCAAGGTGGGATTCTACATAAACCGGTTGAACAAGTAGCAGCAAGTGCGAAAAATGTGGGTAACCTGACATAATCACTGTCTATGTGATTTAAGATGCTTAATGATATTCATGATATATTTTGTGTTAAAATATGCTAGGTTTCTTGCTTAATAACTCTCTTGGATAGACTACCATGATGATACTTGCATATGTGAATTTATGCATGCTTAGAAGTTGTGAATTTATTGTTGAGGAAATTGTTGAAGTTATGTTTGGAAATGATATGGAACATGAAACTATGTCTTTTATATGGTGGAAATTGATAATAAATGTTGGAAGAATTGTGCTTATGATTGAAGAAGAGAAACCTGGTAAAACATGGAAAATTACAGAATTTAAACCTGAAATTTGCCCAGCGTGCCGCGCATTGAGCGGCTTATGCTAGGCGCTGAGCGGTCTGACGGAAGTCTAGAATTTCCAATACAAAAACTTAGCATTTCCTTGTCATAAAACTTTTCCTAAATACAATTCTTTTACCGCTTGCAATTGTCCATGGATCTGCTTATTTTACCAAGTAAATTAGTTATCATGAAATGATGATTTATGTTAATGATATATGAACTATTTGAAATGAGAGGAAAAAGGAAAAAGGAAAGGAAAGGAAAGTAAAGGAAAGGAAAAAGGAACCCTAGGGCGTGACGTCACTAAGTCCCTAAAGGATGATAATGTTAAAGGGATTGAAGTTTTCCTAGCTGCGTCGATAGGGCCGACAGGAAAAACAAGTTCAACTCTGGGATTATCTCGTTCAAAGCCGAAGAACGGCGATAGATCCACTCGCCATTCGAAGCTGAAAAATGGATACTCCTATCGTGAGCGATGAGATTTTGTGGGAAGCAGATCCACTCAGGTTAAGCGCTGTCTAGTCCTCACGATACTGAGTTAAAAGGTAGCTTGTACGGGGAGGCCACCCCTATGAGAGGGTTGAACTTGAGTATGTGAACTATGTGATATACAACTGTACATAAGTGGATGTGCGCAGAATCTTATAATTAAAATGGGCACGGTTATAAGTGGACGCAAGCTGAAGCTTATTATGTGACATTATGTGACCTAAGGATTAGACTAGAGAACATATGACTTAGATAATGAAGAATAGGTTCCCCGATCACCTAGTAAACTAGATAAAACTGCTTAGGCTTAGTATGGATCTTAATAACTAGTAGGAATATAATATAACTGTAACACCTAGAAACCCCTAAATGGCCTGAAGCATAAATAAGAATAAGCAAATCCCCCAGAACCCAAGGTTTCCCATTGAGAACGCAATGTTCTCACCCCACTCATTTGTGACTTCAGGGTCAGACGTTGAACAAGGAGCAGGCACCCCGGTGGAGCAGTATCCAGAGGAGGCAAACGAGGAGCTGGATGGCCGGTATTAGACCGGAATAGGCTATGTCAACCTTAGAGAACTAAGTCTATGTTTTGTAATATGATATTATGTATTTGTATGTGACCTCTATGATACTATAAGTGTAACTGTTCTGTGAAGTTATGATATGGACCACTTGTTGATGTGTGTTATAAAAATGAATTTATCTAGCCAACACTCGACAGGTTTTCTACATTATTGCTTACGCCGTATGATATAACGTGAACAAGGCTCATACTTTACATTTTAATACGTACAAGGCAAAGTTCAAATTGGTCCATATTTTGGGTAACCAAATTTTTAATGCATAAATGAGACTATGTATTATCCCCACCAAAGTTGATAACAACTTAGTAAGCGAGTTTGCGACTTAAGCGTGAACTAGCTAGTTAGGGTGTTTCAAACATCATCTGAGGTCCGTAGTTTTCTAGGCCTAGCCAGTAGTATCGTGGTTTCATGAAGGATTTCTTGAAGATCGCAATACCTTTAACGAAGCACACACAGAAAGGGGAAAAGTTTCTATGATCGACGGAGTGTGAATACAACTTTTAGAAGTTAAAGGATAGTCTGACCTTAGCACCTGTGCTTGTGCTACCTTTCGGTGTGGGCGGGTTTTCCATCTTATGTGACGCTTTAAGAGTTGGCCTTGGGTGCGTCCTTATGCAATATGCCCAAGTTATAGCCTATGCATCAAGTCAAATCAAGAAGCACGAACAGAACTATACCACTCACGACTTGGAGATGACAACAGTAATCTTCACCTTGAAGATATGGAGGCATTATCTGTATGGGGAACCTTGTGAGATTTTCACAGACCACAAAAGCCTACAGTACATCCTCAAACAAAAAAAAAACTTAACCTCAGGCAATGTCGATAGGTAGAATTACTCAAGGATTGTGAGTGCACCATCCAAATATTGGATTGAGGCGATTCAAATCTCCAATTAAAATCAAGAGATAGATCTAAAACTTTGTAGTTGAGGTCAAATCGAGATTCAATCTCCATCCTAGCCCAAAATCCGTGGCAAAGTCAACACTAAAAATCTTCAACAAATCTTTGACCAAATCTTTTTGAATTTGAATTCAATCTTGCATTTATTGGTTCAAATCTTCTCTTCAAATCTATTCTTCAAAATTTATATCTTATCAAATCTCCTTCAAATCTTCAATGATCATCTTGATAATTTATTTTCTGCAATTAAAATAGAAAACTAAAAAAGAACAAAAGAAATCTACATATTAAATTCTAAGATAAAAATAGTGCTTTAAATTGCGTTTTTCTCAATTTCTCACAAAAGAGGATAATGTGCAAAACATACTAATTAAGCATTAAAACCACACATTTTTAGTATGCAATGTTTTATTATAGAATAATAAAATAGGGTACAAACTCCACCTATCAACGCTAACATGGACTTCAATAGGAGCAAAAGTATGATATTCAAGTATATATTTGCAGATAACTTGAACCCAATGTAAGCTATTATTTCGAATATCCATATTAATTAATTATGCCATTGAGTAAATACTCTATCACATAACAACCTTCTTTAATAATTAAACCCTTAACATCACTTGGCATAGGGAACAACTAGCTGTGATCGGAGACACAATTGCTACAAGAGGTTTCTTCAACTGCTTGGTGCCAGGAAATCAAATAACAGAACATGTTACCCTAATATATTCTTTAACAATTGAAACTTCCGTTTTACATAATAATTTGAAAGGTGTAAAAGACATTACACAACTTCTTCACAGATGGTTGAATTGGTTGTATTGGAAAAGACAATGATACAAAACTATTATCACAACCCAACTACCCGGTTTTTGTCCCCATCTTTCGCGGTATACATCCTCCTTTTATAGTCAAATTATCATTTGCTATATACTCATGAAATACTATTTATATATTTATTTACGTTTGAATTGTATCGATATAGGGTGATGTTTCTAATAGTGATGTCAGTGAGGACGAAATCACTGCCACATATATGAACCCTTGGATGAAGGCTACCAGGGGTTTGGATTTCGTAAGTATTTATGTTAACTAATCGACTAACATACAAATTATAAAGTACAACTTGACTTTAAAATACAATATATGACTTTAATAATGCCACACTGAAACAGATTTACATCCCTATCCAAGATTTAGGGGGACATTGGTTTCTGTTTGTCATTTTCCATCATTGAGAGAGTCGTGTATTATCTTGATGTTTTTCCAAAATCGTACCTCATTGAGGAAAGACAAGCACGAATGCGTCAAATGGTAAGTTTACTTTCTACAATTGCCAACTCAACAAATGGTTTATGTTTTTCTGAATAATCCTGACATATGTATTGGGAAATTTAACACTTTGAACTAATCCTTTACATCCTTCACATTAGTTGGGAGTTATCCAATGTCATCATATCACAAATCTACAGAGACAACTACAGAGAAAATGCTCTCAAAACCCTTCCAGACTTGCATTCTTTTCGGATTTTGGAAGCACTGTGCATTCCAAACTATGGATCAAGGTCAGTGATTTTCATTTTTCTTTCACACTCTGCCTAACCCAAGACCTTATGCAAATGTTTTCCATATTATGCAGTAGAGAGTCAGCTACATGGGTTATTACTTGGCTGGGGATGGAGACTGGTTTCAGGCCCATTATTGATGGCAAGGTTTGTTGCTAAAAAACATCTTATTAATTCTCTATCAATTACACTAGTAAACTAACTAATTTTTATTCACCTTTCAATTGTGAGCCACAAGACAAAAGGGCTCGTGGGAGGACTGCAGTTTCCCTGGCCATGACACCATTCAACATGCTTCGGAAATTCACCGAACGTCAAGCCAAGGAATGGGTTAACAACATCTAAGATTGAAAAATTGTAACTTCATTGCACAAACTTTCTTAAGTTTTTTGTTTGGCCAAAGTCTACTAAGTTTCAATTCCTATTCCATTTTTGGGCTCTTGCATTAAGATGTTGTAACTGGCCTCTTGGATCTCATATTTTGTGTTTAGGTTTATCCTATTAAATCATCTTTCAGTATTTCACTTTTATTCTTTTTGGAATTTAGGAAGTTAATGGCATTTTGGATATGCTAATTACGCTATTTTGTATTTCTTCCATTTCAAATCTTGTAGTATACATGGGATTCGAACTTCCATTTATGACATTTACAATAATTTTAATCTCAATTTGTTGCCATCAACTATTATTTAATGTGAATAATATCTACTACAATCAACAATCTAGTATTACTAAAGGCCACAAGGTTTTCGGCCACATAAACTTATTGGGCCTACAATTGATATAATAAAAAACATTTTGGGCCTACAATCTTAAGTAACACTTTCGTACCAACAATAAGCAAATGCTCCACTTGCTCACATTTTCCTGTTTGCTACTACTATTTCAATCACCCTTAGTAGGCCGAATTTTATGACAAAAATACATAGTTTCAGCTTTGCCTAGTATCAAAACAATTTATACTACTGTCATTTAATTGGTAACACTTGTTCATCAAATACATACACGCAAAAGTTACTACAAAGACTCATTAATACTACTAATGCCATTGCACTAAATGCACACAAACAAGGTACACAAGACTGTATTATATACGTTTATATCAATGACAAAGTAATCTCATTTAGCAGTTATATAACATAAGCATGAAACAAATTGCAAAAGATTGTTAAACTTAGTCTGTCAAAGTACTTACTACAAAATACACAGTGATGTTCCACACCATCTTTGAATTGCTCCTACACTAAACCATGAACACGAACTATCTTCACATACATACTATCTAATGATCCATCATACCTGTGACTGAACAATAACGTCAATTAGCCACCGAAATATATGTGTACCACAAGAAAAGAAAACAACCAAGCCGCAAAATTTATCATGAAATAACCAAAATTAACAATCTGCACACCATATTCTGTCTTCTATTGTATCTTCAACAATTTAAAACATATACAAGGGTTTTCAAGGTAATAATATCTTAATAGAGTTGAAAGGTAATAAATTCATTACATTTAAATGACAATGACAGCGCACCGACAAAAAATGAAAATCACAGATGTAACTAGTACCATTTAAGAAAATAATACAGATAAGGATATTGGCTGCCAAATGGAAGAATCGGTACTTAAACGTAACAAGGAAACAAGCAGTATATGGCTATTTTATACTATACGAAGGGTTTCTGGCTCAAATAGAAACACTTCAAGAGATAAAGCATGTTACATGAATCTACATGAGAAGTTACCATTTTACAAAAGATAAAATGAGCCATTACAGTAGAGTTTTCACTGAGTTCCTATTCTTCATAGTACGGCGGTGTTGGCTGGATGTAGTCATTGTCATCCCCATCATCTTCATCATCCTCTTCAGCACCTACCCAGTTACTGCGGTGATGCTGTGAAACCCCTTGATCATTATCTTGCAAAATATCTGGATAAATAATACAATAATTATGTTAGTTACTGAAGGAACAATGAAAGGGTTTGGTAACCTAACTACCCCCAGTCGGCTTAACCAACCTTGACGCTCTTGTACATGATCCATTTCAGTTGGTCGGCAGCTGATATATCAGTCAAGGTAAAGACTTAAAAATCTTAAAACTAGTCACATATAATCCAAACAAAACCTTCAGCAGCAGCCACCTCAACAATGTAAACTTGAGTAGGAAGATGAGTTGACAATTTCTTTAAATGAAAGGATTTAAACATGCAAAATCATATTCATATATAATACAGATAAAAGTCTTAAATATATATTAGAAGAAAAAAAAAGAAATCAATGGCTGTTAATGTTCCTAGAGCATGCAATAAATGTGCTCCAGTACCATGTATTTTTTTTAATTCGTAGGGTTTGGTTTGACAATACCAAAAATTGTAACAGCAATACAAGGGTTTGACCAGATATCAAATGGTAACAAATGCAACATTGGTAATAATGGTGACCAAAAAATTGTGGGGACAGTAAATAGTGATGCTGGATATGCGAACATATTGAGGCAGACATTAACATCAAGGATACGAATTGGAATCAATCGGATTATTTCCTGCAGCTAATGTCGCTCTTGAAATTTGCAATGTGTTAATCCTTTGAATTTCTCTTTGTTCATTATCATTCAAATTTGCTCCTCCTTGTGCCTGCCTTTCCTCTAAAGCACCTATATTCTTAACAGCACTAGCTGAAAACCAGACAAGCTAATGAGAATTTAGAGCAACCACATATTATCCAACCCAGTATTGATGTTACCTGAGAGGTCTGACCATATGCGGGTGTGGTCAGATGGAAGCTCTGAAGTATTTGTTCTGCAGTTCTCTTCCTGTGCACGAGATTCATTTCTTTCTTCAGTTTGAGCATGCATTCTGGTTGCAACCTGTGGAGGTTC
The DNA here is from genome assembly GCA_003254905.1 of Nissolia schottii. NCBI lineage: Eukaryota > Viridiplantae > Streptophyta > Magnoliopsida > Fabales > Fabaceae > Nissolia > Nissolia schottii. The sequence goes on from QANU01099343.1 coordinate 64,576, forward strand.
TGAGGCAGCACCTTCATGAAGCTGAGATATTAACATTGTTGCCAGTACAAGGGTAGCATCAAAATTTGAATGAGACCCATCTTCCAAACCAAATTTTGGTGCCATTAGAATAGGCCTGCTTCCCAAACACATTATCAGTCAAGAATAAAAATTAATAACACTTCATAACTATCAAATAGATGAACAAAATATGAAAACCAAGAAGACAATAACAAGGATAAATTGTGTCAACTAGATACATCTTACTCGCCAGCTTTTTCAAAATGTAAATGGATGTCAACTTCACAGCCTTCACAAAATGAAAGAAATGCCTGCAGAGTGATTAGAAAAATTTCCTTAGAGGGGAAAAGAAAGAATAACAGAGATTATAGAACATAACATAATAAAAATCTAGATAGCAGGTCAGCCTCTTTCTACAGTTGCTGCTATAAACCCAAAAAAAAAAGGCTTGGCTTAATATACCTTCAGTTCTTTTACACTGAAAGTCACATCAATCGGGGCTCCAGTATGAATATACTGCAAAAATTCTTCTTTAGGATCAATCCACAGTTTGGTGTGTAGCAACGAGTCATTGTCTGCCATGAAATCGCTCTGCATAAATATGGTGGATGCAACAAAGCTGGCAACAAATACAAAAATAAATATCCTTTACCTTTGGTTGGATCAATATAACTTCGTAATTCAACAGCCTTCCCACCAATTTCATTTGCAGAATCAGGAGGTAGAGAAGCAGGTTCTGTTGCAATGATAGTGATCTCTTGAAGAGATGACTGAAAATTAGCAAGTAACCTGGTCAGATCTCGAGGCCTCACAACAAAGTTGCTAGGAAATTTTTGCCTATCAAGGGACAAGTGTTGTATGTCAGGCTCTACGTTGCAAGTAATCCAATATGTTTTTCTCAAACCTGCAGTTACATAATATATCCTTTTTAATCCACAATAGAGTCAAACATGTGTATTGTTGATTGATTGGAAAAAAGCAGCACAAATGTTGATGTGCGTAGCACCACCATGTACATACATGGTACATCAAATTGTGGATATTTAGAGTCCACAAAAAGGATTTAAATTTGCACATCCTTAAGTTCATTTTAAGAAAAATTGCTACTATACAATTTCAAATTTTTCATATGCCACAATATTTTTAGCCATGGGCTGCAACAAACCCCTAAGCTGCTCACCAAGTCAAAGTGTAAACTAGTGCATGATGCAGTTGACATATTAGACATGGCTGAACAACATTAAACTCTACACTACACCTAACCCTACAAAAAGAGCTTACGTCATTAGAACATAAAAGTAAGTTCCATCTGATAACAATTATCAGCTGGAGAATGTACCTAACTTCAATTCAGAAACCAACTACATTATCAAGCTTGTTACTACAACATACAGCGGTAACCCGAATAAAATCCTATTGCAATGGCCAGCTGGTACTATAACTTTTTCCTTGTTGATCAACAATTATATAGCACCAAAGATTGTGAAAATAATTACAAATTAAACACGCAGTTTACCACTGTAGCAATTCAAAATCCATTGAACTTTGGGAGCATCCGGGTCGGGCAGTTTCACAGTCAAATGATCAATATTCGTAATCGGTGTCCTAAGCACAGCACAAACAGCCTAATCAAACTATGTGAGTGAGGATTCTCCATTTGAAACCCAAATTCAAGTTAAAAGTACAATGACCCAAAAGACAAATCCGCACCTTCAGAAGCACGCTACATAGCACGGGGTTACTGGAAACTGTATACACGTCAAAGAAGCCAGGCTTGAATGAGATAGATTGATATGCGGACCGTGATGCATTAATAGTGTGGAAAAGAAGCTGTAACAAATCGAAGTACCGAAACAACAAATAAGTACCAAACACCAATTTGGCCTGCAAAACCCTAACTCAAAACATGAGAATTGAGAAATAAATAGAGAGCTTCTCCTAAGTGCAATGAGGAATACAAACACATTAAAAATTCCCAATAGGTAAAGTGGCACCAATATGTAAAGCAGTAGAACCATAATCAAAGCGCGATTTAATTTCAGTGGCTCTAAAGCTGGTTCAGCGTTATCATCAAATGAACTTCCCGAATAAAAGAGGAAGAGAATGAAATAGTTGGAGAGGATGCTGTTAACCTGGGAGGAAGAGGCTTGAATCGCAAGCTCATTTCCAATGCGCGAGAGACAAGTGATGCACCGGGCAAAGGTTTTCAGAGCGTTATCGCTCAACGCGAACTCCATTCTCTGATCTGCTAGGGTCGATGCCTTGGCGGGAAGCGAAAGCGAAAATGGATTTTGAGTTGAGAGTAAAATGCCCAGTGTGTCTAGTGGGTTCGGTAAAAGCACGAATCCTCGGGATTTGACCGACCCCTCACCATCCCCACAGTTGGATGGTTGCTACTATCGATGGCGATGTAGTATGACATCAAGTATTCGCGGTTCGCAACCACTCAGGCTAAGCGCTGCCTGTACGGATATGTAATTATGGTTATCAGCTTATATTGTGCTAATTATTCAATAAAAGGCTACAAGGCTCAAAGGGGCTAACAATGGTCAAATGTTCAAGGCAAGCTCGTATAGATACGTAAGCTAAATACATAAGGAATGCCTTAATCATGTTACATGTCATATATAAAGGTAAAAGTACAATGCAGAGAATCAGACAAGTTCTAGACTTGAACACTAGTGAGTGTACACACAACAAAGAAAGGAATGACATGTAGTGTTGTCATCCTATAAAAGGCTTAAAATCTTATCAGGTAATATCATTCAACTAATTGAAACATGCCAGGATCTACAAAAAGCTCAATCAATCATAATGCCATAAATAATCAAACAAAGTATTTCACATGGCACAGAGTAATCATCAACTAGTCAAAATTATCCCCTATTCATGAATTTCCACAATTATTACACAGTTAAAACTATTATCCTAAACAAACAAAACTTTCCCACCCCACACTTAAAGAAGTGTACCGCCCTTGGTGCACAAAACAGGGCAAGAAGAAAAATAAAGAAGTAAAACAAATAAATAAAAGAAAAGGAAAGAAAAACTCATAAACGGTGGGTTGTCTTCCACCCAGCACTTTTGTTTAACGTCCTTAAGTTGGACGATTGGTAGTCGCTCTATTGGTCATGGGGAGGCACAAAATTGAACCTCCACTTCCTCCTTGAGACTTCTGGCAGTGTCGTGGCGTGGCTTAAGATGGTGTCCATTGACTGCAAATGTACTAGCGGTCTTTGGATCTTCGAGCTCGATCTTACCATACGGGTGGACTTTGGTGACCACATAGGGCGAGATCGGAGTTTCCCACGCATGAGTTTGAGCCAAGAGTTATAGAGTAACACCAGTTATCCTTTTTGGAAAGATTTTCATAGGATGTGGTTATCGTTGAACAGCTTGGTCTTCTCCTTGTATAGTCGGGAACTCTCATAAGCGTCTAACCGGAGTTCTTCTAATTGTTGGAGTGGTAACTTCCAGTGGCATCCAACTTGCTCCAAATCTAGATTACATTTTTTGACCGTCCAATATGCTCGATGCTCTAATTCCACTGGCAGGTAGCAAGGCTTGCCAAATACCAGCCAAAATGGGCTCATCCCAATTGGAGTCTTATACGCGGTTCTATATGCCCAGAGAGCATTATCCAAACGAAGTGACCAGTCCTTCCTATTCGGCTTGACCATCTTTTCCATGATCCTTTTAATTTCCCGGTTAGACACTTCGACTTGCCCGTTAGTTTGGGGATGGTAGGGGGTGGATACCCTATGAATAACCTCGTATTTATGGAGCAAAGCTTCCATGCTCCGGTTATAAAAATGGGTCCCTTGGTCACTGACAATAGCTCTTGGAATTCCAAACCTGCAAATGATATTGGATTGAACAAAAGAAACAACTACAACAGCATCGTTAGTTCCGGTGGCAATTGCTTCCACCCATTTAGACACATAATCCACAGCCAAAAGAATATAAGCAAAACCATGAGATACAGGAAATGGGCCCATGAAGTTAATGCCCTATACATAAAAAACTTCACAAAATAATAACAGTTGTTGGGGCATCTCATTCTTCCAAGTGATATTGCTCGTTCTCTGGCATTGCTCACATGATTTGCAAAATTCATGGGCATCTTTAAACAGTGAAGGCCAGTAAAATCTAGAGTCCAAGACCTTCCTGGCCGTGCGTTGGGGCCCAAAGTGGCCACCACTCAAAAAAGTATGACAAAATTTAAGGATGGACACAAACTCGGTGCTTGGAACACATTGTCGAATTACCTGGTCACTACCAATTTTCCAGAGGTAAGGGTCCTCCCACAGGTAATACTTAGCATCGCTCTTCAACTTTGCTAGTTGGTTTTCGAAAATTGTGGGGGCCCTTTATTGGAGACCAAGTAATTTACGATGTCAGCATACCACGGTTTCTCAGACACCACTAACAAGGAGTTATCGGGAAAATCATCCCGAAGTGGGAATTGGTCAGCGGGAATGTGCGTAAGGCGACTCAGATGGTCTGCTACTAAGTTTTCGGCCCCACTTTCATCTTTAATTTCCAAATCAAACTCTTGGAGAAGTAGCATCCATTTGATCAGTCGTGGTTTGGCCTCAGGCTTTTTCAAATGGTACTTTAGGGCTGCATGATCTGTATACACCACTACCTTGGAACCAACCAAATAAGATCGAAATTTATCGAGAGCAAAAACTATAGCTAAAATCTCTTTCTCCATGGTGGTGTAGTTAGACTGTGCAGCATCCAAAGTCCTAGAGGCATAAGATATCACATGAGGCAACTTACCAACCCGTTGAGAAAGCACAACACCCCAGCATAGTCTGATGCATCACACATCAGCTCAAATGGCAACCCCCAATCTGGCAGCTGAATGACAGGGGCTGTCGTCAGAGCGCACTTCAAGGTGTCAAACGATTCGTTGTATAACACCCCTACTTTCAGTTTAAGATATAGTCGTAATACTGATTATAGGGTTGTTATCTGCTTGGTTAGGGTTACTTCTAACCCCTACTTTTAGCTCGTAAAATATCTCTTACTTGACAAAACGGACCATTTTGAAACTTTTCTCTCTTCTTTACTAGTTTATAAATTAAGAGAAATACGCGTCAAGAAATTATACATGGATACAAGCGATAGAGTCTTCTTAGACTTAAGCGTTACTATCCCAAGAAATAGATCTCCGGAATATTGTATAACATACATATATGTACATACAATCAATTGGTCCAGAATACAATTGCACGGTTGAGTAATATTATAATTTACATCTACCACACTTATTCGCCAACGGCCTGACTAGACCATGTGACTGTTACACGTTACACGTCATTAATCCCTGCTTTGCTTGCTTGTCAAACGGTAGTGCTGGTTGCTCCCCTGCGAGGTCTCGGCTCAGAGGCTTCCACTACGGGAGAAGTTATTCTCCTTGTTCCAAGGTAAGTTGTGGTCCTCGCAGCGTTCCTCGGGTTCCTGCCTGGAATCATAATGAAGTGGGGGTGAGAACCTTACGTCCTCAGTGGGGTCCTTCGGGGAATACCTACTCGTTTCGCTTCAATTATGATTCCGCCGCTCAGGGGGCCTCTAGGTATTATAACACACTAACCCCTACTAATTATTATCCATGCTAGGCCTGAGCAGCTTTATCTACGTTACTAGGTGATCATGGGGAAATCTACTCTTGCTTTACCTAGTTACAGAGTCTCATGCTTTCTAGCTTATACCGTCAGGGCCTTGTGATAATGCATCACGTAACCATGTTCTTCTACTCGAGATGTCACCACGTGACATTCGTTACACACATAGGCATACTTACATAGACATATAGCATTCATCAAGTAACCTTCATGCATGCCTGGAGAAAGGGAGTTCTCTTACGCACCTTAGGCCGCATCCTTTTCATTACTTGGTGCCCATCGTTCTCCCATGTAGATCGTGGGATCCTCATCTCCCTTGTAGCTACAACAAACTTAATATCATCCTGCTCGTAAAATGGTGAGGGTGTACCCTTGTGGTAACACCAGGAGTGGGCTCGCTTGTCCACGTCTGGGGGACAATCTCTCTTTCTTTCTTTGTCCACTTTTGGGGGGACAACTTTCTTTCTTTCTTTCTCTTGAATGCCCAACCTTCGAGGACATATTACTCGTCTTTTAAACATCATAAAGTAAAAGCTCAAGCGTTACTTTCTTGCCTTACTTTCTTTTCTCTCATGCTGGGTCGAAACCCGCATTCAGAGCAAAGCTTGCGTGTATAATCATAAACCAGTCCTTCTTGTCAAACTGGGAAGGGGCTTGTCAGGTACGACGTGCCAAGAGAAGGGATTTCCTGATTGTATAACTAGGTCATATCTTCGGGATACTCCAACCCTCTGTGGCCAGGGCCCGTCTTTAGACTTAACTGGTTCCCTAGGTTCATTCTTTATCTTAGTACAATTAGGTGACTTTAACCTCTAGTTATCTACAGTCACCCTAAGCCTTACTGATGACCGAGTCCTCATGATGCATACTATTTCTAAGTACAACATATAGTCACATAATCATTTACATCATTGTAGGTATATTTTAAAAATTCGGTGTTGGGTTAGAGCGTGCGGGCTCATGAGAACTCCTCGGTTCAAAGTTAACTTAGTAACATAGGATTCTTTAGGCCGCTTAGCGCCCTGGCTAGGTCACTTCATGCCCACGAGGGACTCCCAGGTTACTTAGCCATCCTTGTGCCAAACATTTCTCAGGAGTTCAGGTCAGGCCGCTCAGCGCACAGACCAAGAGACAAGCTTAGCGTTTCAGCTCAGGGTCAGGCCGCTCAGTGCACCAGGGTGGCTGCTTAGCGCCTTGTCCTGTGTGAGGTCGCTCAGCACCTTGTCCTGTGCGAGGCCACTCAAAGGACAAAGTCACAACGTAAAAAAAATGGAAGTTCTTTCTCAGTGCTTACTGAGGCTTCCTACACAGTTCCAACCAGCACAGTTATATTTTCCTAACCTCAAAATTTCTAGAAATCCTTCTTACATCTTGATCTCTATATTTTCTAGATAAAAACGCCTATTTTTGTTTTGCATCACATAGGCATTGATAGTCGAATTACCCACCTCCAAATCCAGTTTGGAAACGGTAGAAGTAATGAGGAAAATTCTCTAAGCACTTCCATGATGATTCTGCTATTTTTCCGGCGTCTGACAGCATCACAATAGTGCGCGAACGGAACAACAAAGAAAGAAAAAGAACGAGCAAAGAAAACAAAGAAAAGGAAAAATGAAGCGTAATGGCTTCAGGTGGCCTCCTATTTAAAGGAGCGCTCCACCGTCCTTGCTTTGCTATTTTTTAATTATTTTTTCTTCATTTACTATATTATATTATTATTATTACTATTCATAGTTATTATTATATTATATAATAATATATTATATATAAATATCTAAACTTATGGATAAGCATGACCCGCCCGATACAAATTTCGATCATGTTTGATCGTGTTTTGTCGTTCGCTGTCCCGGTGCTTCGCGTACGGCTGTCCGAAAAATATTCGGGAAGCACCATCGTGATCTACTAATTTTCCTTATTAGTAGTTTGAATCCGGTGGAGGTATTCTTGGAATTATTATCTTATTAGTGTATTTTACGGTCACTTTGGGTATCCGGAAAAATTCCTGATTGGCCTGGAAATCGTCCAAAGTCTCTAGAAAATCCATAAGATCGCGAAACCCCAATTTTAACTGTGATTCTTTTGAGTTAAAGGTAATGATTTAATTTTTCCTCCTCCCTGATTGGCTTATAATTATTTATTACGTAAAATATCCGTACAGCGAGAAAACGGGATGTTACACCCTGCGCTTATTGTCAAAAATAAAGTCTATGTCCTTCTGCAGCAGGGAGGTGCGGGGATGAGTAATCTTGCTGAAGTCCTTAATAATCCTCCTATAAAAACCTGCATGTCCAAGAAAAGAACGAATCTCCAGCACGCATGCGGGGTAAGGCAAAGAGGAAATAGTATCTATTTTAGCAGGATCAACAACAATGCCCATGCTAGAGATTACATGGCTCAAAACTGTACCCTGTTTGACCATAAAGTGACATTTTTCAAAGTTTAAGACAAGGTTAGTTTCAATACAACGCTGGAGTACTCTAGCAAGGCTATTTAAGCAAGAATCAAAAGAAGTAACAAAAACAGTAAAATCATCCATAAATACCTCCATGCAGTCCTTCAGCAACTCAGAAAAAATGCTCGTCATGCACCGCTGGAATGTGGCAGGTGTATTGTAGAGCCCGAAGGGCATCCGTCGATAAGCAAATGTGCCGAAGGGACAAGTAAAAGTGAACACAAGCAAAAAACTAAGATGAAAATCAAACCTAGGAAACTGTAAACCATCATCAAGGCCAAAACACAACACACATTACATGGACAAGAATTTTTCATTTCCATGAAGTGAAAACAAAATAGGAAAAACATGATTATAACAAAAACAAAACTTAACAATTTGCACATAAGTACATTAAAAAAAATCACGTAATACAAACATAAAGTTGGTACACTTGGAGAGGATAATGAGGGCTATAATTTTTGTGAAGATAGTTAAGTGATTAAATGAGTGTATGGTAGTGATTTTGACGAGGGAGGAGATCGCAACTATGGGTGGTGAATGGTGGTGGTGAAGAATGGTGGATCTCCCTTGGTTTTCTAGGGAGAAGTTAGAGCTTCTTTATCTAATGTAGCTCTTTTTTTTTTCTTCGTGCAAAATGAAAATGAACAAATAATGAGAAAAAAAAATGATGAATTATGTGGCTTAAAGGGGTGTGCATGGTAGCCACTTGGAGGCTTGGGTTCACATGCAAAGCCATGTGTCACCCAAGGAACAAAGAGAAAGAGGGGTGTGATGTGGCAATGAGTCAGTAGCCCGTCACGTGATTTGATGTTCCTCGAGAAACTAAAAACGTGACTTTTTAGTTGTATAAAATTAAATTGAAATTGAAAAGGATAAATATAAATGGAATACTATAAAATGGGTCTGAAAGTTGTCTTTAGTCTATGGCAGACCTTAGACAGAGAGAAAAACGATTCTAGAGACACGCGAGTCAAAACCTAACTTTGCAACTGAACTCTGATTCACGAACTGTCAAAAGTTTCAAAATCAATATAACATAAGAATGACAATACTCAACACCCAAAAGGTTCAAAAACTGGTCCTAAAACCACGCTTCGGGTTCTGGCCCAAGGGTTGACCCAATGGAATTGACAATTGACTGCCAGGTAGATAGACTTATTAACTAATTGCAACTCCGTCTTATTAGCATATTAGACCATTCTCGTTTTATTTTCACATTTTTTATCTTTAATAATGCAATGTAGCACCACACCTGATTAATAGTATAATGCAAATCTCTTCAAATTATATATATATACATATATATATATATATACATATACATATATATATATATATATATATATATATATATATCAAATTGATTTTATTTTAAAATCATATTCAGTTTGAAATATATTTAAAATTCATATTTTCTGATTTTATATTATTGGATAATATAAATATGATTTGATAAGATTTGATTCAAATTCGTTTTGATAATATCAAACTCAAATTTAAACAGATTTGATTCAAAATCATTTTTCATAAGATCTAACTCGAATTTTAACCTATTTGATTTTAAATTTGAGATTCTATTTCCTAATTGATTTTAAATTCAAATTTTAACTTCCCAACGATGTCGTTTGACAATTAGTAGGGTAGACCGACATCAAGCGAGGCAGGCCAACGACCGTCAAGGGTGGACCAATGACTTGGTGGATTCGACCGGCTACAAGTGAAGGCTGACAATGATCGGCGCAGCCAATTGACAACCGACAAGATGCGGGGCCAACCAAGGATCGGCAAGACGTAGTGGACGACGATGATGGTGGACTTTAAAGATGAGTGTCAAAAGACAATATGTATAGGCAAGAGAGAATTTTCGAATTCCTTATAAATAAATGAAATTTGAAATCCACTTAATTGAAATCTAAGAAATACCTCATAAAAATACTTAAACATTTAAAATTCCTTTTATCTGATGTCCAAACAAAAACAAAAGATTGTAATATATTACCCTCTAAAAAGATTGAACTCCTTAAAAAAAAAAATACATTACCCTCTAAAAACCACTCCATCTAAACACAGTCTAAGAAGAATGAGAATGAGAAGATCCTAGTCTACCGAAAAGAATTGCAACATGAGCATGAATTCTCATAATATGTGAATTATGAACTTTATTTATTCTGTAATGCCAACTGAATCACGAACTAGCGTATAAATTAAAACGCCGACCAACCAAATATGCTAGAGACAGCATCAGACATCCTAGGATTGCATTTTTTTTTCTTTTCAAAGCTCTGTGTCACATACACGGATCATCAACTCAGAAACCATTCTTCGAGCAAAAGGTATATAACTCAGGCTGTACCTGTAACAACTTGGAACTGTTAATGATCTATACCTAAGTAGAACATGAAAATGCCACAACAATTATTCTTTTCGTAATGCTCTCCATTTCTGGAAATTATTTTAAGATAAATTTGGTCACCCGAAAAAGTACTGTTTAAGGTAAACTTACCAAAAAAGAGCTCCTATCTCAATTATGATAGCAATTATGGTCAACAACTTGCTATGGATCTACAAAAAATAAAAATAAAAAAAAAAACAAGGAATTTCAATTTTCTCTCTAAGTAAGAAAGGCTTTTCTCTCAAATAAAGTTCAGACAGCTTGCTCGACTGTAGCAGATTTATATTAATAACAATAAGAATTGGTAAGAGTGCATTACTAGATTGCACAAATAAACAAAAGCTGCAAAAGTTGTTCAGGACTTTTCACTAATTGCATTTTTAGAAGTTTTGCAACTCATGAGAGCATTAAAGATTTCTAGTTATTAGCATACTAAAGAAAGACGAGCTAACTATGTATTGAGCTTATAGAAATCAAAGGAGTAGACTTACCAAGAGAGCACATATGAGCGCTATAACCACACATCCAAGGTATATGGCCGTTGCGAAAACACGAACAGGGTCAAACATCATGTTGAATTGTTGTGCAGGTCCAAGAAGAAAGGCTGTGCTGCCAGATGTACAAAACAAAGTTGGAATGTCTATCTAATTGAATCCAGGAAATTGGAAGAGAAATTAAAATGAATCAAATTATGTTTGTGTTTTGTGTGGTGCAAGTTCAAAATTAGTTTCACACAAGTATATATTTTTGCATTCTTTTGTGGCTGACTTTAGTGTCATTTTGTTTGGTATCTTTGGTGAATGTTTGGTCTGTCCTGCAACATTAAATCAGCTTCTGTTGACAAGCTTTACTACTTTTTTGGAAAAATAAATAAATAAATAAATAAAAGGAAAATCTTCTAATGCAACGGGCTATAAACGCCATCGTTTGGCTTATTTGATTATAACATAGTTCCGACACATTCAATGATGGATTTTCCGACAAATGGGTATTGGGTTTCAAGTGTGGGTATAGTAAATGACCTGTATAACACCCCACCTTTTTCTGCTATTCTAAGCACTGTCTCAAAATACCTTTCTCTCGAAGGGACTTGGCCATTTGGCCATGTGTGTGTCACCACATCCTTTAAAGAGTAACCATGCCTTTTGTCTAGTAATTTTCCATATTTCACTTGGAAAGTTAAGGCCTTTTCACTCAGGGACTCGAAGGATCCCTTTTCTCCTTTCCATTCGTGCATTAATTCTTTCCCACCTCCATAAAAACAAAACCCATCAAGAGAAAAGATAGGACCCGACTTGGGGATTTGCCTCTGCAAGTTCCCTTAGATACATTCCAGTTTTCTTGCAAATTAGAAGCTCCAAACACGGTCATTCAAGGCCAAATAATATGGAAGTGAAAACATTCTCTTAAACTTTCCTTTGAGAATTCTTGAGGTTTCCAAGTCGTTTCTTGAAAAACCTTCTTTCTTTTGCTGACATCTCCAAGTCACTACCTTGTTCATTTCTCATTCATCATTTTATGTTGAAATGGTGTGAAGATCACTAGAGAAACTAATTCTCTAAGTCTCACCCACACATTCACAACTCCATCGATATATTCACCATCCATCCCTCCTTCTTGCTGCCACTGGCACTTCCTTTCTTTTGAAGAAAATCCTCACGAGAACTCTTCTTTTCCTTGACTAATCACGTAGCGTACCCACACGTGTGACGTGTCATCGTCACTTCTTCACCACACCATGTGGACAAACTCCACTTCTCTCGAAAACGAGAGATTTAAAAGGAACACATATACGGCCATAGTCCTCGTAATAAATGAGACCACAATTTGCCTGCCTTCCTTTTTATTCAGTGTTGCCCACGCATCCGAAAATTTACGCCTCAGTTTCCTAAGAACGAAAGCCCACCGAAGCGTGAAACATTCATGAATTCCTTTAACACCTCTCACTTTATCGAAATTATACCTTGACAGGCTTATTCAAGCTAACTAAGAGGTCAATAAGGTATTTAGTAAAGGCGAGAAACTTTTCCCTGAGCCTCTAGTTGCCAGATAAACCCCAGTGAGCCCTATCGGCCAACTACATATGTCATTCGAATGAATCCACTTTAGTCATTCGAATGACTCAGTCTCTGAAAACAATAATGGCTAGTTCTATTGTACTGTTTCTTGTGCATTAAATACACAACGGCTAGGATCACTTGGAGCACTATAAGTACCCATCAAACTCAGTGATTCAATGCAGAACATTAACTCCTAAACTCCCATTCTTCTATAGATCATAAAGAGCATTTATTGAGTCATTTTTCTAAGTCAAAAAGAGAGTTTTTCACACATACACCTATAGGGCTTCAATTTGTATTATCCACTCTTTGAGAGTTTCCAATTCATGAATTTCATACTATTGTAAAGAGGGTGAGGTATCCCTCTAGATTGATTAGGGTGGAATCCCTAAGGAAGATTACTTGAGGCTCAAGCACAAGGTATGATGAGTGCTATTTCTTATAAAGGTTTGTCAAGCACCTAAGTGAGAAGCTTGATGATAGTGAAAAAATCTTGAGCAAGGTGCTTGGGGACTGGATGTAGATCACAAGGGTGGTTGAACCAGAATAAATCACTATTTGCAATCTCTATAACTCTATCTCTTTATTTATTGCAAACTTATATTATTG
>QANU01099356.1:0-11847 GCA_003254905.1 Nissolia schottii
AGGAAGAAGAAGGTTCCGGTGCCGCTGGATCTGAAGAAGAAGAATTGGAAGGAACAGGTGGAGAGGGCGTCCTCCTCCGCTCTGTTGTTCCTCAGCACGGGGTCCTGCTCTGTTCTGAAGGTGGCGAAGCTGTCGATGGAGAGGGACGAGATCGCCGCCAACGTGCTGGCCGCCATCGATGGGGCCGTCGAGTTTGTGCCGAAGAGATGGGGGAATGTGAGGTCGTTGCATGTTAAGCTGATGGAGTCGCTGGCGCTGCCGGTTTATCAGGCGGTTCCTGATGTGAGGTTGAGGATTGAGGGAGGTAAGGGTGAGGGGGACAATGCGGTGGAGAATGAGGAAGAGAGCGAAGAGGTTAGCGGTGCGAAGGTCGTCAAGAAGAAGATGAAGAAGGGGAGGATTCATGAAGTTAGGTACATGGATAGTGAAGTTGGTGAGGATCAAGTTGAAGATGAGGATGGTGATGATGATGGGGGTGTTGCTTTGAAGGATGATTCTGAGAATGATGACAAGGGTAGCGGGAAATCGGTGAATAAGAAGAGGAAGAAAGGAGTCAAAGCGGGAAAAGGGGCTCTGAGCGAGTTGAGTAGTGTCAAAGGATCGATGAAATCTGCTAAGGACAAGAGCAAGGAAAGTGGCAAACAGAAGAAAGAATTGTCTGCAAAAGTGATGAAGGAAAACTCGATCGACCATGGTAAAAGCAATTTATCTGTTGAGGATGGAGAGTCAGCAAAGAAGGCGAAGAAGAACAAAAAAAATGGGCTAGTTCAGTCAGAAGGAGCTGATGTGAAAAAGAATGGAAAGACTAAGAGAAGTAAGAAGGCTGCATAAACTGACTGTTAATCTCCAGGTGGACCTGCTGTTTGAATTCACTGCTCGATGTAACTCTTTGCCATTCTGTGTCGATTTGCTTGTTGGGTTCTCTGGCAGATTTTGAGCATATTATTATTATGTCATTCATTGTGTTCTGTTTTGGTCATTTTATCATTTGCTAATCCAAATTTCTTATACTTGAGCTTTAACATGGTTGTCAGCTGGGAAATCAAAATATTGCTTCTCATTTACAGCGATCTTATGTTGTTTGGATTTGCATATTGTCAGAAATATTCTTCGGAATTGTGAGAAGAAAGTGAGTGATTCACTTGGCACAAGGCTTACCAAGGTGATGATAGGATAATCACAATAACAAATTGTACTCAGTGAGTTGTGATCTTCCTTTTCTCACACCAATATAAGTGTGCTGCTTTCCTTTTGCATTCTAGAGTTTAGCTTAAAGCTTCATTTCATTGTTTGTATTTTACATATCTATTTCTCTGAAATTAATTTTTGGCATTATCTTGCGTGTTTACTTTGGGTTTGTCATTTCTTGAACGCCAAGAATAATAGGAAATGGCAGTTTTATAACAATCTATTATTCTCTCTTGTTGCTTCTTGTGCACACCAATTGTTCAGCAGTTCCAAGTATTCAGTTTACAGGTAATTTTTTTGAGAAAAAGAGGGACTTATGGTATTAAGATATCAACTCTTGGATTCAAAACTGCATCTTTCAGTCAGGATAGATATCAGTGTTCTTTCTTTAACTATGATATTATGCTTTGTCAGACGCTGAAATGGAGGGGTAGCGAGTACATATGTTGCATGTTTTAGTATTTAAGTTTATCATTTGTGCGATTCCTTGAGCAGCTAAGCTGGAAATGAACTTAAATGATGCAAACTTATATAATTCATAAGCCTGTGATATTTGCATTAACTATAAATCTACTAGAATCTTATGTGCTACCTAAGTTAGTCAGAGGCGAAATGCGCCATCAAGGCACTAGGGGCTTATAATGCCCTCTGAGGCGCGAGGCACCAAAAAGTGCTTGCCTCATCAAGGAAAGGCGTTTAAGAACAGTCAAATATGTAACTGCTGTGTACCTGGGTAGTCAATTACGGCGTAGTAGAGTACAATTGCAGCGGTGGAGTGCGATTTCTGATCCGCCACATAGCCTTTTTTGGTGCAGAAATTGCAGCTGCAATCACGGTAAGAATCATGGCCGCTATTTCTTTTTTTTTTTTTTTTTTTTCGNCTTAGTTCTTAGTTTCTTTACTGCTTTTTCCTTCATCACTTGTATGCTTAATCCTTTGCTTTCGCAAGGACATTGTATTTCAAAATCACCTTTCGGTGATTATAAATAAAGTATTTCAATTTTCATTTTTCCACTTCTTGCATTCTAAATTCACGCCCTTGTTCTTTACCATGAACTCGTAATCGTTTGTCCCGCCTTAAAACAATCTTTTGCGTTTTCACCAAGTAATTCTCTGAAATTATTTCGTGTAAAACACATAGAAAATACCAAAAACAGAATTACACTTAACATTTATCATTGTTATTCTCTTTCATTACACACAATCATACTCATTACAAATGGTGCTTTCATTAGTCACCATGCCTATTTTCCATGGTGGAGAAACTAACTCATCCTCAAAAACAGAAAAATCAAAAGAGAAAATTTCTATATTTGATGGTGAAAATGGCTATTGGTGGATCATCTTTGTTAGAAAGTTCTGGGATGCTAGGAGAACATCGGAGCCATGGAGACTGCTGGAAGCAGCGAATGGACTGACCGAACGAGCTCTCACATGGTTCCAGCTATGGCAGTGGCGCAGTTGCAGTGGTTACCTCGGTGGCTGATGAGGTAAACCGCGTGGTGGTGATGGAAGCTGCATGGCTTGGGGTTTTATAGAGGAAAAAAACAGTTGAAGCACTCAAGGGGAAGGAAGAGACATCACGGTTTCTTTGGAGGAAGAATGAGGAGGCTGACGGCGAACTCTTCCGCGTGGTGATGGTAGCCACTGTGTTGCTGTTGGTGATGGGGAGAGCGACTTCTCAATGGTTGGAAGAGGAGAAGAAAGTTGTTGGGGCTATTTAGCCAAAGATGAAGGAAGAGATAATTGGGCTCTATTGGGTCATCTGGCATTTGATTTTGTTATGGGTCAAGCCCAATTTACAAAGGAGGAGTGCTTGGTTGAGACGTATTTTTTTTCTCCAATGGGCCAATTATTGCGGTTAGCAATATTGGTTAATTTCAATATTGAGAAAGAAAAAGCCATGGGAAAATTTTGTTGATGAATTTTAATTTAAGCAATGCAACTTAGGTGGAATTTTTTTTTTTTTTGACCTTGAAGACAAGATCCATTTTATATGGTTAGGTAATGTAATGGACTTAAGTTTAGTTATAGGCCTGAATAATCCCAACAGTACAATTATTGGAGTAGTGATGTNTCAGTTTCATATATGTCATCACTTTAATCTCTTTTCTCATCAGATTAATATCCTTCTTCAACATAGTCAACCTCTTCAACACTAAGAAGTGACTTCAAGCCTTTTGCTATAGTCGAGGTTTTTAACTACCTTAATAATTCCCTAAGCCTATTTATAACAAAATAAACTTTCACTAATTGTGACTAAGGCACTCTTGGCGATTGCAGGCACTCTTGGCGATTGCTTCAATAAAACCATAAAAGTGCCATTAAGGCAGAAAAAGTGCTCGCCTCACTAGAGTGGCATGCTTGAACTACTGTGAGGCGGTGTAATGGGCATAAGTTTAGTTATAGACTCGAATAATAGGCTCTCTCTCATCTGATCAGGGGAATCTCTTTCTCTTTCTATCTCTTTCCTTTTCTATTGTAATTTCACATATATCAAATACAAGGTGTTTGGGTCGCCAAAATTTGCAACGCGACCAGAAGGCTTGAAAGGAAATAGAGGCGAGTTTAAGTAATGATAATACGAGTAATTGTCAAAAAGAATGTTGGCGACATGAAGACCACAGGCAACAAAAAATCAGCCTTGGAATGGTTTATTATATATTAAGGTCGCTAGCCAAGTGGAGTAAACATGTCAACAACACTACTTTGCGACCAATGGATTAAAAGATATACCGAGTCTAGACTATCGCAGGTGTGAAAAGTCACCCAAAACATGATGGTCGCACCAGAATAGCAAGAGTCCTATACTAGACTAGGATTGTGACATGTTTTAAGACTTGACAAGAACAGTATGATACGATTCAAAGGTAGTCTTTTGGGAGGAAACAATTATCAATGGATATCTCTTATAACAAAGGTAACTTTCCATTTGATGTGGTGCACGAAGGGTAATAACTACCCATCTTCAGGACTTGACGTGTACATAAAGGACACGTAAGGAGAAAACTGTTGCACATGCATAGTGGCTTAACCAGTACGGATTTTTCGGACCACGACAGGTCGAATGGTAATTGTCGCCAGAGCGGGGGAATGATAGTTATAGGCCCTGAAATTCTATAAATAAAGGGCTTTGGGGACAAATTAGGGGGTGGTTCATTGATTACCAAAATACTCACAAGTCCCCTGACGACAACAGCAGTACGCGGAAACTCAATGTATGTCATCTCCCTTTACTTTTCTGCATTTTACTTCTTACTTCAGTAGAAGTAGTTCTTAGTTCTTAGTTTCTTTACTGCTTTTTCCTTCATCACTTGTATGCTTAATCCTTTGCTTTCGCAAGGACATTGTATTTCAAAATCACCTTTCGGTGATTATAAATAAAGTATTTCAATTTTCATTTTTCCACTTCTTGCATTCTAAATTCACGCCCTTGTTCTTTACCATGAACTCGTAATCGTTTGTCCCGCCTTAAAACAATCTTTTGCGTTTTCACCAAGTAATTCTCTGAAATTATTTCGTGTAAAACACATAGAAAATACCAAAAACAGAATTACACTTAACATTTATCATTGTTATTCTCTTTCATTACACACAATCATACTCATTACAAATGGTGCTTTCATTAGTCACCATGCCTATTTTCCATGGTGGAGAAACTAACTCATCCTCAAAAACAGAAAAATCAAAAGAGAAAATTTCTATATTTGATGGTGAAAATGGCTATTGGTGGATCATCTTTGTTAGAAAGTTCTGGGATGCTAGGAGAACATCGGAGCCATGGAGACTGCTGGAAGCAGCGAATGGACTGACCGAACGAGCTCTCACATGGTTCCAGCTATGGCAGTGGCGCAGTTGCAGTGGTTACCTCGGTGGCTGATGAGGTAAACCGCGTGGTGGTGATGGAAGCTGCATGGCTTGGGGTTTTATAGAGGAAAAAAACAGTTGAAGCACTCAAGGGGAAGGAAGAGACATCACGGTTTCTTTGGAGGAAGAATGAGGAGGCTGACGGCGAACTCTTCCGCGTGGTGATGGTAGCCACTGTGTTGCTGTTGGTGATGGGGAGAGCGACTTCTCAATGGTTGGAAGAGGAGAAGAAAGTTGTTGGGGCTATTTAGCCAAAGATGAAGGAAGAGATAATTGGGCTCTATTGGGTCATCTGGCATTTGATTTTGTTATGGGTCAAGCCCAATTTACAAAGGAGGAGTGCTTGGTTGAGACGTATTTTTTTTCTCCAATGGGCCAATTATTGCGGTTAGCAATATTGGTTAATTTCAATATTGAGAAAGAAAAAGCCATGGGAAAATTTTGTTGATGAATTTTAATTTAAGCAATGCAACTTAGGTGGAATTTTTTTTTTTTTTGACCTTGAAGACAAGATCCATTTTATATGGTTAGGTAATGTAATGGACTTAAGTTTAGTTATAGGCCTGAATAATCCCAACAGTACAATTATTGGAGTAGTGATGTCAGATTCCTATAAATAGATGGTAGAAATATTAATAAGAGTATAAAAAATGATGATGTCAACTATCCCCACTTTCTCTCTCACTAGAATCTGTACCCGCGCGATGTGCGGCCGGTATATAAAATGGGTTAATATATAGACATACACAATATTGGACTATTTAGTACTAATCATTTTAATACTGGTATAAAAAACTTACTATCATTAATGAATAAATCACAACATGAATTAAAATGACAATTATATTGCCTGAGAAGTTTACATATTGAATTAATAATATATAATCTTACTATTACAGTACCAGATAGATAAACATTAGTTATATATATAATAGTTATAGCTAACAACAATATACAGATTTTGGTGCGTATACAATGGCTTGCAATTTACATTGTAACAAAGCAATCTTGTGTTAAATCTTCTGAAAGCCGCAAGCCTGATCTGAGTTGAAAAAAAAAACATAAATAGCATTACTCCACTGATTAATGGCAGAATTAAAAATCTTTAATTTGCATGAAGCATTTCCAGCTTCTTCCTTATAAATTTGAACCACACGGTAATAAACTGAATTTTTGGTGCGTATCCAAAAGAGTATGTAAACACATATAAAATTGTCTGAGCCATTCCTGGATCTTCAATTATTCTCCACAACTGGGTTGTTGGATTCCAAACAAAAATATGACTATCGGATCCTGATAGCGAGAATCTAAAACAAACATTTCCATTGCTAACACCGATAACTGAAAACCAATTTGGTGTTCCTACAACTGAAAATGGATTTGGAGATGGAAGATCTGTTCCATCTTCTGTGCTAACCTACCGCAAAACATCGTTAGAGTTTTGCATCAATGGATGACCATAATGCAATAACACAACAAAATTAGATTTTGAAGAAGTTAAAAAATGATTGACCACAAAATCAACACTATATAAAAATGTGTATCAATATTTTGATAAACATTTGCATCGTCCCACCGTATAAACATCAACTCATGATATAATATCTTCTACAATATCTTGTGGGAGTAATGGCAATGGACCGTTTTGATGATGAACACTATTCATATTTTCCAAAAATGGGATATATTGAAACACAATCACTTTTTTTTTCATCAAGGTCGAGTTTATAATAGATATTCGTATTTGGCCGAAGGAGTAAGTTTTGCAACCCATTGACAACGTCAGGTTCAATATATATAGCCCAAATCATCATTGCATTAATTACATGAAGCTACCTTTGGTTTGTATGATTAATGCGTGTACAACATATACAGGCCATGAATGATGCATATTGTTAGTATCTATATTTTACTAGCTATAATGATGTTGATAAACGTACAAAACTGATTTGGGCTAATAAATAATAGTACATTGGAAAAAATAATGAAAAAATAATAACATATTATATGTAAAGGTATTATGTGATCAACACATATTGAAAGCAGCACTGCACACGTAAGGACGGCCTGATTGGTGGCATAGCCCGAGTGTTGCTCCATTAAATTTCTCCAAATTGTGAAAAGGCTAGTTTTTCTAAGTGTGTGCAGTGCTTCAGTTATGAGGCAAAAGCTATACATTAGCTTTCCTAGCAATTGTAGCAATAAGTACAAACTAACAAGAAAGCACAACTATTACTTCATTTTTTTACTTTCGTGTGGAAAGCTGCAATAGACTTATCAGTGATGGAAAATGAAAAGTCGAAAAAGTCATGTCTCAATTTTAATGCATGTAAAGGTGAGGAGTTCAGATGAAAGAAGTAACAGGAAAGTAAAGCATAGGTACAGGAAAGTAAAGCATAGGTACAGGTTGCGTGTGTAATTAAAACACTCGTGGAAGATGAACTTAGCATATCTAATACATGTGTGGGCCCCGGAGTTAATCATTCTTGGCTAACCAAATGTGAGTCAAAGGTTCAACAGTAGTAATCTAGTCATGTTCGAGCTTACCTTCGGCCACATTGCTCCGCGCATGAACAAAAGAACCAGCCACGTGATGTCTAGAAAATTATAAAGTGAAAGCTAAGGATATGACGGAAGAAACTTGTGTCAGCAAAATATCTGACATAAGAAACTTAGTTAAGAGTTCCTTGTTTGTACTATCCTCATCTTATTTCAACGCAAAATGTCCTTCATATCCTTCAGAAAAGTATAGGTACATGACACGGAGTATAAAATTTGTCACCATAGGTCGACACGTGGCGAAAAGGTGTGGGTCAGAGGAGTAGAATTTCCAACTTTTATTATATATAAAGTTGAGGATAATTTTTTTTTCTTAATGTGAAAGTTCCATAAAAATCTGTTAAACATCGTGAAAAAATCGATAAATGGGGCACCGAAAAATATAGGAGAAAGATAGATAACAGAGAAATAACAATTGTATTATCTGAGAGTTGTCTGTTCCTTTACATCGGAGGCTGAGCCTATTTATAGGCTGAAGACTCAACGGCCAAAACACAACGGCCAAAAATAAATTACAATCAATTTAAAAGATTATAATTAAATCAAATCAATCAAATCAAATCATTTACAATCATGAATTATTCTTAACACCCTCCCTCAAGCTAAAGCTCCCCAAGCTTTAAGCTTGTCATAGTTCAACGGAGGGCTGAGTGGAGCGGAACCAACAAAACGGAGGCAAACAAAGGCTGGGTAGAACCAGCGAAGGCAACAGTAGCTGGTGGAACCAGCGAAGGCAACGATGGCTGGGCTGAACCAGCAAAGGCAACAGTGGCTGGGCGGAACCAGCAAAGGCAATAGGGGAGGCAACATCAGGAGTTGGACGAAACCAATAAAGGCAACATCGAGAGCTAGGTGGAACTAGTAAAGGAAACAACGATAGACAATAATCGAGACTACACGGAGGCAGATTAAGTCAACATCAAGATTATGTGGAGGCGGTAAGGGGAAAATTGGCGAAAGCGGGAATATGGGTTCAAGGTGGGAACCATGGCTCTGATACCATGTTAAACATCGTGAAAAAATCGATAAAGGGGGCACCGAAAAATATAGGAGAAAGATAGATAGCAGAGAAATAACAATTGTATTATCTGAGAGTTGTCTGTTCCTTTACATCGGAGGCTGAGCCTATAGGCTGAAGACTCAATGGCCAAAATACAACGGCAAAAAAAAATTACAATCAATTTAAAAAATTATAATTAAATCAAATCAATCAAATCAAATCGTTTACAATAATGAATTATTCTTTACAAAATCTTACATTAGTGTGTGCACACGGAGTGGTTGGTGGCAATGCCATCATTTTGAACAAAAGAAATTTCTCATCGTTGTGAAAAGGGTATGGACTTTAGTGTGTGCAGTGCTTCAGTTATGAGGCAAAAGCTATACATTAGCTTTCATAGCAATTGTAGCAGTAAGTACAAACATCCAAGAAAGCACAACCACTCCTTCAATTTTGCACTTTTGTGTGGAAACTTTTATCCCGAAATAGTGACCAAAAATGAATAGTGGAAAAAGTCATGTCTCAATTTTAATGAAAGGAAACAAAGCTAAAATCAGATGAAAGGACTAAAAGCAACTTCAACAAATCACATAATTTCAAGGCTATGTAATGGAGCAGCGTATGGAGCACTGGAGCACAGTGGAAAAAGTAATTTTTCCCAAAATGTGAAAAGCTATGGCCTGTAGGTAGTGTGTGCAAAAAAACAATTATGAGACAAAAGATATACATTACCCATCATTTCCAATGTAGCCATACTACAAACTAACAAGAAAGTAAACATTAGGCACCTACAGGTTGCGTGTAATAATTAAATCACTTGTGGAAGCTGAACCTTGTTAAAGGTAAAATGTGACTTGTATCCCCGCAGCTAATCTTTCTTGCGTGTTCAAATGTGAGTCAAACGCACACAGTAGCAGCTGTAGTCATGTTCTTGTTTTGATCAACGTCAAGGAGTGATACGTGGTTAAGCTTTTTCCCTAGCCACGCAATGCCTATCAAATGTAATATGAATAGTAATTGATTCAGGAAGAAACTTATGCCCCTTAAAATATCTGACATAAGAAACTTGTAGTGGTTCCTTGTTAAATCCTATGATTTTATTGTCAGCAAAATATCCTTCATATCAACTGAAGAAAAGTACATGTACATGACATTGCAGTATAAAATTTGTTGAGAGGAGTAAAAGTTACTTTTAAAAATTACATAATTTCACCTAGTTGAAAAATCTACTTGACACTAAAAATTGTTTTGAGCAATTTCGTTTTTCTTTCACAGATGCAATTATTATAATGTTGAGGATAATTTTTTTCCTCAAATGTGAAAGTTTCATATAAATCATTTTGAATCGTATAATATAAAATCAATTGTAATGATTCCTTTTGACAGTGATTACGTTTGATTCATAAAATAATTAGAATTAAGTGAGTACCTCAAGTAAAAGCATACTCATCCATACTGTAAAAATATAACTTATTTTGTACAAATGATTTTAAGTTTTGGCAATTTCAACACTAACATTTTTTCACTAGTTGAGAAATCTACATGAGAACTAAAATTTGTTATTTGTAATTGATTTTTTCTTTCACTGATGCAATAATTATGATGTCGCTGTTATTTTTTTTTTTTCATAATACTTTGTGAAAGTTCCAGATATATGATGTTGAATCGTATAATATAACATCAATTGGAATGAATTTTTTGTGGAATTATGTTTGATTCATAAAATAATTAGAAATAAGATTGCATCTCATGTAAAAATATCCTGAAGACAGCCATGGCTCAAAGAAATAGATGTAGCATAGTGCTTGACTATTACTATGTGCAATAATGAATGTCGTGCTTTTTTTTTTTTTTTTNTTTTTTTTTGCAAACACAATTGTTCCACATGGTCATATACAACAATTCTTTTAACAACTTGGTAATCTTCCTTTGAGGCAATGAAAGTTAAAGGCCACCAGAATGTTAAGGGGCAAAGTTCGAAAAGCAAAAAAACAATTCAAGATAAACTGCAATTTTATGGAATGGAAGCAAAAAACATGATCAGTGGACAACGTAGCAACTTCTGTTTATGATGGCCTTGATTTCTTCTTCATCGAACCCTTTAAATCCTTACTACTCGACATCTGAATGGGTAGATCAGTGTCCCCATCAATTGAACCATCCTTTTCCACCTTAAGCTGCTTTCGCTTAGCAGGTGTAATCAGTGATGATAATGTCTCAGATTCATCAAAGTCCTACAACAAAAAACTTTTATGAATTACATATGTACACAATCTCACAACTAAAGATTAACTATGCATTGAAAAATTAGATTAGACAAAAAATGACCAAACTTTCACCTAATCATTGGTATTAGCATCATCATTGCTAAGATGCACACTCCCCATTTGAGTAAGACTTTCTTATAATGAATGTTTGTACATACTTCAATTGATTCTCCATTCGCTTACAAAAAAAGAAAGGAAGAAGATACAAAAGGATCAGAAGGAGATATGCATTATGTGAGAAAAAATTGAAAATGAAGCACCACTTGGAGGTCTAAAAGGAAGCAGAGTTTCAGATTGGTTGTTCACAACAAAGCATAGATATCTTTGTTTACAAAAAAGAAAGGAAGAAGATACAAAAGGATCAGAAGGAGATATGCATTATGTGAGTAAAAACTGAAAATGAAGCACCGCTTGGAGGTCTCTAAGGAAGCATTGAATCAGATTTGTCTTACACATACATTTGCTTTTTCTTCACTTGGTTGGAGGTCCAAATGCTTGGAGGAGATCCCTTGAAGCAACTTTGTTTGGTTTTGGCTGAAGCATGAACAATGAAAATGGTGATGGATGGAAGAGTAGCACATGTAGCAACCATTGAGAGAGTTGCACGTGAGTGGAGGTGGGGGAAATGTTTGGGCGGAAAAATTTGTCACCATGGGTCGACACGTGGCGAAAAGGAATGGGTCCCAGGAGTAGAATTCCCAGCTTTTATTATATATAGATTTGATTAGTGAAATCCCTTTCCATGTCTATCTCTTTCCTTTTCTATTGTAATTTTACATATATCAAATACATAGACAATACCAAAAATAGAATTACATAGTTACATTTATCATTGTTATTCTCTTTCATTACACATACAGAAAACATACTAATTACGGGCGCCGAGGCCTTGTAGCGTCCTGCATTAGTGCCTTTGCCCGCTTTTTGGAGTCTCTGACTACACTGCTACCATTCTTTCCATGTCTT
>QANU01099368.1:0-132532 GCA_003254905.1 Nissolia schottii
TAAATTGATCCCAAAACTTACACCCCTTAAAACCATCATTATTAACGAACCACCACCAACCACTGTCAACTTACTGCTAACTAATGTTGATAGACGAACCACTGCTGCCAACGTTGGACCACTGCCAGTCTGCCACTGCCATTGCCGCTGACACTAGACCACCTCAAAATCTTAAGGCAATGGATCTATGAATTCTTGCACTTGTATACTCTTCACTCCACCTATCTGTAACCAATATGAGACTTTTATATACTCACACTCGAAATCTAACGTTAGAAACATTTTAACTCTGAACTTTTGAATTTTTTTTTTTGGGATACAAATTACTAACATTTCAAATGAATTTTTTTTTGGATATATAAATGAATTATATTATAGGCTGGACGTGAATCAAGTTGGGTCAAGTTTTAGGTAAAAAAAATTCTAACCCAATTAAATTTCTATAAATTAGGATGGTTCAATTTTTCTTTTTTTTTAAATGAAATCCGACCTGATCTGACTTGACCATGTACGAATCGTATCGAGTCGGGTGATTAGTTTATCCATTTATTTTTATTTTAAATTTTAAAACTCACAAATAACATAAAAAGAAAAAAAGAAATTTGAATAAATGAGAGAAAGGAATTGCATATGTTTTTACGTAATGAGACAACGATGTGAGAATAAAGATGAAATAAAGAATAAAAATATTGTATATATATTTATGAGATGAGACAATGATGTAAGAAAAAAATAAAAAATTAAAATTTTTAAAAGAGAATAATCAGGTCATATGGTTTGATAGTCGAGTTTAATTGTGTAACTCAGTACCTAATTTGATTAGAGGTGAGATTCATCGAATTTTATCTAAACAAACTTGATGACTCAACCTAATCCAGAAGTAGAGTTGTGTTAAATTGATTGGGTTAACCCATATCCATGTGCACTCCTAAATATAACATAAATGATTTTATGTTGTTTTTCTATTAAATATTAATATCGTGTAAACAACACAGAACAACATGACGACGGCATAAACATTTTTAGTTTCCGCCTCCTCTTTGGCATCATAACTGGCGGATCTAAGACTTGTGACGGGTCGATGATGGCGGCGAAGGCAAAGCTCGACGACGAGGGGGGCAGAAATGACAACTAGATGACAATGTGTAGAGAAAGAAGAAGATTGCNTATAATTTGATTCGGAAATAAAAGCTTATAGTTACAAAGAAATCATTATTAATATCTAAAAATTTATAAAAAAAAACTAATCTCTAAAACAGAAAAACGAATTCCCTACGACAACAAAAAGGAAAAAATAATTCCCTTTCAATTTTCCTTTTTCCATTTCCTTCGGTATTTGCAATTCCCTTTCATGGCGCCACTACTGTAGTTGCTGACTCCGCATTTGGCTTCACGAGCTTCTGTCAAAGGCGGTGACAGACCTCAACAACACAGAACAACATGACGACGGCATAAACTTTTTTAGTTTCCGCCTCCCCTTTGGCATCATAACTGGCGGATCTAAGACGTGTGACGGATCGATGATGGCGGCGAAGGCAAAGCTCGACGACGAGGGGGGCAGAAATGACAACTAGATGACAATGTGTAGAGAAAGAAGAAGATTGCAAAGAAGTTTTGGATTTTGGATTTTTGGTTTTTATTTTTTAATTTGGGTTCTTCTAGATGAAATTTTGTAGACCTTGCTGCCTTTTTAGTGTACTCCTACAATCATATTGTAATTAATATTCTTGATTGTTTAAAATTTTGATATGGTTTGTGTTTGTCTTGATGGTGGTGATGATGGTGGTGGCATGAGATTTAGAGAAGAAGACAAGTGTTAAAGAGATGGATGGATGGAGGGTGGTGGTGGGTTTAGAGAGGGAGTGGCGGCGGCTGTGACAGGAGTAGCAGTGGTGAAGGTTGAAGAATCAAAGAGAGGTGGTTGAAAAAATCCAATTTAATCTAATTAAATGTTTTGACTTGATCTAATCTAATAAATTTATTTTTTACCAATGGTATTAATATAATTATGTGGCTAATAATGTCTAAGATAAGAAGAGAATAATTTGGAATGTCAATATTGCTCTTCATATTATCACAAAAGAAGTAAAAACTTATCTCTCTTTAGTTGATAATGTTTCATTATATTATTGGACCAATTGAAATTTTCATATGTAAAAAACAAGTGCAATTCTCACCATAAAATAGTCCATTTTTTTTAATAACTCAGATGATCTCTTCCTCTCAACCTCACTTTCTCTCACTCTCTCTTGCGTTTCATCTCTCTCCTCTTGTTCAAAAAGGTTTTTGCTTATTTAGACAATGTTTCGGTGACCTTTCAATAAAAAAATGTATGGAGGAATTTTTCATTGAATCATTCAAAAAAAATAATATGAATGAAGGCTCAAAAATTGATGATGAAAACTCGTGCGAAGAAGTTATATTGATAACACAGAATAGGATGAGGAGTCCGAAAAAAGAAAGAGAGAAAGAAAGGGCGATGAGGAGCTGAAACAAAGAGAGAGAGAGTGAGAGAGGGTGAGGTTGAGAGAGAAAAAAAAACTAATGATAAAAATGAAGAAATTTTTTTTGCAAGAAATGAAAAAAAAAAATAGAGAAGAATAAAAAGAGAATATTGAAAAATAAATAAAGTTTGTAAGTGAAAAAATTAAGAAAAAAATGAAGGTAGAATGAAGAAGAAGAAAAAAAAAATAAAGTAGAAAGTGAAGAGAAAAGGGGCATGAGTGAAGGAAATNAAGTAGAAAGTGAAGAGATAAGGGGCATGAGTGAAGGAAATAGAAAGATGAAAGAAAAAACTAATATATAATGTATATCTATAATAGCTGTACACCTTTTAGATATACACATGACAATTTTTCTAAAATTATAGAAATTAAAAGTTTTTTATTGAATGGACAAGAAAAATAATGAAAATGAAAGGGAGAAGATTTCAATCCCTAAACAAAGGCCACCTATTGATATTCTTCAATTAAATGATTTGTGTGGACTTGTGCTCCAAAGTTGTCGGTGTCACAGTCAAAAAGAGCACAACGTGGTCGAGTCACTACCGAAAGTGTGTGCGCGTACTGTTTGCTGCAAATGAAAATGTTTAATGTCCTTTTTTATAATGTGTTTTTTTCTTCACATGTATAATGTGTTACAAACATAATTTTGTGTATTATACTGCATATCGAAATTTTTTAATTTGACATATTGTAGCGTATATCGTAAGTTATTTATATATATAATTATAAATTACAAACATAAATAAATATAAAAATATGAATCTCAATGTTAAATGTATATCTAAATAATTAAAAATGTATAGTTTAAAGTTGAATTGCAGAAGAAGTCCAATTGCAATATAGGTTGGTTTGTTACTATTTTATGTTTTATATGTTGAAATTGAAACTTTAAATTTCTAAATATAAGTCTTCTTTTTTTTTCTTCGTCAAATTTTATTTTTTTCTTAATCTTACATCCTAATTTGTTTGAAATTTGTTTTTAATTAATATGATAGATAGATACTAATATTTGTATTGATAATGTAGATATCATTAAAATACTTAAGATACTATTAAGATATTTAGTCATATTAAAATACTAACATAAATCGTATTAAAATTATCAATTTATGATACATATCTTAAGATGTATATTGCATATTGCAAGATATTAATAACTATGGTTACAAATAACACATAATAATTAAGTGGAAGAGAATGAATTATTGTAAGTATCCTTGAAAAAGTTTGGGGTGATTGTATGCAAAATGTGATTCATGATATGGGCTTCTTTTTCTTTGGGTATAAATCTGTTTCTTATATTCATAGGCCCATTATTTTTCTCATGACATGTCTAAAGTGCTTCAATTGTATATATGCACGACTTTTGGACCAGCCACATACTTTATCGTGTATATTTGTTTTCATTATAAAAGAATTTATGTTTATTCAGAAAATGAAAGTTTTATTTGTTTTTAATTAAAGTTAAAGTGTACATTTTTTTTAAAAGCGTTCCTTATAAGTTTTCGTAAGGGGAACCAGTCTCTTGCGTACCGATAACGATTTTTAGGTCGTTAGAATAACAATGAAGGACAAAAGCCTACAACGTTCAAAAAAAATAGGCTTGCAACGTTCAGATTTTTGAAGCACAAATAGCATAGAGATGAGACAAGCCAAATCAGAAAAAGAGAGAGCAAATATTTTTTACATTGAGCCAAAACAAAACATGCTTCCCTTTGAGTATTGTCAAAATTCCTTTTTTCACCTTTCATTCTAAATCCTTATACTGATTGTGTTGAGCATTCATGCCCTAGGAATTTATTTTTTATGGTTTTGAGTGAAAAGACATTAAATTGCCGTTAGAAATTTTGCGAAAAAACCAAGATTATTGATCATTAGTTTTCTTGAGAGGAAAAGGCTACAGAGTAAAATCCTCGTTAAAAGCCAACTTTGTCTTCTTGTTAGGATTTTTGTTGGAGTCTCATTTAGGAAACTTTGAGAAGATTGTCTTTGATATTAGTGTTTGTAAGTTGAAAAATCATTAAAGAAAAACTCATCACTTGTGGTGAGGACTTGATGTTGAAAACTCTCTAATTTGAGTGTTTTATTAGTTTGTTTCCTAAGTATTTTTAATAAGTTTATAGGTTTTTTATTTATTTCTAGGAATAAATTAGGATAGTTGCATTTAGTAGAATTATTTACATTTTATTGATTTTTATCTCTTTTTTGTATTTTTATTTGAACTTTAGGAAAATAAATCTTAAGAGGATCATTGAAGATTGGAATAAGATAAGAGATAAGATTGAAGAAAAGATTTGAAGAGAAGATTTGGATCAAAAAAAGATAAATTTGAATGTGATTTGGAAAGGTTTGGGTGAAGATATCTTAAAGCTTTTTGTATGCTGACATTGTCACGGATTTTTTATATTGATAAAGGATGAATCTCAACTGACTCCAACTACAAAGTTGTAGATTCTTTTATCTTTAATTAGAGACTTGAATCAGCTCAATCAGATATGTGTAGCACAAGTTATGATATTTTTACTATCATATTGCAGTGTTGTAAAAAAAAATCTAAATTTCAACGTTTTGTTAATTCTGAATCCAAACTATATAAATACAACCCCCAATGATCTCAAAGAAGGGTGAGAATCAGATTTGAAGACTGAGGTAACCCTAAGAGAGCTCCCAGGTGTGAAGACAAAGACTCTGAGGGTGTAATGCGATGAGGAAGAGATCCCCATTTGTCCCTAATTCAAATATCTATCATTGTTCTTCTATGGAACCTTTACTTTATAGTTTCGTTTTGTTTTCTTCTTCTTCTTCTTTCATTATGAACTAAGTCCCTATTAAGGGATTTAGTGTAACCATTTCTTTGATGATGTTATCATAAAACCTCTTTATTATTCAATTTTTTTTATCGATGTTAATTAAATTTCTTTGAACTTTTCTTAATGCTTTTGATTAACTGACCATTAATTGAATGAATTATTGTCTTGCATGAATTTGAGAAAAGGAATGTGAGAGTGCTCTGTTATAGAAACCACAGGTTGAGCGACAATCCGAGAAGAACAAAGGCAAACTATGTGGGTGTATGTGGGGAATTCACAAATCGTTCATGCTTTTAATAGATTAGGTTACCTCAAGAGATTGGGCAGTCACTCTAGGTAAAGATAATCGTTCGACCTCAAGAGAGGCTTGCGATTAGAATAGGAACCTCGACCATTAGTTAACTAGATTAATAGTTGAATAACAATGTTTTAGGATAATTGTGCATGTTTGTCTATAAACACACCTGAGTCTAGAGTAGGTGAAGTCAAGTACCCTAGTATCCATCTCCATAACCTTTCCCACCTTCTATTTAATTGTTATTGTTCCCTTATTATTTATATATTTTGTTTTATTATTTTTAAAACCAATTTTTTAAAACTCTTCCAATCAATTTAATCGAGTTATTTGTTAATTAAAATCTAGTGTAATATTATCCTCGCGTGTTCAACAACCTGAGTTTTAATACTCACTCTTATTACTTGTATGAATTGGCGCACTTTCTAGTTTTGCAAAATTCACATAAGATGCAGATTCCACTTTTAAATTGAACCAATATAAATTCTCTATGTAAATCTCTCTCTCCTTAAGTTTAATTTTATTTAGAAATATCTCTCTGGTTTAAGTTTCCCCATTTTGTGAAACTCAAATTCTGTCACAACTTCTTTATTTTCAGGAGATTTTCACTAACAAACAATTTTTTTGCCCTTAAAAAATTAGTGTTTAAATTCAACTCTCTCTTCTCTAAGTCATGTTAAACCATCGGATATTTTTTCTACTGTTTATCTTTTATGAGCCACTCTTCAGTCATATTTTTAAGAGGCATTATATTAAGGATTAATTTGTGTTTTTACATAAAATATTTCAAAATTTGAATAATTTCTCTCAACTTATTTCTTTCCCTTCATCTCAATCCTCTCTTCTTCAATTCCCATTTATTCTTCTTCTCTCTAGATCCTTCTGTGACTTCCACTGACTCCGCCA
This sequence comes from Nissolia schottii, assembly GCA_003254905.1. Taxonomy (NCBI): domain Eukaryota; kingdom Viridiplantae; phylum Streptophyta; class Magnoliopsida; order Fabales; family Fabaceae; genus Nissolia; species Nissolia schottii. The sequence goes on from QANU01099368.1 coordinate 6,516, forward strand.
CATTACTGAAGCTTGATGGTGGTGGCACCTTCATCGGCTCATATCCGTTGCGCATGGCTTTCTCTGCAGCGGCCCAGCCCTCCACTACGAGAGTTCCCCGACCTGAATGACACCGATCAAAGCTAAATCAAATCTGTTGGTATTATTTCTTTCCCTTTCTTCTTCCTTTTTTTTCTTCTTTCTGCTCTACCCTTTTTCTTTCTCTTTTAGGGTTTTGGTGTTTCACAAAATAAAAAAGAAAAAAAATTTGATGCAAAAAATTGAGATAATTCTGTTCATAATTGTTGTGTAGATGAAGGGGATTTTGAAGAATAGATGCTGAAAAAATAATGTTGGGGGACATTACTCTTGGATATGATTCTCTTAAAGATTACATTGTAAGATTAAGTAATTGTTCTAATTCTAATAAATTATATCTTTCAAAAAATGTGTTTGATTTTGTTGTTGTTGTTGTGAGTGAATTAAGAAAGTTTTGATTTTTCTTTTTTTGTTGCTATGGATCAAAAAGTTATTTGTGTGTATTTTGTGGTCAAGATGTAAAGAATAACGTGTGTTTGTCTTGACTCTTGAGGTTATTCGAAATCATACAAAGAATGTCAAACTTGCTTAAGATGTAAAAGAAGAATGTGTTATCAGAGCAATGAGGTGAGGTTTCGCTTATAAATGATCTAATATTTCATTGTGTTGCTTTCATCTTATGTATAAGATTGAGAATGAATCCCAATTCAAATTTTTTAAATTTGTCATTAAATATACAAATATATATATATATATATATATATATATNTTGCCTTGTTTGATTCTATCAACTGAAGAAATATTTGAAGTGTCATTGTCAATGATCTCTTTAAAAAGTTATTGCTATTTGAGTGTAAATCATGAGTGTAATTTCCTCTTTCTTTTTTGCTGTCCACATTTATATTTCATTTTTACCATTACTTTTAATTTTTAAAATTGTAGGATAAAATTGTAAGTGGAAAATTAATATTGTAACTTACACTCAAAATCAATTTAATTTCAGTTATTATCGTTTATTTAAATTGTCATGCTTACTTTTTTTTTGTATTGCAATTGCAGATTGAAACACGTATGATAGTTGAGAGCTAAAGCAAATGGCAGGCATGCGAACGAGTTTGACAGTCTCATATGTTTTCATTTTGCTTTCGCTCTCAATTAAAGCAAGGGACTCTTAGGAAGGGGCTTGAGTTTGACACTAAAGCAAGGGACTAAGATACATGTATATATGAAGGTTATATATGTTAATTTTTTTCCCAGAACTTTGAAGGTTTTGTTTTGCACTTTTGTTAGCCATTAGATGATATGTGTAACTTATAAACTGTGATTTTAGTTTGAGTACGGTGATTTTATTTTTGAATTGTTTGGTGTTTCTTCGTTTTTTTTTTTTTTTTTTCCTACTTTACTTCTTTTGTTCTCTTATAGGGTTTTGGTGTCTCACTAAAAAAATGAAAATTTTTCATTTTTATGAAAAAGTTGAGTTAATTTTGTTCATAGTTGTTGTGTAGATGAAGGGGATTTTAAAGTTTTAGGAGAAGAACGAATGATGGATCCGGTGCTGGGCTACAACAACAAGCAAGTTTCGATTTTCAAAAGGATTTTAGGTATGTGTCTCTTTTCTCTTTCATGATTTGGTTGATTTATTTGTCATAATAATTTATTTTTCAGTTAATGGATGACCACCGTGTAAGCATCAACATGGTATGTTCATACAAATTTTTCTAATCACTACTACTTTCAGAGAGATTCTTTGAAGTTGATTTACAGGTTATATAAGTTTTTAACTCTTTTTGAGACTTAGGTGCCTATTGAATAAATAAATGTTCTTAGAAATGGAGAAGGAGATGTAGCAAGGTCTATTCTATTTGGCTAATTGTATATATGGTTCCCTTATTTAAGTTGTTACTATCAGATAATATTTTTTAACTATACGGTTACTTATTTCAATTGTTATCAGATAGGATTTTCTAATAGGTTGTTACAATAAGATTTATTAATAGGTTGTTATGACCCTTAGCTAATTCAAATGTGCAGGTTGTTAGGTTATTGACACGTTCCTTTGTGTATATATATTGTATATCCTTCATTTGTGAATAATCAGAAAAACATAACACTAATTTCTGCACCAACATACTCTACTTCCTATTTTTTTTTTTAATTAATTCTCATGTCAGCAGACTTTGGAGATGTTTTTTTATTAAATATAACTCAAACTGTATTTTAGCCATTGTAGCAAGTGTAAGCTATTAAAAAAGGGGATCATTTTATTATTAGTTGTAAATATTATTTGTTATGCCAAATGATATTTTCGATAGTCTCATGTTGAGGAGGAACATGATATTGTAACTTTTACAAATTCTTGACCTTAAAAACATTTTTTTTATAGTATTTGTAAAGGAAAATTTATTTTTCTACGGTACCTTGAAAAGAAATTTAACCATATTGTGTGTGATTTTTATTTTTTTCTACATTTGCATGGTTTTGTATTGAAATTGCCAACCCCTTTGACGATTTCAAGTTTTTTTTTAAAAAAAAGCATGAAAAGCTGCAAACTGATGACAGCAACAAGTGACAAGATGCTGACAAGTATAGAAATCGCCATTGACAGTGACAATTTATGTACTTATTAATGTTGCGTCACCTATCGCTGTCATCAATTTACAGCTTTTCATTTTTTTAAAAAAAGTACTTGAAATCATTCAGCAGGTAGCAATTTCAGTACCAAAATCATACAAATGTAAAATAATAAATTGGTCCATGTTATTGTATTACTTACTTTCCCAACCCATATATAAGTTAAAACCCCATGGTAAACAATATATTAATTTATGGCATTTTAAAATTAAGCACAATTAAACGATTTGCATGAAATATGATCTTTATTTTGCATTGTTCATTATACGTCAGGAGAAAATGCAACACTAAGTGATGTTATATATTTTGCAAAAAATATTATTAAAGAGATAATGAGTTATCTTTCAAAATTATCTTATCATATTATGCAAAGTTAAGTTGTGCCTAAATTAACACCTATAAACTAATCGTCTGTAAAAAAAAGTTTACCTGCGCATAGCTCGGTCCGAACAATAGTTTTGGACTTGGGTGAAACATTTGCATTTAGCTTTACTTTTAAAATGTAATTAAAAACATTTTAAAATTATGGTTAAATGAATTATCAATTTTATTCTCATCTCACACATTTCCTCTCCTCTCTTCTTTAAACCTTAAACCCTAACACACCACCTTATCCATCACCACCACTACCTTAATACGAGCACCACCACCACTATGAAAAGAAAAAAGGTTGTTGAAGGAGGGTGGATCATTTTTTACATTAACTAGTATACACACTGTACCCTAAATTAGAAAACGAGTGAATCTTTCACTTCAACTGTTGAGGTGAAACTTACACAAAGGCTAGTCTCTAAATTTGTTTTACACCAAACAACTAGTATAAATAATATATGACATCAAATATTTCGAAAACGAAAACTTGAAATTTATTGAAAGGAGATTAAATATTCTTTCTAAATAACTAAAGTGTGATCTCAGAAACCTACTTGATATAAAAATACATTTCGGGAATTCAGTTGGTCCCATGTGCATCATTCAGGGGTAAAAATATAGGTTTAAACCGGAAAAAAAAAACTAGGTGAAGGAATATTTGGTAGTAACACCTATTGACACCGACCTTAGCTCAGTTGGTAGAGCGGAGGACTGTAGTTGGTTTAACAACCTCGTGGATATCCTTAGGTCGCTGGTTCGAATCCGGCAGGTCGGAATTTTTCAATTTTTTTTCCCTTTTCCTTTCTCCCCTCCTTTCCTTTACACGCCGTTTGATTCATGCATCCACACACATGATGTAGCCGTTTATTCATCACCATTCATCAAAAAGATTCAATTCATTTTCAATGGCTTCTCGCTTCTTCTCCTTCTTCCTCCGCTCCACCACCACCAAAACCCGAACCCCGCCGCAGCCAAACCCTAATTCCGCCCTCTTCACCGCCCCGTTCTCCACCTCCTTCCTCGTCACCAAAACCCCAAAGAAGCTGAAGAAGAAGCACAAGAACAAAGACAGCCCCCGAACCAACCCCGTCCAGACCCAACCCAACCGCATCCCTCCCCTCGAGCGCATCGTCGACCGCGACGCCCAATTCAAGTTCATCACCAAGACCAAGCAGTTCCTCACCGCCCAGCCGGAGCACGTGCTCCGCCTCGACGACGCCGGCAAGCTCCACCGCGAGCTCGGGTTCCCCCGCGGCCGCAAGCTCTCCCGCTCCGTCCTCCGCCACCCGCTTCTTCTCCAGTCCTACCGCCACACCGACGGCAAGATGTGGCTCGGGTTCACCGACCTCATGGAGGACCTCCTCGCGGAGGAGCGCGCCCTCATGGACTCCATGGAGCACGACCGTGTCGCCAAGGTACGCAAATTGCTCATGATGTGCTCGAAGAAACGCGTCCCGTTGAGCAAGATCCACCACTGCAGGAACCTCTTCGGTATACCCGACGATTTCCGGGACCGGGTCCTCAAGTACCCGAATTACTTTCGGGTCGTGGTGGACGCCGCCGACGGGAGGAGGGTCCTCGAGCTGGTAAATTGGGACCCTCTGTTAGCGGTGAGTGCAATTGAGAAGGAATTCATGATCGATGAAGATGGTGCTAAGAGGAAATTTAGGTTTCCCGTGAAGCATGGGAGGGATTTGGGGTTGGGGTTAGAGGATAATAGGAAGCTGAATTTGTTGAACACGTTGCCCTTGGTGTCGCCTTACTCCGATGGGTCGAAGTTGGATGTGTGGACATTGGAAGCGGAGAAGTATAGGGTTGGGGTGGTTCATGAATTCTTGAGCCTGACCTTGGAGAAGAGGGCGTCCATACACCACCTTGTGGAGTTCAAGGAGGAGTTTTGTTTGACCAAGCATACTTATCATATGCTCTTGAAGCAGCCCAGGGCGTTTTATTTGGCGGGGACGGAGATGAACTGGGTCGTGTTCTTAAGGGATGCTTATGATGAGAAGGGTGTTTTGATTCACAAGGACCCCCAGGTGGTCTTTAATGAGAAGCTGTATAGGTATGCTCAGACGGAGGAAATGGAACCTGGTTCTGATGTTGGGATGGAGAGGCAGCAACATTTAACTTGAGTTTCTGAATGGCAAACTGTGTTGTATTTAGACACAGTCTCGGAAGCACTTTGAAAGGATTTGTAAATTAAGAAAGGATAGTTGGAGCTCTTCAATTTAAGGGTGGTCCGAAACAGGATCAAACTGGCCTTTACTGATATAGGGACAGACATAACCGGTGTTTCTTTCGATGATTCAATCTGTGCTAGTGATTGGCTTGACAGATGATCATAGTTCCAAGGAAGAAAGGATGGGGCAGAGGAGAAATTTGAGGATCATGCTCTGTTTTAGATGGAGTGGTGTGCATTCCTGAGGATTGCTAGGCGGCAAGGATTTTAGTTTGTCGACTACATAATTTCATCTAGCTACACTAAGTTTGATAGTTTCAACTTCGCCTACGGGGAAATGTATCATATCCTGGTTTTTTGTATAATTTTTCTTTTTTTAATAATTAATAGAATTGCAAAGTTCTTCTCTGGTTGGGAGAGAGAATAATTACAAATTGTAGAAATACCCTTACTATCACCATCTGCCCTATCTTCTTGAAATTTATTACATGTTGTTTCCCATGCTTAGGTCATGCAATAAATAAGGGCAGCATTCTGCCCACTGGTAGAGTTCCCTTATTTTTCAGGAAAATATTTTTTTCAGGAAAATATTTATGTTAGTTTAGCTGTCTGTAGTGCTAGGAGTTACTCATCATCAGACAAATTAACCCTAATTGGCCCTAAATTTGCATGGCTTCTAGTTGCAAGTAGGGCTAATTCTGTCGGCATTGAGTTTGATGTTACCTTTAAATACAGGCCACATATATTTGAGTTTTTTGCTTGTGGCGCATGTCATTTTCAGTTGCAGCTTCTGAGCCATGCTTGATTGTGCCTGCTTTTGAATTGTTCAGTTGATTTGGTATTCACTGCTCACACAGCGTTTGAATGATGATGATGGTAACAAGTGACAATAGTAGCAAAGGGGCCGGCTAGTTACTCTCTTGCTCACAAGGTAATGACATTCAGTTGCACACATGAAAGTGGGGGACAATGAAGACTGCAGTACTTCAAGTCTTTAAACTGAGAGATTGTCAATGCCTAGTACAGTGTCATTTATGGTGAAAACCAAACACTGTGTGATGTTTAAGCAAATATAATAAGGTTAACAACAATCATAACCTAGCCTCAACCCTCAGTGGCTTACAGGTTTTAGCAAATGTAAGATACAAATTTGAAAATTCTCGTAAACTTTATCAAGTCTTAGAAACTCCTTGTACAGGCAACTATTGATTTTTAGTTTGGGTACATGGCATGTTCCTGCTTTTCTGGGCAACACTAGCACGCTTGTTGAGGAACTTGATCCTCCTTGGCCACCTTTCTTCGGTGATCTTCGGTAGTGGGTCTGGCTGCTGTTCCTAGAGTGAAGCTTTGGCAACACTATCAGTGAGTATTTCGCGTGCTCTCTGAGGCTTGATAGATTGCTTATTCAGGTACATAAGCTTTGGAAGAAGACCACTAACTGCTTTCTGCAACTGCACATCACTGACATTGTTTTGAACTGGATTTCCAAGCAGGTTTGGGGCCTGAAGTGAGTTGTAGTTAGCCACAAGCTAGTCTAATGCTTTTGTTGTTGTGATCTTGTTGAAGCTTAAGTCCAGAACTGTTATCTTCAGTAACCTGTGTAGCCCCTCAACATCACTTATCTTGTTCCCAGCAAGATACAGCTCTTTGATGAGTGTACAGTTTGATAAACCTGATAAAACACAGGTGATGAAAGCTAAGAGACTTGAGAAGTTGAAATATCTGTTGAGCATCAGCTAATACAAAATACTCGTTTGTAACTCAGGTCAAGTACCAGCAACCGGGTTAATTCTCTGAAAATGAAGTTTGTTTTGTTAATTGGTTCTCTAACTTGCTTCTAGTTTCTGCTTTGTTCTAAATGAACCCCATCAACATCAAGCTGATAAGGCATCTCTATATTTATTTATTTCTTTATTTTAGGTTTGTTTTAGCTGAACTGGAGGTGGATTCTCCCAATGATTTTTTCAATACCAATCCGAATGAAGTTGGAATAGCAAGTTTGTACTTGTTTCTGGGTGTATTCATGAAAGTATTTTGCATTTAACCATCAACTTCTTGGTCAGAGAATGTCCAGGCCTCTGTATACAGGTGATCAGGGGTTCGGATCCCAGAATATGACTTGTGGGACTCTCAGTATGAAGATAGAATAGAAAAGGAAGATTTGGATAAAAAAGGTTCCTCAAATCCCAGCCCCCCCTTACCTCTGAAGTCTCCCTTAAAGTTGCTTTTTGCAGATAATTCTCATTCTAAATATGGCATCAATGAGAATGGTTACTCATCTGATCCCTTCATTGTTGGAACTCCGAGAAGTCGGCATAAATTGGTTCTGCTTTTATTGAAGCTTGGTTTAGTATTTGTAGTTATTCTTGCTCTTGCTGGATCATTTTTATGGACAGTCTCAATTTCAACCACATCAAGAGGTCACATTTACCATGGTTACAGAAAACTCCAAGAAAAACTCGTATCAGACTTGTTGGATATTGGGGAGATTTCTAATGCTCCCTCTAGGCTGAAAGAATTGGAATTCTGCTCTCAGGAGTTTGAAAACTATGTTCCTTGCTTTAATGTTACTGATAATCTGGCTCTGGGTTATTCTGATGGTAATGAGTTTGACCGGCAATGTGGCAATGAGCTCAGGCAAAATTGTTTAATTCTCTCACCAACAAATTACAAAATTCCCCTTCAGTGGCCTACTGGAAGGGATGTTATATGGTTTGCTAATGTTAAAATCACTGCACAGCAGGTTCTTTCTTCTGGAAGCTTGACCAAGAGGTGATGATATACATCTCTCATACAGGCTGTCATTCTTTCAGCTATCATTTCATCTGAAAGTCTTTGTGTATTTCCTTTCATTGCAGGATGATGATGCTCAATGAAGAGCAAATTTCCTTTCGTTCAGCCTCTCTTATGTTTGATGGTGTTGAAGACTACTCACATCAAATTGCAGAAATGATTGGACTTAGAAATGAATCTAACTTCATACAAGCTGGAGTAAATTAATATTTATGCTCTATTTGAAAAAGGCATACTTGAGTATTTATTTTTCACAATGGCCCTGTCAATTATCCTCATTTTCACTTATTTGGTACATGTTAGCTATATAATTGACCATACTTGTTACTTAATTTCATATGCTTTACTTAATTGCGATAAATGAGTATCTGCATTGACTTTTAACTCACTGCAATATATTGTTAATATAAAAATAATTACTTACTAACAATCTTTGAGATATCTTCTGTTTTTTAAAACAACTAATGAAAATTCCAATTATTCTCTATCTGCATGAAATGTTAACTACACATTCTCTGAACTGTTCTAAGCATATACCTTGTTCTACGATATATTTTCTCTTAAAGGCAACAAAATTGCACAAGATTATTGAGCAAGTTTTTTTGACGTCATTGGCCTTGGAATATCTACTCATCTGCTCTGAGATATAAAACTTCTTTGTACCTTGCACTTGAAGGGATTTGGGATAGATTTTCTGATCGGTTATGGTGGTAAACTGGTACTGAATATAAACCGAGTTCTCAAAGTTTGACAAGATTATCATTGTAAAATTTACAGGTTAGGACCATAATAGACAGTGGCTGTGGCTATGGTAGTTTTGGAGCGCACCTCTTTCACAGTCTGCTTTTAACAATGTGCATTGCAAACTATGAGCCTTCAGGCAGTCAAGTTCAGCTTATGCTTGAGAGAGGTCTTCCTGCCATGGTTGCTTCTTTCACTTCAACACAGTTGCCGTATCCATCTCTTTCCTTTGATGTGTTGCATTGTGCTGGATGTGGCATTGACTGGGACCAGAAAGGTATGTTTGAAAACCAACCTCATGCTAGTTTCATATGGTCAACGTGGTTATGTTGTACTAAGCATTTGTCTGACAAGACCTTTTGGTTTCTCAATTTTTAAGCCTTTCCAATTTAGGATGTTAGATCACAAAGATCATTGGAATAAGGAATTAGGATGTACACAAAAGTTTTATATCTAAAACAAGAAATAAAATCCGCTATCACAGTGATTATCTGTGCTGTTTCTTAATGTTATGCTTTTGTTCTTTTCAAATGCCTCAAGTATTTGACTTTGAGAGCTGGCTATCTCTTGTGGTGTTGTATTTTTCCTAGCAAGCTCTAAACCACCAAAACTCCTTTAATCCAGGGAAAATGTTGGCTGTTCATTACCTCTCTATATCATCTATTGTTCTTCGGACTAAGCTTAGTACATGGACTTTTGCATTTTGATCTGAGAGTTGATAACATTTTTTATGCAACTTATCCATTATAAGGTTCTTTGAGGTAATTCTTTTTAAAATATAAAGAATTGGATATGTGTGGTGTTTATTGTTTTCACTGTCAAACTTAGTCTTATTTTGCAACCAAGGAAAAATATTGACAATTGTCCTGGCTTCTATATTGTTTCTGGTCATTCCAACTAACCTGGCCCTTTCCCATTTCGACTATAAGTATTGTTCTTACCATATATGTTGCATGCACTAAAAGTCTTGCTGTCAATGTGAAGCTAAACAATGTAATTATTAGACTCTCTTTCTTTTCTTCTCTCTTTTTTCCCCTTAGGGCTTTGTGACTTGCCAGACATTCGTTGAGAAATTTGTTCATCATTGATTACATCCTTTTTACTCAAAGTTTACTTTAGAGTCAATATAACACATGATGTCCAACCTCTAGATGATAATCCACTACATACAAAGACATAGAGATACCTTTTGTGTTTATTTTCCATATTTGTTGAATTATCCAACAAACCGGAGTTAACCTTGCAAAGTATTTTTCTCATCCATGTGAATATCATCCATCAAACTTCCTCTATTTGGTATTGTTATCCCCTTTTTTAATGTTTGAAATTAGAATCTGAATGTTGTTTATGTGCTTCAAAACAATACCTTCAACCCTCCTTTATTATTGTATCACCTTAGGGTCACTGAACTGAATTCACTGAATTATTAAACTCTGATTGATCGTATCGTATGGCCTTCTATTGGTTGAAGCTGAAAGACTATTAAAACTGGGTGGCTACTTTGTCTGGACATTACCTCTTACTAATGGTTGTAACAAAGATAACCAGAAAAGGTGGAAGTTTGTACATGATTATACTGAAAATCTTTGCTGGGAAATGCTTTCACAGCAATATGAAACTGTCGTATGGAAGAAGACCAGTAAAAAGAATTGCTATAGCGCAAGGTAATGATGCTGTGGCATGTATTTATGAAAAAGTATCTCCCTTTGTATACCCTGGAAGCAGATTTCTAGTGTAGGGTATCTGATCTTGGTGCATGCATTTATGTACAGCATATAGATTAATGAGTACTCCTGATTCATAGCATTATCTGTCTGTTTGTATTTACAGAAGGTGTGGTTCTCCCCCTTCTTTATGTGGTAGAAGCTATGATGTGTAGACTGCATACTATTGAGAACTGCAAAACTGCATAGGAGGAACACACAGCAGCTGTTGGATTTCCATTGAAAAGAGGGCAACCTGGCCTTCTCGGGACAACTTGAACAAGAACGAGCGTGCAATCCATGGTTATTGTTAAATTCTTCAATGTTTATATATAGAGCTCTAAATCATTGCACTGTACTGTCTCACGAATGAAATTGCCTATCCATTAGGAAATCTTATTATGCCCATATTCTCTTTTTCAGGGTTGCAATTTGATGAACTTGCAGAGGACTCTGAAAGCTGGAGAACAGCAATCAGTAATTATTGGTCTCCTGTCACCTTTAATATTTTCTGATCATCCTAAGAGGCCTGGTGAAGAGGACCCTCCACCCCCTTACAAAATGCTTAGAAATGTCCTAGACATGCGTGCTAATTTTGACGGTTTTAATTCTGCATTATTGCAAGCTGGGAAATCTCTGTGGGTCATGAATGTTGTCCCGATGACTGGGCCAAACTATCTTCCTTTGATCCTGGACGGGTTATGTTGGCGTTTTGCATGATTGGTATTTTATTCTCCTTTATCTTCTTATTTTAGAATTTACCATTCTCTGCTTGCTTGGTTTTTCTTTTTCCTTGACTGAATTTGAATGCTTGACCATATGCTAAATTCTTCTTCCATTTTTAAATGGTTTGATTCCTCCCAAATATATGGAATTCTTGGTTACCTTATGTTTCTGTGTAAAATCTAAGCATCGATGCCTTGATCTAGGTCTCAAACTTATTCAAGTTTTTGTGGTTGATATAACATTCACACTAAGGTTTGAGTATTCTTGATGTGTTTATGCTCTGATGTGAAATAATTCAGATCTCTGACATTAGTAAAAATATATGGAAATAAATTTGTAAAAAATAATGAATAGGGTTTGAGCATTCTTTATGTGTTTAAGCTTGGTCAAACAATATAATTCAGATCTCTGACATTAGTAAAAAAATGATAGTAAAGTTTTGAAAAATTAATTAATAATGGAGCCCCTAATGCATGAGCACTCTGAGTGTAAGTGTATACAAAGAGACCAAGGAATAATTTTATATCTCTAATTAATTGTTAAAAAAGACCTCTCAATTATGATTGTGTACACTTGCTACTATGTCACACGCATATTCTAGTTTTCTTACAAGTATGATCTTTTGGTGTCTTCTAGGTGTGAGGCGTTTCCAACATACCCTAGAACCTATGAGTTAGTGCATGCAGCTGGACTTTTATTCCTGGAAACTGCTCAGCAGCATAAATGCTCTATGCTTGATCTGTTCATAGAAATTGACAGATTACTGTGCCCTGAGGTACGTAGGCTATGGGTTTTTCTTTTTTCTTTCCCTTGTTTGTGGTACTTTTCCACCATGTTGAGGTATAAATATATAAAACATCGAGGCATGACACAATGAACCTTAGTTTCCTGATGAAGACAAATCATCTTTTACTCTGCCCTCATAGTTGGAGTAAGGATAACCTTTTTAAAAAACTTGATCGGACTCTTAAAAAGTGAATATTGGTGAAAAGGTGGCAGTTGTCTCAAGCCCGTAATGGAATGAATCCACTAGATTTCACTTTGGTGGACCTTTATTGACATGTAGTAATGTAGTTCATTCCATTCCTTTCATGAATCAAAGCATTACAATCTGGATTTGAGCAAACAATTGAATGTGAATAGGACTATCAAAGTTGCTGGATTTACACTTGGATACACGGATTCACTTCTGTTTAGCATAATGTTGTATTATTAACTCATGACCCAGATTATTGTAACTTTCAGTTTGCATGTCATTGGTTTATTTCTATTGCTGGTCAAGATTTTCCTTTTGAGCATGGTTCTATTTGTAAAGTTTTTCTTCCAGCATGGCCTTGAACATGTATAGCTCCTGAGTCAATTTGTGAATTGTGTTACAAACTCTATATCCACCGTAAATGTGATGATGACATGATTTTGTACCTTGCATGACTTTTTATCATTAATCAAGGTTGCTTTTGAAACTGTGTCGTAAAACTCCCTTTCCAATCATGATTCATATCTTAAAACTTGCTGTCTACTGCTAGTTCTGAGCTCGTATTAGTGTTATGATTCAGCAGGAGAACTTTTCTTGTTTTGGATGAAAGCAAAATGCTAAAATGGCCCAAAACATTTTCTGTCTGGGTGCTAAGTAAATAAAACACCATAGATGTTAATCACACCAAACTTGCAAAGCATCTTTTGCAATGGAGAAACCCTATATCTGTAGATCTCGGCGAGATTCTCACCTGATAACTTCTCTTTGAGTTGCTATATTATAGATCTTTTTGTATACTGACAAATTGACAATGGTCATGTGTGCAGGGTTGGATTGTAATTCGTGACACAATTCCTTTAATAGAGTCAGCTAGAGCTCTAACAACGCGGCTGAAGTGGGATGCCCAAGTTGTAGAAATCGAAAGTGAAAGCCATCAGAGACTCCTGATCTGCCAGAAACCTTTCTTCAAGGGTCAGGCTTGATTCATTGGAATTGCTGGAAGAAATTAGACCATAATATTCATACATTCATGTTCATATTATGTTCATTTATTATGCTCCGCCATAGAAGGTGGGGATTGAAAATTTTGGACAGAAAAAAGCCGGAAAAACAGTAGAAGAAAGAAAACAGTGGATTCTAATCAGTGATACCACCACAACTCCTACGTAGCCGTAAGGTGTACATAGGGCCATGTATCACCAAACGAGGAGCATAGCAGATGAGGAAGTATACTTGGTAGATTTATTTTTTCATGTGATGTCTGATTACAGTTAACATGATTAAGAATGGGAAGATAATGATAGAATAAGTTATTTCTGTTTGCTATGGTGCATAAAATGCTCAACCGTTATTTTTCCTTATTATTATAGAATTATTTTTCTGCTATCATTTCATAGGATCTTCGATGTCTCATGTAATGGTTGACAAGTTATTTATGTTGCCTTTGGATGAGTCAATTAACAATTCTAGAGGATTTAAAATAAAAGGAATTTGAATGATTCATTTCAAATCAATCTGATTATTTATTAACACAAAAAAAAGGAGAAAAAAACCGATCATTTGTAAAATATCATGTTTGGACAACTTTTCCTTAAAGAACTTGTAAAGTGCTTTACTTATGGTTTAGAGCTTAGGACTTACTTTTTTAAATTTGCTTGGTGTATAATTTTCATGATTTTGTTTGGGACGACATCTAAAACAATAAAATTTTTAACATTTCCCAAACCTATCTATAATGAGAAGCACATTTTCTTTTTCATAGATAACAAATATTAAGGGTAAATTACACCTTCTTTGAACAATGAAATTACATTTACCTCCTTTAATGACATTTCATGAAATATTTATGACTTTTATTTATTTTAAATGATAAAAAAAACTCTTATTTCTTTAATCTCTCATTCTCATATTTTCATATCATAAGTTCTTTAACATTTTAATTTTTACATTTCGATAAATTAATTTTCACCACTACCACTATAAAAAGAAATAAGGTTGTGTAAGGACAAATATAAGATGATCATAGTATATCCAAATTTTTTTAATGTATATCGTTCACCTAAATTGTCAAATTATCAAGGTGAAACTTAGGCGATGCCTTCAAACCATATGTATATATTCCCTTTTTATGTAAAGAAAAATATCATAACTTCCAAGCCTATCAACATTGTAATGCTATTTAGCACTAAATTATTATTACAAATTTTATTCAAAATTAAGTAATTATGATAAGGAAGAATAAAAGATAAAAAGCTGACTTTTATTAATCTTAAGGATGTGTTTAGTATGAGATCAAGATAAGGGTGAATTATTATGGATTATGTTTATGTATAAAATTAAACACAAACTTAATCTATGAAAATTTACCCTCATATCTATTATCATATCAAACACACCCTGATAGTGAAAAAGCATGAATAACCTTTCATACATAATGATAATAATAATATTTCTCTCGTACACAAAACTACAGATAATAACAGAGACCTTAACTACATGACTCTCTTACATCAGGGAATTTTTATTCTATAATATATAGTGCACAACTCAAATAATAATACTTCCTTTTAGTACTTTTAAACATCACTTTTAACTTTTAAAAATATTTTTAAATTAATGTATTTAAAATGTGACCATCGAAATACATTGATTTAATAATATATTTAAAAGTTAAAATTGATATTTAAAAGTTGGCAGAAAGAGTATTTATAATTGATGGAACAACCTTCAAAATAAGGTTTCAGAACCCATTTCATTTTATTTGAGCAGCTTCCCTTGCTAACTGAAATAAGATTAAGTCAAAGACAAGTCACATAATTAATTAAATACTAGCATATGGTGGAAGAACACATAAATAATTTAATGAGTTCCCTGCTCCCCTGACCAAATCTCATTGAAATTAAACAAACATGATTTAAATGGTTCCCCATTACTATAATAATTTTGTACACAAGACATAAAGGCACAGAATCAATGGTTACCTGAAAATGACACTAGAAATGTGATACCTGAAAATAAATTTCAAGCTTCTTCTTCAAAGTTGTATACTCTTGCTTGATTTGTTGGAAAGTCCTGAAGCATCTGAAAAGTGCATTCTCACAACATTCACACATCAATATTATTAGAAAAACTGGTTAAGCAGGGAGGTAAAAGTATCAATTACCCCTCATAGTTTTCTGCTGCGCAATATTCACTGAATCTGGTACACTCATTCTTCACCTTCTTTGCTCCAATGCTGTCAATAATTAAATTGAAAACTTCAAGGATTTGATGATTGATTGGTTGCTTTCAAGAAAATTTCAATAATAATAATAATAATAATAATAATTAATCATCATCTTATGCGACAAGATTTGATTACATGAGTTTAATTGTTATTTAATGATAGTGTAAAAAATGCTTTACATGGTCAATGGATACAATTAAACTCTAATAATAATAATAGTAACTATCCAGTCTATCCTTGAATTGAAACAATATGTTAATTGTGAAGCTTTGATTAATCATATTATCAAAACGAAAAAAATTGAAAATTCTTAAATCAGAAGCATTTAATTGCACCTTGAGCAACTACCCTTGAATTGATGCATGTAATCCTCAAGCCTAGCAAAATTAGTTGGGTTACTTAACCTGCGCAGAACAGTGCTATAGTTACCCAAAAAGAGAAAAATAATTACCCCTGAATGAGAGTGATCATTTCGCTTCTCATTTTATTAGAATTATTACACTTACAGTGCTTGTTCTATGTTGTAGATGAGTCTTACAGAGTCGCTATAGAATAGGGTCACAATTTCTTCCACAAAATTGGGATTATCAGTGTCTTGCAATTCCTCCAGCTGAATGAATTGCTCGTCAAGGTACCCCTACAACAACAACAACATCAATCAAGGTAATTTCCTAATGTGGATAGGAAAATGTTCATGGAAATTGGCTGGAAAGTGTGGTGTTATCTGGACCACTTTTGTACAACTTTTTGAAGGAAATCTTTTACTATTATTTAAACATTAATTGAGATGAGAGCGAGTCTCAACAATTGAGTGATACATATATCATTATTTTTATTTTTTCTTTTGCAAATTGAGTCATTCACTACTTTTGTCGGTAAAGCTACAAATTTATCGGTCTCATGAATCTTTCTGAGGTCAAAGGTCAAAGGGTGTTACGTAAATCGGTAAATGTTTCTGAAATTGGAGCATAAGAAACTGTTAAGTGATCTGGGAGCAAGAACTCTTTCTTGCTCTGTTCTTGGAATTTTACACATAAATATCGTAATACATGGTTTATATAATGTTAATCAAGAATGTTAATGCATGAAACATTTAAAGGAGTAGAGTAAAAAAATGCTCTTATTCTAAAAACATCTAAAAATATTTTTTGAAACATACCGTTATGCAAGTGCCAAGACTTAAAATACTCATTTAATTTGGTAATGTTGTGATTTTTCTAACAATTGAGTTCTTTGATAAAATAATAATAATAATAATATTGTTTGATAAAAAAATAAAAATGGTTTAAAAAGAAAAACCAAAAGAGAGAGAATCAGAAAATATGCATATTTTATTAAAATTTGAGAAAGAGATTACCTTAGCTCTTATGGCTCTTTATCAATCAATTAAAAAGTGATTCATAGCTGCGCTGGCTTTATTGATATAGACATTTTTGTAAAATCCAAATTTATAAAACAGGAAAAATAAATAAAAGACAAACAAAGAGAATAAATTGAACAATTTAAGGTTGATGCATCCGATCATTTGTTGTTATACATGACACTAAGAGTAAGCGTAAGAGTCAAACATTTTTGTTGAGTCAAACATTTTTGTTAATGTGATAATACAAAATTAAAAGTATGTATAAAGCTCTTTTATACTAACATCACAAATTAATCTCTAAAATTAAACAAACAAAAGAAGTGCAAAGACCTGATCAAGAAGTGAGCTTCGCATGAAGGCAGCTTCTTGTTGCAATTGAGTCTTGTCCATGTCTCCTTTTTCTTTAGTGATCAAAGGTTTCAACAGAAAATCAAAACCAAATGGGGCCAACAAAAGAAAAGGGTTAATTAGTAAGGGGCAATGGTTTGTTTGTTCACTTGTTATGATTGATGGCTAACTACGTGGGACAAACAACCAATATTTATAGCATTTTGGGATATAGTATCAGACTATCAGTACACTAAGATGCTTGTTTCGTTTTCTTAGTATAGTGATGCCTCATGTGATGATTAGGGTGGCAAAAAAAATCTGAGAGTTCCATTCAGTAACTGTCATTCTCTCTTCTTCCTTTTGTGTTCCTATCTTCAAAGCAACTACCCTCTATTCAGTTGTGTGCTCTTCTAAATTGACTGCTTTATAACAAAAATATTACATGTATATCTAATTTTATATACTCATACATACACCATTAATAATGCACAAACTTTATTCTCATCAGTGCACAAACATTACAAACTTATAGATGATATTCTCAATTATACTTAATTAAGTGCACAAACATTACAGACATTAAAATACAAATTTTATGTATATAAGTATAGGGTATATGTATGGTGTATATTTTTTGATATACGTGTAGCAGGATTATCTTTATAAAATAGAAGATGCACTTAAAAGTCAAATTACTCAAGAAACATATATTACCATTTTATGGTATAGATAGCACTTTTTTTTCCTAGTAAAATTATGCATTTTAAATCAATCTTGTCAAAGTGGTGTCAGCTGCAAAGAATTTTATTTGTTGAACCAATTCAGACCTCTAGTTGCAACCTCGGAGCACAAGAATTGTTACAGTGACAACCTTTTGGTCTTTGAAATAATCACTCTCACAAAAGTGTGGAGTCTATGATTAAATTTGTCAAGATGGATCACACATATTTATAAGTGTGATATTTTAAAATTATCTCAAATATTTCAGTCATGTTATTTGAACTATAAACTATGGTGCCACTGCAATGTCATTGTATATAAATTTAATGAGTGTGAATCTCACAATAAATATAAAATTCAATTTGAAAAATGTCTCATCCACAAATTGTCTCTTTTTTCATCGGGTTGTAACTTGATTAAACAAAAGTTTGTAACCTTTGTTCAATCAAGTTTGTAACGAAAAGGTACATTTTTGTGTGTCAGTAGAGCAAGAGAGAAAGACATGGCTATTTGTAACTCACGATAATAGTTTGTAACTCTGGCAATAAAGGTTTGAAATTTTGTTTAACTAATTTTGTAACAAAAAAATACGTTTACAAGAAAACGTGCGAGTATTGCAAAAGAGAGAGAAGACAACTTAACTAATGACAAACTCTCTCTTCTGTTCCACTTGCACAATTTCAATAAAAAAATTTATTTTTTTTACAAACTCTATTGAACAAAGTTTACAAACCTTTTTTGTTTCGGTTATAATTAATTTGGTTGCTAACGACAGACTTTCTCCACTTTTACACATTCCCTGATAAAAGTTATAAATTTTATTGAACAAATGTTTCAAACATTTGTTAATGTCGTCACAAACTATTATCATGAGTTATAGGATGCGTTTACAAACATTAGTCAATTAAGCTACAAATTAACTAGGGTGCACTAAGTTAGATTCATTAGTCAAGTTTCTAACTCAAATCTTACATTACAAGCCTTCTTAAACCCAATTTCTAACTTCTTGTTAAGTTAAAATTTATTTTGGATTAAGTTAGTCCTCGACAAATCTAACAACTCATGTCTTTGAGATGGGAAGGAATGAAGGAAGTAAGAAAATGAAACATATCTTATCTTATATTTGATATAAACAAAGCTGGTAGAGAAAGCAATTGAGCTAAAAGAGGAACACGAAATTGACACGAAGCTCAATGAGGATGAAGAGAAAGAAGCGATAAAGCCGAGATTTTCATGGGAGAGCGGGCAACAGAGTTGAGGGAAGGATGGAAAATGCGGATGAGAAAGAGAGCCGAAGAAGAGAGATGAAGAAGAGAGAGGTGAGCAAGAGAGACCAACTTTTTTCTCTCTCTCTTTATTTTCATTTTCTCTTTTTCTCTCTACCTTTTTTCTTTCTCTTTCTTATTAGGACAAACAAAATACAGTGACACTGTATTTTGTTGCTCAAAAAATATTTTTCACAAATAATTATGATCTTATAATTTATTTTTTTTGAAGAAAGACATACATGTCTCTTAAACAATGTGTTTGTGTGTCTAACACACATTCATTTTTCAAGACACACGTTAAGCACACGTCGAACATATATTTAAAACAAAAAATATTTTTTTTTAGCTTAGACAAGCCAGCATAATGCATGCCATGAGCATTTCATGCATATCTTTGCTTAGAAATATAAGAACATTTTAACCCTGTTGTAATCATAACCCAGCACAAATAAATATATATATATATATATATATATATATATATTTTGCTTCTTTAACAATTTCTCAATTAATATTTATTTAGTATATAAATAATAGTATGAGTGTGATGGATATATTTAAAAAATATTATTTATACATTAAAATTTAGCCACTCAAGAGAAATAAATAGTACAAAATATATAAACAAATATTTAATACATTTTCTTTCAACTAAAAATATTATGTTTGTTTATCTGTTATATAATGTTTATTCTTTATTTTATAATATTTGTTTCTCTACTTGGGTGAATGTTCTTTTGGGATGCACATAAATCCTAACCAACCCGATTAACCCATAAATCCAACCCAACACTACACAAAAATATATATCTTACTCCTTTAACAATTTCTTAATTAATATTTATTTAGTATATAAATAATTGTATGCGTAAAATATATATATATATATATATATATATATATTAATATACGTGTATTTCTTTTCGATTTTCAATTCGGTTTGATCACGATTCAACCACAGCTAAACCAATAAATCTTGAACAAGTCCTTCGAAATGTAAAAATGTCAATAAAACTAAGGTGTATTAACATATGGATGGGTTTAACAATGGCAGAATCTGAGTTCATGGGCCGTGGAAGAAAATTACCATTGTATGGGCCACTAACCTAAAATCGCCACAGGTACAGACGATTTTAGGTTTATTCAAAAAAAAAAAAAAAAAGGCTACCTGAAATTGCCATGGAACTCGGCGATTTCAGACTGGGCGCGACGTGGGAGGGGTAAATACATTTATATGGGTTTGAATGAGTTTAAATCCGGATACATGGGCCAATCAAGGAAATTACGAGTGTATGGTCGACGGGTCTGAAATCGACATGCGATTGGCTGATTTCAGCGGTGAGAAAAAAAAGGGTGTACCTGAAATCGGCAGCACAGTAACCGATTTCACTGTTGCCAGGGGGTCAAATCGGAACAGACCAGACCAATTTCAGCCCCAAAATCTCATACATCCGTAATTAATTTCTACTGGCCACATTCTGGAAATTAAATTTTACCAAAGCAATACATTTGTAAAAAAACCGAATTGGGAGACATGCCGGGGTTGACGGGACTTGACGGAGAGAGAGGCGCAGGGGAGGGACGGGAAGGCTGACACGCGGCGGAAGAGACAAAAAACCAGCACTTGCGCCAGGTACTGTCAACGACGCGGAACGAGGCGCAGAAGCCTGAAATTGCCATTGACTTCGACGATTTCAGGTCTGCGCAGGGACAGTGGAGCAGTGCTCCTTCCCCATGCACGCGGACTCCATCAATTGGTTCATTTTCCTTCACTCCCTCAGCTATAAAATTCTCCTCTTCTTCCCCCATATCACCGAACCCTCACCCCCACAAAACAATCATCGTCCTTCTTCCTTCCTCACTTTACTCTACCCTTCTTCCTTCCTTTTCCTTATATACTGCTCCCATCAGACCTCCTTCCCTAATACTAATCATTGGTATTTATGCATTTTTTTTAGTTTTACCTAGTATTTTTTTTGTAGTTTTTATTTTAGTTTTTTAGTTGTATGTTGATTCAATTGCATATTTGAAAATTATATTTTTAATAATAAGTTTAAATATTGTATAATACATGATCTCAACATATTTCAAAATTTATAAATTTTTTAACCTTCCTAAAGTTTAAATATGTAACCCGAAAAATTAATTATAATGATATGATTCTAATTTTTTTTATGACCATCATTTTTAAAAAAAATAGTAAAATTTTTGAGATATTCAATGTGAATATAAGATATATAATATAGTTTGGTTTCTTTTTTTTAGTTTTAATTGTAGTTTGAACTAATTTTTTTTAATGTTAAATTAATATTTTTTTCCTTTCAAACAAGATGTAACGGTGATACTGTAAACTCTTTATCTGTAGGCTTGTGAAAAAATATCGTCACAATGATGAAAAGGCAAGATGATACTACGAATCAATTGCTACACATCTCGGAAAATATCCTGCAGAATAATCAGGTTTATATTTCTATCTTATTATTGTTATTATTATTATTATTATCCTTCTTATTTTATTTTTATTATTGTTGTTATCATTATTATTATTATTATTATTAGTTATTTAATATATTAACAGATTATTCGTATATATTTATTATAATTTTAATTATCCCTTATCATCATAGTTATTTGAGTAAAAAAATATGTTGTGCTCAATAAAATATATTAAGTAATAGTAAATATATAAATAATTGATATGTGTCAGTGTATGTAGAGTATATATATTTAGTTTCTTGCATACCATGTATACTTAGTATTATATGTATATACAATAATAATATTTATGTTGAAAAAACTAATGAAACACTTTTAAATTTATTTTAAATTTATTTTTAACATTATTATTATTATACGATTATTATTATTATTATTATTATTTTAAATTTATTTTTAATATTATTATTATACGGTTATTATTATTATTAGGGTTATTATTATTATGATTACTTTTATTGTTATTACTATTATATTATTAACCTAACCCTAAATCATAAATCCTATAATCTAACACTAAACCATAAACCCTATAATCTAACACTAAACCATAAAATCTAACCCTAAACCCTATAATCCAAACCCTTACCCTAACCCTAAACCCTAAACCCCTAACCTAACCATAAACCATATTATCTAACACTAAACCATAAACCCTATAATCTTAACACTAAACCATAAACCCTATCATCAAACACTAAACCGTAAAATCTAACCCCACACCCTATAATCTAAACCCTAAACCTAACCTTAACCCATAAACCCTATAATCTAACACTAACCATAACCCTAAACCTAACATTAACCCTAACCCTAATATAATTATAATTAACCTTAAATCATAACCCTAACCTTAAACCCTAACCCTAATCCATAAACCTAACCTAACCTTAACCCATAAACTTAAATTAACCCTAAACAATAATACTAACCCAACCCTAACCCTAAACCTAGCACTAATATCATAATAGTTAATCTTAAATCCTAATCCTAACCCTAACCCTAACCCTAACCCTAAAACTAACCATAATCCATAATCATAACCTTAATACTAACCCTAAACCATAATCCAACACTAACCTAAACCCATAAACCCAACCTAACCTAACCCTAAACCCTAAAACTAAAACTAACCCTAAAACTAACCATAACCTTAACCCATAAACCTAACCTAACCCTAATACATACCCCTAAGCTAACCTTAAATCCTAAACCTAACCCTAAAACTAACCATAACCCAACCTTAACCCTAACCTAAACACTAACCCTAACCCTAAATAACCTTAACCCTAAAACTAATCCTAATCCACAACCCTAACCTAACCCTAATACTAACCCTAACCCATAATCCTACACTAACCTTAACCCATAAACCTAACCTAACCTAACCTAACCTAACCCTAACCTTAATATCATAACAAATAATCATAAATCCTAACCCTAACCTTAAAACTAACCTTAAACCCTAAACCATAACCTAACCCTAATATCATAATAATTAACCTTAAATCCTAACCCTAACCTTAAAACTAACCCTAACCCCTAAACCTAACCTAAACCTAAACCCTAACCCTAAATCCCTAACCCTGTGGTATATAAAATTTGATGTCAATCGTTATTTTTACAGATTGCGCGGCGGTTGCGGACCGGGCATGGGGTTATTGAGCCACCGAACGTCCTCATACATCCGTATCTATAAAATGCCAGTTTACTACAAGCATCCTTGTTACCCCACATTGGAGTGAACCAAGGACTAATTTCCACTCTTGTCGAGAGGTGGAGGCTGGAGACCCACACGTTTCATCTTCCACATGGGGAGTGTGTTATAACGTTGGAGGATGTGAACATGACCCTCGGGGTTGGGTCAGAGGGTGAGGCCGTAACCGCCACAGAAATTTTGTTACTGGGACCAGGTCTTATAAACTTATGCCAGGAACTTCTTGGGGTAACACCTGGTCCCGAAGATATAAACAAATCGTTCATTAATTAGGTCTGGCTGAATAACAATTTTGGCGCTGAAATCCCCGCGACGACATTGACCAATACGACATGCAACAAATATTGACATGCTTTTCCATGAACTTCACCTTGAACCGTCGGGCGAAATTCTACGCAATGTTTCTGATACAAAACAGATGGTACGCCCACAAACCACCCATTCGTTGTACTGCAGACTTTATGGACTCGTGCTGATCAGATATCAAACCAATTTGTCGTTCCTCTAGTAGCAATTACCGTAGATTGTGCAAGAAAAAAATACCATGCATCTGCAATTTCACCCTAGACAATCGAAAATGCAATGAGAACAATTGATTGATTGCCATCTTAAGTTGATGCCATCAAAAAACACCCTTGTATTTTCCATACAAGTGTGTTCCATTGACCTGGATCATAGGCTTGCAGTGCTTGAATGCGTTTATACTTGGGCCAAAACCCCAAAAAGCACGTCGAAAAGTTAAAGCATCTGACCTCACCGATCCATCTGTGTTGTACGCTTCAACAGTATCAATGTCCCATGTGCAGGAAGGATCAAAGTGTTGCAATGCCCTCATCTAGTATGGCAAGTCATTATACGATTGTTCCCAATTGCCGTACACTTGCGCAATTGCATTTTGCTTTGCAAGCCACGCTTTTCTACATGATGGCCAATATCCTTCACGGTCCATAACATCTGCTTGTATGGACTTTACTGGCATTGTTGGCTTCGCCCTTATCTGTGCCAGAATCATGCCAGCAATCTTCACAGAAGTCAACTTTGAATGGTTACGTGTTAGCCGCTCTGCAAGGCAAGTGTGCAGGCCATTGTATCTTGTGACCTCCCAATAACAACTATTTTTCTTACAGGTTGCCCTGATGAACCATTGACAACGTTGACCAAACTTCTTGCATTTACAGAAGTAAGTTGTCGGTTCTGACTCTTTTATTTTGTAATCGGCCCCGATTCGCAAGCAATGGCTTGCAACAGCCGCCCTAACTTTATCCCTATTTGCAAAGTATTTTCCTATGTACAACTCATCGTCTGCACAATATTCATTATGCAGGTCTCCAAACTCAGGTGCACGCATCCCTTCAACATTAAATGTTTGTAAGAAAGTTGGTGTATCATCGAGTTGTGCGTTTCTTTCATCATCTGTATCAACATTTGAACCATTGGTTAATTAAATGTAATACCAAACAATCAAAATTACAATTTCTATTTAACAGATTTGCAATTCTGATACGCAAGATCCTCGTCACGAGGCAAGCATAGAGCATACTTTGCATATCTGTCAATGTACATAATTAATTTAATATATACTTAATGTAGGCAATTTTAGTTACAATTGTATAATCTCAACAATTAAATATAATTACATTTACAATTACAGTTGTTATCATAGTTTATATTGATACTGTATTTATATAACAATACCTGAATCATCATCCGATCAATCGCCTTCAGACACATCACTTTCGTGCTCGCTCCAACTTGTATCGCCCTCTTCCTCTGCCCATAACTCATCCTCTGACACTAATGGCGCCTCAACGTCTTCCTGATGCAACTCGTTTAAGCTTGGACTAGCACTTAAATCAACATTTGCAGTAGATGCCTCCTCGAAGTTCACATATAAATCAATGCAACTCAAATGTGTCTTATATTTTTCATATTGATAAAACATATACTATATTTGAGCGTCGTTTGATATTGCAACAGGCCGATATTTTATCAGCCCATTCAAGAAAGACACTAGAGATTTATATCTTATTCTTTCCACACTCTTCTGGAAATAATGAAAACACCACACAGATCTGTGAACGACATGGACGGGCAGAGGATAATGACCTCTGAATCATGAGGACTAACAAACTTAGCACGCTCAACATTATTTATTCTAACTGAACCATCATAAAAAATATACGCAGCAACACCTCCTCTATCCATTTTCTTGTATCAAAACTAAAAATAAAAATACACTATGAGCATTACCACTCAATCAGCAAAAGAAGAAAACAAAACATGCTAAAGAGGAAGAAGAATTCAAGATTATGAGTAGTAAGAAGTCGTGAATGAGCAATGGACCCTAACCCTTCACTTCCCTTTTATAGACCCAAAATTAAATTATTTTTAAAAAAAAACCAGGCTTTGAACTTGTCATACCCTGTGACGATTTCAAAGCCTGGTTTTAAAAAAAAATATTTTTTGTCTGAAATCGCCACTCCCTGTGGCGATTTCAAACATTTTTTTAAAAGAAAAAAATTCAGATGTCTAAAATCGCCACAGGAGGTGGCGATTTCAGATGTGTGGCCCATACAGGAGCATACTATGGGATTAGGATTTGTTTATACCCATTAATAAGTAAAAAATCCTAAAACTAAACCTGAATAGCAGAGGAACCAATCCCCAATCCCTTTTAAAGGTCCTTTTCAATAGAAGCCGTTGTGTGTGTGTGTGTGTCATATGAAGAGGACCCGAATAAACACAACCAAACATTATGAGCAGCTTTCTCCCAAAGATGGAGAGCACCTTGCTATAGAGTAATACTATTCTAGTCTTAGATTTACAGTGATTCTAGACAACATATCAATCAATCAAAACATAATTTTAAATTATAAGAGTGACACCTGTTTTGTCGCCACTTTTACATAATTGTCTTGCTTTATCTTTCAATAAAAAAAATTTCCGTTAATCTTTCATATTTTTAAAATGTTGCTCATGTCAGTCTTTTACATTTTGTTTAATTTCTCTAAAGTAAGAAATTAACAGAGACACTCTAAAAAATTAAGGGACTAACATGACATTTTTTTTTGTTAAAGGGCTAAGTAGGACAATCATGTAAAATTAGAGGACCAAATAGAAGTTTCACCCAAATTATAAATATATAGATATTATAAAATTATTGGTTGATATCACTTGTGTATGATTTTTCATTTTGAACTCGAGTCTACGTTAACATTTTTCTTTATTTATTGAATATATCTAATCATAGAGGAAGCCAAGTTCGAATAATTCAGATGCAATAAATATCTACCGTCATAAAATTCATAAGATGACAATAATGCAATCATGGTCTATTAGTTTCAATTTTGAAAATATCATATAACAATTTACCCCATGCACATTGATAAGTATACTTTTATTAATTCCAATGATCTATTAATTTTTTCTTAATGATTCATTCGTCCGTAAATTAAGTATACTTTTCTACATTTATATTAATTTAACAATATATGAATTCTTATGAAGGAAAAAAAACTAAAGTAGGATGATATTAGAATTGAAATAATATGAAAACTGGCATACGAGAATATTACTTTAAATAAGCCAATGGTGGGCCCTTACATGTCTTTTCCAATTCATCCCTCAGATAAAAAAAGCACAGAACTTTTACAATGCCATTGACGTTTCCTCTGCACAGTGCAGGTGATGCTCCATCACATTCACATCTATTCCTGGAACTAATTCTGTGGTGTGTCAAATTACCTGTGGATGAGAATATACACGCTATGCATCTCTCATTGGAAGGTATAAGTATAATGTTCTTCCTCGCGGCAGTAGTATTCCATGTTGATAAGATTAAGAATACCACTATACTCCATTGATCAAATGTTACTTCCAGAATCTTAATAAAGGCATGCTTGCAGCATACTTTATGGTGTTGCCAAATAATTGCACTAAGGTTCCTCACATCATTGTTTAGTTCCGAATTTTTGTTATGTTAAAATACAATGACATCATTTGGTGTGTGTGTATATATATATAGAGAGAGAGAGAGAGGTGCTGTTACTATTGTATGTGAGAAATGAGTTGAAAAACGAGAGCCTATCCAGTTCATTAGTTTAGTGGGAAAAAAATCCAATTGATGAACTGAATAATTGGCTGTCTCACCATCACAATGACTTAGTGGAGACAGAATTAAGATGTCTAGGCTGGGTCAAAGTGATCTTAGAGAGACTTAACTTTTAAACCTACATACTTTAATAAATGACACTTGATATTTTAAGAGACAAAATAAAAAACGTCAAATATCATTCATCAAAGTGTGTAAGCTAATAAATATGTTTAAAAATTAGGTTTCTTAAACATTTTTCCTACCAAATACAATGGAAGAACCATTTACTGATTTCAGAAAAGTTATAGAGCACTTGTAAAAAAGTCTAAAATAGAAACATTTCATTTAAAAGAAAAAAAAAAGTATCTGTTTAAAGTTTGCAATATATTTGAATACATTGGAAACAATCACATCTTTTTATAAGAGCACTTGTTTGCAAAACCCTATTAGTTTTGTGAATTCATGATATAGTACAAATAAATAATGGAAGGGATTTCGGGGTAAAAAATTGATTCAATGAATGCAACACAACCACCAAATTCATTGACAGTGCAGAATATGAAGATATAAAGCCTGTTGCATCAAGAACTCATGGGACCATTAGGCTTTGCATCATAAGAAAAAAAAATCTTTCCACTCCCAGCAGTCAAGTATATATTCTCATAAGATTACTCCAAAACTTTGGCGCCAATCATGGATCATCAAAAACTTAGCTTTTAAAGTTGCTGTGTCACCAATCTTTTTTGTTTATTTTTTGTTCAGCATCAATCATCACCGTCTCCTCAAAAATCCCATAGCTTGGTAAACATTATTCAGTGTAGCATCTGCTATATCCGCTGCATTTCTAGCACCTTTTGCCAGAACTCCATCTAAATAACCTGAATCGGACATGATTTCCTCATAGCAAACCTGTCAAAATTAGAAGAAAGCTATGTAGTGATGATACTGAAGGTATGAAGAAAAAATCTTGTTAACATGAACCAGCCTTAATCTATGACCTAATGATCATATTCAGCAACGGTAAAGTGTGTCTAAACTGTGCATGCGCCAATGTCAAGAAATATCCATTATGACCAACAATTCAATACAATCAAATTCCACCACTCTTGCGTACATCAGTTGAAAATTATCCTCTCAGAAGGCAGAGATATTATAGATGGATTCCAGTGATAAACAAATTAAAGATGAGAAACTAAACAATCATTACTGCTGAACCATAATAAAATATAAGCAAGTGTAACATTTAGCAGGTGAAACCTGAATCGGATGTAAATGATCAATCAAGGCATCCGTCAAAAGAGTTTTGAATGTGCCCCAGTTCATGTTTTGGCATTCCTGCACAACTTCCTGCACATAATCCCAGATAGAGATTGAAAGTCAAGAACTAAGCCATTATTGGGAAACATTTTAAATAAATATAACATTGTAAACAGGAAGTTCCCTGAGTAAAAATAAAACTTCAATATCTCATCTAATCACTGGATTTGTGACTGACCATGGTAGAAAGAATTCCTTTACAAATTAATGCCCAGGAACTCTTCTCAATGGGCAGCAATATGTTGTTGGGGTTTTGAAAATATTTATGTTTAAGCTCTTATTAACTTAACAAAGACACATTAGTCTAATAACTATACCTTTTTTAAATAGTTTACAAAGAGACTGACGTGAGATAGCAATCCCAGTTTGTTTTTTTGGTTGATTATGGAATAGAAACTCTAAAATCAACCATTAAAAAGGACCTTGGTGTCCAGGCCTTTCTGAAAACTTTTTGACATAACATAATGGTATTGTTTGATCCGTGTAGTAAATATCACTTAATGAGAAAAGGCTTTTTTGTTGTAGTTGTATACAAATAGAAATTCATCAAGGGAGAAAGAAACAACAAAGGATAATGGCAATACCCTAATCAATCTTAGTCCCAATAGCCATTACGACATTTCAATAGATAAAAACCGCAATTACTAACATCTCAGCTGAACACAAGGTGAATCTCATAGAGGATACCACACATCACTTGATATTTTTTATGCTTTTCTTTTGAAAACCCACAAATTACTACTATCATAAGTGTAAATATTGATGGAATTAATAGGCTATATATTTAATGGAAAGGCAAACAACTATAAATATACTTTATCTGAACTTTCTTTCCAATTAGGCTGATCTCTTAATTTTTATTTTTAGAAAACTACAAGCACTAAGTTTGACCAGAGAAAAGTAAAGCATTAAAATGGAAAGCATTAGAAATTCTTAATTGAACTAGGTAGATCCCAGAGCCACTAATAAGTAAGAAGACATTAACAACTGAAAGCATTAAAAATGCAATAAAAATATAGTGCATTTCTGACCTCTTTTGTCTTTCCTGAAATGAGCTGGTATATGGAAAGAAGATTGTCACATTCTGGCCTCTCAGAATTGTCAAATTCCATGCTGTAAGATTTGCCACGTAGTTCACAAGTACCAACATCAGATATAGAAAGACAAATAGAAAACATGTAAAGGAAGAAATAAAGAAAGCATTTACTGATAAAACATCCAAGGACCAAGATTATCATATCATAGAATTACAAATGGGATAATAACAATACTAACCCTACAAATGAATCAGTTTTGCATCGTTTGATCTTGTTTGCTATAAGCTACAAAACAAAAACAAAAACAAAATGCAAACTCTGCATGAGAAAGCAGAGAGAAATTAACATCTAAAGGACAAATAGTAAAATTAACTTATATTAAGAGTAAACTTTAATTTATTCGTATATTATTATTCAAGGAACGCTTCACTCAACAAGCACTGGAAACTAAGTCCACATAATCATAGTGTAAATCACATATATAACTTGAAGGTGTCAAGTGTTCAATGCCTGACCCCAAACAAGCACACTAACCCAAGTCTCCAACAATACAAAAGATCTTATCCAGTAAGAAACTACCAATTTTAGTTCCAAAAAATTCCTCTACAATTTTTTTTTCTCTCTTCATTTTTGTGAATAAGTTACTCCCTCTGTATTTCTAATATCTCTCTTGGTCTCTCCAAGAAGTAGAAACTTTCTTCTCTTATTTGAAAGATTTGAATCTAAACCTCTATGAATTCTTCTCAACCTATAGCATCTCTGAATTCTTCCCAACCTATGCTTTCGTGCCAAATACAAACAAATGTTAACCAGAACTAGTTACTATGCAGACTAACAGTTCAATTTTCTTCAAAGAATGCATGCAATTTATGTTGGTAGGATTTGAAAAATATTGGATAGGACAATATAACAGAAAAACAACCCATCAAGTATGCCGTTTTCCAGCTTCTGCAAAACTCTGAAACACATGCAATTCATGAAGATTGGATAAGACAGAACATGATATATTTATTCCGAGCATTTCATTGTTCTTTTTTATACAAATAATAATTATGGATGAGGAAAGAAGTCATTGAAAGGAAGATGATAAGATGTACAAAGGAAACAGAAAAAGAACCATAAATTTTTTTTTTAAAAAAAAGGACAAGTAAAAAGAAATAGAAATAAAACATTACTACCCATTGAAGAAGATAAGAATAAAACAGTTCGGTACAGCAAAATCTTCCATTCCACTGAGCCAAGCACAACTACCCCAATCATTGATTCTTCATAACCAGCATTTTGCCTCTAAGATATATCTTCCCAAAATGTATTTTATAGAGAAGTCATCTTAAAATAAAAAACTTCTTATTATCTATCACCTTTGCATCCTCCATAATTTTCCTGTAGTGGCTAATCTCTGAAGTTCCTATTCAAAATTTCCCCACAGCCATTTATAATCTCATAAAACTATACTAAAACTGAGAAGAGGATTTAAAATGGGAAAATAATATATATCCAACAACTTTCAACCAGATTCAGCCATTCCTTTAGAAATAAAAATATCAATATAATTTATATTAATATCAGTTCTATAACTGTCCATAGTTGAAGGATACAGTGTATGGGACAATGCTTAGGATAAGATACAACACTTGCTCATATGCCATCTACAAGGTTCAAATCATAGTTGCTGCTTCTAACATTAATATATGCCAAGCCATGTGAAATTCCATCATATATTAAATGCAAACAGTTTAGAAAATAATTTTACATTGTGCACTATGCAGGAAGACCTACATAACAAGCAACAGAACAAGAGGAAAAAAAATATACAAATGTAGTTACTTACATCTTTAGGATCAAGAATATTGATTCTAGATTGATCAGAAGGTGCAGATTTTGACATCTATAAAGTTGAACCCATAACAAATGTCAGAACATGTTAGTAATTTCAAATCAATAAAGAACTCCATTTACTACTCTTATTTAATTAGGTGCAGAAAAGCATCAATAGTACCTAATCCATTTTGCTATTCCAATGCAAAGTTTCATGTAAAAGTATTACAACTTTTCTTTTTAACTCAAGCTTGGGGGTGGACAAATATCAGAAAGTGAGACCGGGAATATAAAGAAGAGGAGATAAACAGCCAAAAGTTATCTTATTTGCACACTGATGAAACTGTTACAGAACAGACACAAACACAGGTATGATAGAATACAGAAGATGTATTATTCCACAAGAATCCCTTAATCAATGTGATCAATAACTCAAAGATACTATAGCGGCTGGAAACAAAATTCTAGAGTCCCCTCTGCTCTCCCTCTAACAACTGACTACTCAACTGACTCCCTCTCTCAGAGTTCCCTCCAATTTGTAGCCTAACTATCCCCCAGGCCCTAACACAACGAGCTCCCTTCCTAATATCAGCACATGCTAATTACAATTCCTGCACATGCTATTTATAGCAATTACAATCGGGCCTGGGCCCAATCCTCCTTTCCATCCCTAACATAGAGCCTTTTAAGAAGAGGTCTGCTATAACATTCACATACTCATCTAGTCGTGAAATATTGTGCTGCAGTTCAGTTGTCATTGACAGCAGGCAAACTCCTTTAATTATTATCATCTAACATTCTGCTTTCTTTGACACTAAAAACAAATATATCCAAATACTAGCTGATGTATATCTAAAAGAAGGACAAAAAGGAAAAAAACAGAAAACCTTGGAAAGGCCATCTGTCAGGGACATAATTCGGGCTCCAGCTGGAGGAATAAGGGGCTCCGGAACCTGCATCCAGGAAAGTGCAGTTAAAAAAAAAATCCTATAATCCCATTGCATTTTGATTCATTATCTCTTTTTGATGGGGTGAACAGCAACTTGCCTTAAATATAGCACCACCTCGGCTGTCATAATTGCACAAAATAAAGCGTCAAACCAAATCTTAATACTAAAAATGAAGCTAAATAATTCCAACTCCTTTGTATAGATGGTTTTTACGTACAATGTCAAAACAATTCCTTACCCGCCTAATTTCTTCCATTTTCTTCCTCCATATAAATTATTAACCCGTTCAGCTAAGTCACGGGTCAACTCCAAATGCTGCTTTTGATCTTCACCAACAGGGACAAAATCAGACTGCAGAAGCATGCTGCAATTTATAAGAATCATTCATATTCAACATAAAATTAATCTAACATCAGAGTGCATTTCAAATAAAATTTGGCAAAAAAAAAACTTTAAGGATCTAGACACTAAGCAAGTAAAGCTACAATCCCAAATAGTTAACATATTAACTAGGTTACTTTCAAGACTACATCAAAGGAGTGAATAAATCTGGCCAGGGAGGAGAGACAGTGGCATCAATAAAATTTCCAAAAGGTAGTGTGCTAAAAACCACCTGATAAAGAAGTATGTCAGAAGCCATGAGAACAGGATAAGTCAAAAGGGCAACCCCAACTTCTTCGTCACCCTACAAATCCAATACCAAAAGAATCACTGTTATTTGCATCACTGAAAATATACCAGCCTGCATTAGGAGAACCAAGGTAAAAACAAGGGTCTGATTTAGTAAACCTACAGGGGAAATAAATAATTTAAAATGGAAATTAGGAATTCATACAGCTATAAACGCACCGCCTTGCGAGATTTCTCTTTGAACTGTATCATTTTGTTCAGCCAACCAATTGGTGTTGCAGAACTTAGCAGCCACATCAATTCTACATGTGCTCGAACATGAGACTGTACAAAAACAGAAGCCTGTATTCACAAATAATTGCCATTAATTCACAACTCTCCTGACATTTCCAGCACAAATACTAATTCCCAAAAGTTTCAATGAACCTTTGAAGGATCCACTCCACATGCCAGATAAATGGCAGCAGTTGACCTTGTAGCCTTAGATAACTCTTGTACATCATAAGGTAGTGTAATCTGTAGGATAAAATCTGAAATAATGAGAAGTGCAACAGTATAACTCCAAATCAATAAAACGGGAGACTGGATTAAATCAGTAATTATGTACGACGAAAAGCATAAAATTAGTCATCAACTTCCCCTCACAAGACCAATACACTTTTTCAGGTCATGTTTTAAGGTGTAAACTATGAAGCATGGACACTTCAACAAAAGGAATTGTACCAGAAGTGGTACTACAAATCCTAACTAGGCACTTCAGATTTTCCTCTGACAGTGTTGTCGTGCTAACATTCACTTCATATCTAGACTTCATAGGTAGTACACTACACCATTGACCTACAAAATCTGGCCATCATTTATACTATCAACAAAGATGATTTTCACGGAATCCAGCAGAACTCTAAACTAAATAGAAACGGGCATCTAAACTATCATAAAAGGGCAACATATAATAATTATGCCTAAACAAAAATATAAATGGATAAGCTCAGTTGCAACCAAAAATATGGGGCTTAACACTGAATTTCCTTGTGCTGCTCAGCCTCAGTAAGATGTTGTTGCCTCAAACTAATTGACCTATTTATGAAGCAAGTGCACATTTGGTCCACAGATAGCAAATGGTAAAATATCAAGTCCACACTTGAGGTAATACTAAACTCACTAAACCTCAGAAACAACACAGATAAGAGAGGAACAAAAGAATCAGAAATTTCAATATCCTTTCTTTTTCATAAAAATAACTATATGCCAAAGAATGTAGCATTATTGGGGAGCTTCACGAGTATAATTTTATGCAGCAGCAAGGAATAGGGGCATACCGCATGGAGGTCCACAATGAAATAAAGCGTATCATACGTATTCTGCAACAAAAACAAAATGAAAACCAAAATCACGTTTTAGAAAAGCCATTCAAATATATATGAACCAACACAACAATCAAATGGTATGTAACCTGAAGCTCAACCCAATTCTTGATGGCGCCAAAATAGTTTCCAAGGTGAATTGACCCAGTGGGCTGAACTCCCGACACCACCCGTTTCCTGTGAAAAAAGAAACGACATTTTGAAGAAGGAAAAACCCGTCAAAGAGATGAATAGAAAAAGCATATATTTGAACACAAATGAGCATAAGATTAATTTTTATTTATTTTTTTTTTAAAAAAAGGGAATTACTTTAGAGGGGTTGGAGAAGAGNTGTAGAAATGAGGAAACATATATGGCAATATATGCTGCTGGAAAAATCAAAGAAAGAGAACAGCATGACTTGACAAGACCAAGACTACATTGGAAAAGGAAATGCAAGCTACCAAAGAAAACAATATTTTAATAAAGAAAATATGAGAAAAAGGAGAAACTTGGTACAACATTAAAAGAGAGACGTCCAGATGAAAAGAAAAGAAGGTATCAGCATTATTCAAGGAAATGAAAGAAAGAGAAATGTGCAATATATTACTCAGAAATAGATCGAAGAAGCATGCATTTCATATAGATTCCAAAAACACAAAAAAAAACCCCAAAATTCAGAAATCCAGAAACCTAGAAATCATACAACGCCTAGAAAACATTACTTGTATACACACAATCTCACAAATTAGCATGTTCCTAAACCTACCTAGAATTTTTACTAAGACACATTAGATTGAAGAAATACTACTAGAAAATAGCATATTACCGTTGGCCAATTACCGTCAGAAAACCACCCGACGGTATTACTATCAGAAAAAACAAAAAAATTTGACGGTAAATGCAATTAAGGAAAACCGGGTTAATTTTGGTCACGATTACCGTCGGAAAGAAGAACTCGACAATCTTACGATAATAATTGGCACCAATTGGTGCATCATTAGATGAATGGATTACCGTCGGTAGTATCTATACCTATTTTTATTATGTTGATATCTATTATTATTATGTTGATATCTACGTGACAAGTGAGCTTCACATTGAAGTGAGAGAGTAAGGTAGTTGAGAGAGAGCCTGACTTGATAGGGAGACAATATGACGTGGTGGAGAGAATGTGTGATTTGATGGAAATACAATGTGTTCAAAATACTTGGAAATAATTATGTTAATACCTTTCTTAGCATGAGTTGATATTGCATACACAAGTGTTGATACCATATGCACACAAGTTGAATCGTTCCTGTCAGCAATTTTACTCATTGTACCAAATGCAACAATTTTGTCTTTTTCTTTTATCGTATATAATGTGTATAGAGTGTTTAGATACCTTTGATGTCCAAATATCAGTTGTTCTGAAATTTTTCTTAAATGCTTAACGATGACAAGCCAATTGGGTTTGTCATGTCAAATTTGTGATGCCCCTTTGCAATCCTTGGCATTGAAATGTCATATGTGAATATATTGTACACACAAATGTTTTATCTAGTACACTGGTATAAAACTTAAAAGTACATACGCACTAGCAAATTTCAATATTGGGACACGCGCAAGTTGGGTCTCCTAGCTTGCTTATTTTTTCGATACATGTGAAAAGGATCTCCTAGTTTATTAAATAGANCAGGGACTAAAATCAAACTTTCTAATTTTACAGGGACTAAAAACATAATTAACCCTTTTTTTTATATAATTGTAAAATTTAATTTATGTTTAGATAATTTTACTCAAAAAGTTATTCTAAGATCATTTTTATTTTACTTTTTTATCTTAGATAGAATTCATTCATTGATTAAATGATTTGAGTACAGAGATCCATTCAACATCAAAGGTAAGAGTAACCAATAAGGGATTCCCAACATGCTCACCAACAAAGTTAAAGGGAATGGGAATGACACCAAAGCTGAAATTCATGTTCAATCTTATATCAAAATCCCTTCTCTAATCTTGTCTTGTTTTATGTAAGAGTAAGGCATTCAATCACATGATTACCCATCGGTCTTACATGTTCCATTTCACAAACCATTACACTAGTTTATATTTTGTAATAGCAAAATAAGTATTCCCTCTTTTACTATCAATTTATGGATAGGTGGGCAAAACAACTAACTGCATTTAAAATCTCCAAAGAAAAAGTGTCTAACTTCGACATCATATAATTGTTAACATTGCAAACAATTTCTAAGGTTGGAGCGAGAATTATTCCTTCCTTAAAATAGATAATGTTTGTTATTCTAAAATATCTTTGGATAAACAAAATTCATTAACTTATTGAAGGCAAAAACCAATTTACTTGTAAGGATATCATGTGGAATATCAATTAATGATTTACCTTCTGTTGAATCATCAGCAACTCCTCCTATTTGTAATAGTCGATCGTCGAACTACTTTGATTTAGTATTATCAACTTTATTATAACTAATTGTGAGTCGTGTATTCTTAGAAAGTCTAACAAATTTGCAAAAAGACCTTAACTAAGAAGAGTTGATTAACGCTTTCACAATGTCTTTCTTCGAACTCTGAGCAATCACCAAGAGAATTTGCCTGAAATATCCACCCAAGACAACAACCTTTCCAACATTAGGTAAATCAGGATTGTATGAAGATGAAAATCGAAGTAAATCTTTTAAACATTTGTCTAAGGCTTCATAGAAAAATTTACTGAGAAGTGAAGTTTCATCCCTAATTATCAGTTCTGCCTTGCTCATCAATCTTGCATGAGAGCTGCCTTGCTTGATGCCACATGTCGAATATTTATTAAGATTTAATAGAATCTTGAATGAGTTGCTTTTCTATTTGGCAACAAAAGTGAGAAGTCACATTAAGTGTAATCCCTTCAATCTTATGGACACAGACAACGTCTTCCACAAAAAGATATTAACTACATTTAATCACATTTTTTAAATGTGAGTAATATTATTATTCAAATGTGGTTAAATATAAAAAAAATATATTGAATTGACTTATTTTAACATATAGATGACCAATTTTTTTTAAGTATGAGTACAAATTATTATTTGGATATAAATAAGGAACCAAAAAAGAGTTTTAACCTATTTAAAAAGATGCTCGATAACAATTGTTTGACATATATATTCAACATTAATGTGACACCCATAATTCAAGAGCCTGGTCGGGTTTTAAGGAACAATGGAAAAGCTATTCAAGTCACCAATTCTTTTTGTAATGGTTTTTTTCATCACCCCTTCTAATGTAATTAGGGAACACAACATCATCATAGTAGTTATAGATCGAAATGCTTTTGGGTAAAATTTTGAGCAATTCTCATCTACTATGCATGAGCTTTTTGGATTAAAGTGTCCACATGGACCCGAAAGCCATGGTTTTCTCTACTGCTTTGCAATACTGACATTGGTAAACAGTCTTCGATATCCCATGTGTCTACTTGATAAACATTCAAAAAATTAACATTTCCACTAAAACAAATATAGAACGTTAAGCTAATTATAATTTATTTGTGTTACCCTCGCGTTCATGTGTCTGTATCTGATCTTGATAAGTTGCTTCATTAAGATAATTATGGTCTTCATAATTTAATTTTAACACATAAATAAGAAACTTACTTATAAGAGTGGGTATATAAGAGACATTACTCGAATTCTATAAATTGATATAACATTCAAGATTGAAATGGTCATAATTTCAAGTATCTTTAATGTCTAATTATATATTAATGCCATCATAACCATTGATAACTGTGTATAATAAAATAAAAAACTATTTCTTATATTAAAGAATTATGTAATATTCAACATATAATTTTGTATTGGGACTAAAAATTTATATAGGTTAAATTTTGTAAACTGCAGTATGACTATATATTCAGTGGAAAGATGTTCCTTAACATCTCTGAAGTCATGAGAATTTTTTTTTCTACAACGTACATTTAATCAATCATGTTCCCCTTTTTAAACAAGTAGATAAATTGTGGTTAAATTGTAGGAAAGACTACAACAAGAACAACAAGAATAATAATAATAATAACACCACCACCAATAATAATAATAATAATATTTATTAATTATATATTATAAAATTAGTTTATCTTAAAAATCTATTATTATTATTTTCTTTTTCTTTAGATTTTTTTCTTTGTTAGTTCTATACATTTTGGTATATATTAATGTTCTGTTATATTTTTAAAAAAAAT
This sequence comes from Nissolia schottii, assembly GCA_003254905.1. NCBI lineage: Eukaryota > Viridiplantae > Streptophyta > Magnoliopsida > Fabales > Fabaceae > Nissolia > Nissolia schottii. The sequence goes on from QANU01099368.1 coordinate 45,188, forward strand.
CATCTACATTGATAATTTTTAAATTTTTGGTTATTCATCTTAGATTTCTTCGATTAGATTTTTTTGACCTTTTTATTTAATTTACGTGGTTCATGTTCATATTATTTGTATGTGTGTTAATTTAATTTATTTTCATCTATTAACTCTATACATTTTGAATAGATTTCTTGGTGAGTTATAGATTTATCTTCAAATATCTTCTTGTTAAGAATAATTTAATATCTTAGATTTATTTGTAATTGAATTACTCTTGATTTAATTTGATTATTGATTTATTGTCATTATTACTTTATTCTCTACCTGGCCTATAAATAAGTGTTAGCTCCTTTGTACTCATATACAACTCTTATAATATAACACAGTTATTTTTTTGCTCTATCTATTTCTTGTATTTTTAGTGCCCCTTTAACTCGTTTAATCAAGATGTTTAACATGGTATCAGAGTCATGGTTCCCACTTTGAACCTACATTCTCGCTTCCGCCAATTATCAGATTAAATTCTTAGTTTTTAAGATGTCTTGTTGATTTCATTACTAATAAAATCATATATGTTCTCCATTTTTCCCCTTAACCGCCTCTGCATAGTCTTGATGTTGACTTAATCTGCTTTCGCGCAGTCTTGATGTTGCCCATTGCTGCCTCCGCGCAGTCTCGATTGTTGCCTATTGTTGTTACCTTTGCTGGTTTTGCCCAGCCATCGTTGTTGCCTTCACTGGTTCCACCCAGCCACGGTTGCCTTCGTTGGTTCCGCCCAGCCACCGTTACCTTCGCTAGTTACACTTGACCACTGTTGCCGTTTTGTTGGTTCCGCCCCACTTAACTAACCATTGAACTGTGACAAGCTTAAAGCTCGGGAAGCTTTAGCTTGAGGGAGGGTGTCAAGAATGATTTAGTATATTAGATTTATTTCTAATTGATTTACTCTTGATTTAATTTGATTATTGTCATTATTACTTTATTCTCTACCTAACCTATAAATAAGCATTGATTCCTTTGTACTTATATACAACTTTATAATATAATACTGTTATTTTTTTTGCTCTCTATCTATTTCTTATATTTTCTGTGCCCCTTTAACTCGTTCACTCAAGATGTTTAACACTTCTCATTCCTAACTATTCAAATCCCCCATAAAGGTAGCCACTACATGATTTAAACTTCTTGTACCAATACCATTAAAGGTTTAGCAAGATGAGACGAGCTTCCACCAATCCTGAAACGAAGTTAGGGCATTAAGCCACTAACTTTGCATTATACCCATCTTTTCCCATACTTGTGTCGAATGGGAGCACGAGACAAAACAATGGTAGAATGATTTTGCTTCTAAATACCACCGACAAGTTTCATCCACCTATGAAATCTGTGACTTTAATTTTTGTCAAACAGACGAACCTTTATGATTCAGTTTTTAGACTAGCACCTTTACTTGGAGGGCACTTTAAATGTTAATGACCAGTAGGGGTGCACAATGGGTTGGGCGACCCATTACCCATCACTTGTGTTGGGTCGGGTGTTGGGTCCAAATTGTAAGGTCTGCTCGACCAATTTTTTTATTTTATTATTTTATTATTATTATTTTATATATATTAAATATATACATACATTTTTTTATTATTAGATTTATTTTCTTTTTTGCCTAAATCATTTTATGCACTAAAAGATAATATATATATATATATATTTATTAATTAAAAACATATTTTTATTATAAAAAATAAATGAAATAAAAAATAATAATTTAAAAAAAAATGATGATCCATCCACTGACTCGCCTAAGTTGACCCGCTTGAGACGAATGCCAACTAAAAACAAAAAATTGAACCGACCAATCTAAAGCAGGTCGGGTCTCAAACTCGGGCGAGTGTAACCCATCTTCACCTCTAATGACCATATTGAGGCTTAGGGATCCTTGTCACGGAACCCCGAGTATAAAGTGTCTACTAGAGGGTGGTAAAAAAGAAAAGTCACTTCATATGCCAACTTGACAATATACATTCCATCTTTTCTCATTTGTTAAGATATCCAATCACGCCCTTCCTTAATTGGTACCAGAAGAATTTCTTTTGCAATGGGATGCATGAATTCGTTCGAACAATAATTTATTTTGTTTAGACAATATAAAAAAAAAAATTGTTTTCATTCAATGAAATTGTTACAAAAGATATTAAGTAATTATTTTTTTTTTAAGTTAATGTATTAACAATATAAAATTATTTTACGTTATTATCTAATTAAATATAATTATATAAATAAAAATTATTGATTCTTTTATTTATTATTTAAAAAATTATACATATATAATAATTTATTTAAATGATATTATAAAAAAATATAATATTATTAATACATAATAATTAAATTTTCTAAGGTCAATTTAGTAAAAATATAATAACATTGTGAGTACGGTTTTAAAAAGCTTTTATATAAAAGCAAAAGTCCAAAAAAAAAAAGAGCTTAAGACCAAACGTGTCTTCATATAAGAGCTTTTAAAACTCTGTATAGTGCAGCAGTGCCCAAATAGACTGTGATCAATCAGATGCTGCTTTTTCAGGAGTCGTGTCAACTAGCTTCTCTTCGTTTTTACGTATTTCCAACCTGCACACAGAAAACCCTAGCCAGCCATGGATGACGTCAGAATTCCGGAGAGGAGCGGGAACAGCTTCCCCCTTGCCCCGCCGCTGATACGAGATTCTTCTTCTTCTTCCGACGACGACGACGACGATGACACTTCGTAATTTTTCATTTCTATCTTTATTTATGCTTCTCGATGACAACTGCACAACCAAAATTCGATGCAAATCTCAAATCAGAACTTCAATTCCTTCGTTTTCTTTCTCTTACTATAAACCGCAACCATCGTAATTGGCCAATTTACTTGTTTATTTATATTTTAATTTTTATATATAGCTGATGTTATTCTGTTTGGACTTTGGACTATACTAGTGCTGCTGACTTATCTGCTGATTTCAATTTCGATACCTGTATAGCATCTTTACACACATATCTCGGCGGTACGCATTTTTTGTCTGTTCATTTCATTATATTTGTATGTCACTTTTTTTTTTCTGTTGACATCCTTGATATCTGCTTGCATGTCACAGAAGTTGAAGACACGCGTCACAGGACCGCTTTCTTAGATGGTGGTTCTGTATTAAACCTTCCCCTGTTTCGCCTCCAAGGTATCTCTGGTTCTACGTTGATGTTCTTCTATCATGGTGGTTCTAGTGATAGTTATTAATAAATCCGTGCTCTTATTGGAAGGAAGGAATACATGTAGACAATTAGAAGCTTTTACTTACCGGCCATTTTTGCACAATCATACTGTAACAATGTGTATGTGAGTTGGGTTTAGGAGGGGAAGGGCTTAGTCATGGCCTCCAAAACAAGACTCACAAACACACCCTAACCCGTTGTTTGAATAGCTGGCTTCTGTAAATATTCAATTTCTTAATTTCAAAACAGATCTCGTGGTAGTCTCTTTCCCCAATCTGTATAATTGCCCACATGGGATATTGAGTTTTCCCAATTTTGGGTAACTTTTGGCCGTTTCATTTTTGTCCTTGATCTTCTTATTAAACTATTATTTCATTGCATGTGTTCACGAAAAAATGGTCCATTTGTTTCCTCTTATCATAAGAAGTGGCAAAAGGTTGTCTTATCATAGGACTCCCTTTATGTAATTTTTAACTAATGGGAATAACTTTGACTAGTCCTTGCAATATTCAGGTGTTGTGCTCTTTCCTGGGGCTACTCTTCCCCTAAGAGTTATTGAACCCCATTTGGTGGCTGCTGTTGAGAGAGCTTTGACTCAAGTTGATGTTCCTTACACCATTGCCGTGGTAGGTTAACTCTGTATAGTGACCGCTGGTGGTTTATCCATGTGTGAGATTCTGTTTTAGTTTTTCTCATAACATAAATGTGCATTTCCTTTCAGATTCGAGTTCACAGGGATACTACAAATAGGAGGATGAAATTGGCTAGCATTGGGACAACTGCAGAGGTATTACCTCTCAACTGATGTGCTATTTATAACAATTTCATACTGAATAATTTGTATTGATACATGTTTGTGCCCACATATAACCCTTCAAATATAAAGTACAATTCTATCTGTTTAATTTGTGTAATTTATGAATTGCACCTCCTGGAAACTGGGGTGAGTCCTTAGGAGACATGAGAAGTTGGTAGGAAAATCATTTTGATTCAGAAAATTTGTCAGTAAAGGCATGCATCAGTTTCCATGTATATTTGTGCAAAAACCTTTTTAGTACAACTGAGGATGTTGGGAAGAGCAGAGATTGATTGCTTACCTACACCACATCTTAATTTATGCAAAGTCTGGTTTTTGCAATGCAGCAGTGATGAGCAAACCGATGCCCTAAGCCCCCCGAAACCTTTCCTTCCCCTCCAAAACCCAACTTGCAAACACACCCTAAAGGAGTGAAAATAAAATAAAAGATATTATCTTTATTTACAAGTTATAGTCTTCTTAGTTTTTATTGCAGTTAGATATCAGTTTCAATATGTCTATTGGTTTATATTACTTGCTAAACACGTCTACAGATTCGACAATATGGCCGGGTAGAGAATGGTTCACTGAATGTGGTTACCCGTGGACAACAGCGATTTCGGTTAAGACAGTGTTCGAGTGATGAGGAAGGAGTGGTTAGGAAACTATTAATTTTCTTTTTTTTATTTTTTACTTTTTATTTTATGGCATTATCCATGTAACTAGAGGCTGATGACTCCCCTTTTCTTTGTTCGGTTGGGGCGGTTCTTCTTAGCCTTATGGAGAGATCGAGATTATTAAGGAAGATCTACCATTGAAAACTCCAAGGGATGTAATTGGCAAAATAATACCATCAGCAGCCAGCAGCAGTGATGATAAATTCATGGATAAGTCAGATCAGGAAATCAGATCAAATCTGAATGAAGCTGAAACACTGGATTCGAGAATTGGGAGCTGTTCCACTTCCGGAAATCAGTCATGCAAAGGAGAAGAGCTTAATAAGTGTTATAAAAATAAATATGCCTACCCATCACATAAAATTTCAAGAGCATTCTGGCCCCACTGGGTATATCGTATGTTTGACTCCTATTGGCTTGCACGAAGAGCTGCAGGTAGTTTTGCTTTGTTTCTTCTGACTCTTTATAATACATTTCTTGCAGGTTTGAAAATATGCTTTTCATTGCTGTGATATCACTATAATTTGCTGGCCTAAGTCGTGATTTTCTTTTCTGCATGATGGCCTGCTGGCATGGAATTTAAAATTCAAACAAGGACTTGAATTTAAATTCATAAACAGGTCATGTATTTGTAGACTTCCCAGAAATAGTTTTTGCATAACCCTCAAGTATAATACTTTGTTAGTATATGCTTTTGTGAATATATTGATTTCTTCTCAATCGACTGAAAATTAGATACTACAACTCCTCATTTCTTCTTTTGTTTTTGGTGAAAACTTTGGTGCTGTACAAAGAATTCAAATTAAATAACACCTAATTTTGGCTCTTTACTATGAAACTGATATGTTAATCTCAGAATAACAGCTAATGCTTGTATTGATCATCTGTAGATATGTGGAAGCAGATAGTTGGGGTGCCTAGCATGGATGGTGTGATTAATAAGCCTGACATTTTATCATTTTATATCGCTAGTAAAATACCTGTGTCTGGATCTACAAGGCAGGAGCTTTTGGATATTGATGGCATTGCATATAGATTGCGAAGGGAAATTGAATTACTAGAGAGCATTGATCTTATCCGATGTAAAAGCTGTGAGGTAATCATTGTCTTACAAAAGCTCCGCAATGTTACACACATTGCCATATTTAAATATAGATAGAGACAATTTTGTATATATAATTCTGTTTCAACTTTCATCAGGTGCTGATCAGAAAGTGATGTTTATTCCCCTTTTTAACATCTTAAATTTGCAGACTATAATTGGAAGAAGAAGTGATATGTTGGTGATGTCAAATGAGGGTCCTCTTGGTGCTTACGTGAATCCAGGTGGTTTCGTGCATGAGATAATGACTCTTTACAAAGCAAAGAGCTTAGATATCTTTGGGCCAGCAGTTACAGAATATAGTTGGTTTCCTGGGTAAGTTTCTGTCCATTTTCATGTCCTATGATGTAATGTACATATCACGTTATTTATTTTTCTTTAGGGTGTGTTTGAGTTTTATTTTTGACGGGAAGGAAAGGAGTTGGTAGGCTTAATTATACTTGTGAGTTTTAAATTTGGCCTACCAACTCTTTTTCTTTCCTTTTCTTCCCTTCCAAAATAAAACTCACAAACACACTCTTAGACAAATAAGATGCGTTGAAGATCTAACTGTCCTGTTCCGTAATGCTCTATCATGCTTATTTTCTTCTTTTCTCGCTTATAGTTTAGTCTTTTAAATATGATTCAGCTGGTTTCTATTTCGATTGTGGCATTGGATTCTTGATCCCACTTTATAGAGATATTATCTTCCTATTATCTGGGTTTTTGGAGAAGAAAAGCGGGTTCATAGGCTGCCAGTCCATTAGATTGTAGTATACTTTCCCTTACTTCCTTGTGGGTTTATATGCACGTGGTTGTTTTCAAATGGTTTGTTTTGTCAGACATAGTGACATTTACAGAGGAATTGGGGAGCTCTGTTGAATTGATTTATTTTATTTAACTTGTTTCTTTGCTTTCTGTGCTGTTAAGAGGATGCCTCAACCTTGCTTCCCGTATTTATCTTCTCTTCTAATACCTTTTTTTGTTTTGGGCTTTGCTAACCAATTCCCTAAGGGCATTGGTTAAGGAAGCCAATATAGGAAGTTTTAAGTTGATTATGCAATCAATGTCATTGAAAACATACAACTTTCACATTTTTCAATTACAAAATTATCATATATATTTTCTTAACAAGTGCCCTTAGCAAAATCCTTTTGTTTTTCAAAGTAAAAACTGGTTTTCAGCTTTGAACATTATAAGGGCAATACAAAAGTTAAAAGATATGTTGGCCATTATTATGTAATGCCCTTCATAATGCACTGAAGGGACATTTTTCCTTGTGCTCTAAGGAAAATTCTTATGTTATAGAAAAAAATTGTCTCTGACATTTGGTTAGCAACAATTTCGTTGAAACCTCCCCGGTCAATTCTGACCCTGACCCCGCAACCGTTCATTTGAGTGGGCTTCATTTAGCCAACAACACCTTTCTTTTCGAGAAATCATTGAGTACTCATGGTAGGATTACTCAACGACCTTCCTTCACACTATTCCCACTACAAAGGGAAATGACAATTAGGGAAAAAAAACAAAGGAAAGGAGGTAGTAGTGGGCTGTAATGTGGCATGTCATGGGTTTGTGACGATTAGCATTGTGAATGCTAACATGGTGATATTATTAGTACTTTCAAGTACCTTTGAATTGTTTGTTTAACGAGAGGCTAATATCAAAATGCGCTACGTTTCGCAGGTATGCGTGGACAATTGCTCGATGTGCCGCATGTTATACTCAAGTGGGGTGGCTTTTTACAGCCACTGACAAAGAGCTGAAGCCTTGGGCATTTTGGGGGATAAGGAGCTGTAAAGTTGCAGAAGAAATGCGCCGAAACCATTAATTGTGCTTTATGTAATGGTCACATAGTTACAAGTTTGATGATATATTGATACGCATATATTACTCTATTAATCTATCCCAAGCTTAAGGATGGAAACCTTTAATTGTGTTTTATGTAATGGCCACACAGTTACAAGATTGATGATATATTGATGTGTATATTAATCTGTTAATGTATCCCGTGCATGGTGATATTGTGTACATAATGCAATGTTCGTGTATTTTAATTTTAGCATTTTTAATAGCTTGGAAGAAACAAAATGGCACATGAAGGCAATTTTAAATGCGAGCTTTCTGTAGTACTATTCTAGTTGTGTTATAGTAATTTTTATTATTAGAGTAAATAACCTATTTATTCTTTTAACATTTTTATGCTAACAATAATTTGGTCGTGAAAAAATGTTTCATATCAATTTGGCCCCAAAATATTGAAATTTGACATTTATTTATTCTAACTATTAAATCTCATTTATTAATTTTACTTCATATAATGTTTGGATTTAATTAATATTAAATTTTAAAATGACCTGCAAAATTTTTTCTAGGACCAAATTGGTGTAAGGTAAAGAACTGTAAAATTAAATCGATACAGAAAAAATTTTAAGATCAAATTGATATCAAAATAAAAACGTTAAAGATCAAATTTATTATTTACTCATTACTATTTTTTGTGTTTAAATTGTTTGTTGACACAAGACATATTTTTTCTTGGTGTATTAATACACTTGTACTAGTGTATTACACTCCGCCTATGTTTGGTAGGGTGGCCAAGGAGGGAGTAATAAAAAGGGGATGATCAAAGTTAAATGAATGGTGTTTAGAGTGATTAAATTGGAGGGAGTAGAATGGCTAAAGAGAAATATTTTGTCTCTCCATAGCCGTCCAAAGCCATGGCATATTGACCCTCTAAATTGGGAGGTTAGGGAGGGAATAAGAGACATTTTTTGTTCCCTCCCCCATTTAACAAATCAAACTTTTAAGCAACTGAGTAATTCTAATTTGTTTCGTTGACTGTGTCTATTATTAACCCTTCCCTTCTCCATCAATAAAATTGTCATAGCCTACAATCCTACAAGTACTTTTTAGTTTTTTTGGAGACAAAATTAGGGCTTTCATTTCTCCAACACTGTGGTCCCCTTCAAATAAATTCATGAATGCCCAATATTTCTCTAAAAGATAAGAATAATGACACATGTCACTGTAAGAAATATTTATTTAGAGAGTGACTTATGTCACTAAGAAGGTTCTAAAATAAATGAAGTAAGAAAGAAAAATATTTAATCTTAGTTTATCTTAGAAATAATTTTACAGTAGCTTTAAAAATTTATTTCTCTATCACGTCACTTGAAATCTTTAATAATCTTCTTAATATAAAAGGTAAAAAGTACGAAGATCATAAACACTCAATTCAATGACAAAATGTTGTGACTACTTTTAGTTAACGAAAAACTATTACAATTTATCTCAAAAATTGTGAAGTAGAACAAATTCAGCCGCGCAATTTGCTAGTTTAGATACTAGTGATTTCAGGGTGAGAAAGAAGCGAAGAAAGTATGCAGTGCTAAGGGAGAAGAATGATTGAAATTGAAGGGTTTGTAATGGAATTAGGGTTGTTTATATTGTAATTTTGGCTGGAGAAATTCTTGGTTAAATATAATTTCAACACTTTAAATTAAGGTACTCACCATAAAAGTATGGTCATAGAACTCATCTTTACCGTGCTGATAGAACTCATCTTTACCATGCCTACGCCCAAATTTGAGTTATTGAAATTGTATCTACAAATTTCTCTTTTGGCAGACATCCTTTTGTAAATTTTCAAGCTCAGCTTCATGGTATCGCAGGCAGCCAAGAAAGATAGAGAAACAGAGGGAAAATGAGAGAAAATGAATTTGATTTTGAATCTGTAACTTGTATTATTCAATCAACAGCAAGCTGAATATATATGTACATGACAATGAAATTCATCATAAATTACATTTAAAATTACATTACATTTACATTTGTATTTACACATAACTAACTTAAACTTCAGTTTGCAAGCGCAACCCCCATAACAGAAACCATCCTGTTCTGGCGATTTCGCAGATTCAGTTGCAGCCTGTTGCTGGTCTCTGTTGCTTAGCTTGTTTCCTTCTCTTCCAACCTGCTCACACCTTTCGTTGTGGAAGTGGCTATTTATAAGCATGTTTGGAATCAAAAGTGTGAATCATGCGAACTGCTTCAAACCGAAAGAGAAGGAAGCCATGACATGCAATAGTCATGTAATTCATCGTTGATAAATGAAGTTGAGACAAGGACATGAGAAATGTTTATATGCTTCTAAAGGAAACACATTTAATGCATATTTTATCTAAAAGCAATATCAATCACTTATTTTTTTTTAGCATTTATATATTTTTTAAACACTAAAAACTAAAATAAATAATTAATAATATTATTAAAACAGGTATTAAATATGCTCTAAGAGCATACATACATTTCTCTAAGGACACATTGTAAGTATAAAAATTGGCAAAGGGGCAAGAATGAAGAGTTTTGTAAGGAGTAATGTTATTTATACATCAAACATGATGTAGACACTAAATCTTTCTGTTACACATTATGAGATTCACAATTACAACATGCATATTAGATAGTAAAGTTACATCATAAAATGGTCTTATTAATTCATATATTTTATTAACATTGAGAAATTTAGTCATTTATGTATCTAAAGTTGAATTTAGTAAATAATTCTATTACATTGCTATGAAATTTGTCATTAAGTTCTCATAATTAAGTGTTAATGGAAGAAGCTTCTCTAAAGTTTTTGAAGTCAAAGAAAAAAAATATAAATTAACAAGAGAAAGTAAGAGGTGAAACTTGAACGTAACACCAAACGGACAATTAAATTTCCTTGTTGCTACACATTGCACTATTGCTACACATCTAAACCACTGAGCTACGTGGTTTTGATTGTCATTATACAACATTTACACATATAATAATTGTGTGAATTTCAAGGGGAGGCTAAGAACTCGTATAATTCTGTTTTGTTTGTTTTCTACTCTCTCTTTTTTCTGATGCTTTTGTTTTTATTATGCATTGTTTTGAATTCGTCTCTTTATCTGCTTCCTTCTTCTACTTTGGGTGAGCTGAGCTTCTTCTATACTAGTCGAACAGAAAAACACAGGAGGACTGTGTATGTTTAGGTCATCAAAAGTCAACATGAAACTCCGTCACTTCCTCGAACCTTTATGACAGATATTCTATGTTACTCATTGTTGGATTACCAAAAAGGAATGTTTTATTCAGCATAAATTACAGCTGAAATATGAATATAAATATAAATATAATAACAACAAATAATAATCCTTCTTAACACAGGTCAAGGTTTTTGAAAGAATCGGTAACTTTTCAAAGTCGACCTTGGAACGTTCTGATGAATTCAAGTTCCTATGGCTATGCCTTATACAACACTCTAAACAAGTAACAAAATAAATCTGTTCGTAAACAGGGACTCATAACTTGAACAGACACATGATTCATTCACAAGAATCTCAACGGTAGCTTCTGTATCCAGGGCTATACATGCAACTCTCTGCATACTTGACAAGATCCTTAGGACGAGGTAGATGAGAAGCCAGACCTGTCCACCCAACAAGAAAGACAAAATAAGGATCGAAATGAAGAAAAATAGACCAAAGTTGTCTGAACTTGAAAACATTTCATGAAACTCACCAAGTTCATATGCCTTGGCTGCTACTTTGGCAGCAATGTGAGCTGATATCTTTCTGATATTAGAGAATGGAGGGTAGATCAGTCCCTTATCATAGTTCTCCTGTGATACTTGTGCAGCCAAAGCTTCAGCTGTTTGAGAAAGAAGTAATAGTTAGTCAATCCTATCATTCAAACAGCTGAAGTAATAGATCGGTCCCTTAGTGTGTTTGAATTTCAAATTAGGAAACCCATTCTGGGACAAAAGTGAAAAATTTTCACTTCTGAATTGCCCAGAATTAATTTTGGACCAGCTCCGTGATTTTCCAAACATGTACTAAATAGTTAGTTTCTTGAATTTTAGGGACTAAAGTGAAGCATGTATACAATTTTAGGAATAAATGAAAATTTATTCTATTTAGTTTGCATGCACTCACAGGCTGCCAAGAGCATCTCATCGCGCACGCGGATCGCACCAGAGATGATCAAACCCAAACCAAAACCAGGGAATATGTAAGCATTGTTGGCCTGAATGTGATTGCACGAAAACAAAAAAGCAAAAAAGTCAGCCAATAGTTTTGGTATGGAGTTTATGTTGAATCACAAAATGCTTAGCAAGTGTTGAACAAAACCTGTCCAGGAACAAAGACTTTCCCTTCGTATTCAACAGAATCAAATGGGCTTCCACTAGCAAAGATTGCTCGGCCCTACCAAATAGAAGCGAAACAAAATGATGTCTCTATTCTCGGGCTAAGCATATAAGAAGTAATTAACAGATATTTACCTTGCTCCATGTATATGCTTCTTCAGCAGTGCACTCAGATTGTGAAGTTGGGTTGGAGAGAGCAAGAATGAGCGGTTTCTACATGCAAACAGATGTCATAAACATTAGAGATAGAATCTTCTAGCAGTAGTGAAACATAGTGTTAGAGACGGCAAGAAAAGAACCTCATTCAAGGATGCCATGGCTTCAACCACCTCCTTAGTAAATGTCTTCCCTACTCCGGATGATCCGATCAATACGGTTGGCTTGATTGCCTGACGGAGTGAAACGTAAGTAAAGATATTGTGTTCAAGAACAAAGGGTAACAAATATTTTATGAAAATTGTGAAATGAAAGCAAAATCTGAGATAAGTCACCTTGACAGCATCTAGAAGATCCTTTACAGGTTCATGCTCATGGGCCCAAGGCTTTTTGAAGTGCTGAAGCGATTCATGACGAGACCTAACAATGAGTCCCTGTTACAAAACATGATTATTGTTATGAGTGGTTGGTGGAAGAGAAAAAATTCTAGAAACCAAAGAAGATCGCGCTCGTCCTCTTTACCTTTGAGTCCACAAGCCAAATCTTCTTGCGGGTCTCTTCCACCGGAGCGTTTGTCTGTCAAAGAAGATAGTTTTTTAGAAATACTTTCACAATTTGAATACCAATGAATGAAAAAGAATACAAATATCAGGTTTTACCTGCTTTGAAATCTCGAGCGCTATCAGCTCTGCTATACCAGTTCCAGCCTTCAACAACCAAAAAGCTAAAGTGAGAAAGGAAAGTTCCTCCCAAGAAAATCACAGATAGCACATTTCATTCCTAAATTACATGTCAATAAGAGTAAAATGAATAGAGGCCTAGAAGGAAGGAGGGTCTTAGAAGCATTAAAAAGATTAAAATTAAGCATAGAAGGCATAGTAAGAACTTTATGATGACAAATGCAAATAAATCTATCTCATGCACTAACCTCTCCGGCTCCCAAGAATAAGAAGGTATGGTCAGCTAAGGTTCCGCCAACCAATTTCAGGGAAGCGAGCAATCCTGCTAATACCACAGATGCTGTACCCTAAATTAAACCGAAGAAAATTAGTCGGTAACCTGAATCAAAATATGGAACTGTGCATAGAGTCAAAAGCTTTTCACGCATGCTACCTGTATATCATCGTTGAAAACAAGATGAGATGAGCTGTATTTTTCCAGCAGATTAAATGCATTATGATTTGCGAAATCTTCAAACTGAAAATGGACAATCAAAATTTAGAAAACAATAGAATCGACATTCAAGAAAAGCAAATCAAAGAAATCCAGAGAACTACTATGTTGAATCTGATATGTAACCTGTGTAAGAACTTTCTCCCCATAGTTCTGCTTAACTGCACTCATGAACTCGTCTAGAAGCTCAGCATATTCCTAAACCACAATAAACAAATACTATGTCAACAATATGAAAATTTCACACTTAATGATTCTAGTTTAAAGGGGAAAAAAAATTAGGAAAGCGCATTCATTTGCAAGTCTATGAGTGGGAGGGATGATCAGGATCAGACCTTCCCAGTTGCGCGCTTTTGTCTAAGCCCAATGTAAAACTCATCATTCAGCAGCTTTTCATTGTTTGTGCCAACATCAATGGTTATAGGCAAGCACTGAAATCATACGAGATCCAGGTTGCAGTTCATCAATTGAATAAATCATGAGCACGGAAAGGTAAAAGAGTAAAGGATCATTTAGTAGTCCTTACGGATGAAGGGCGAACACCTCCCAATGCAGTATAGAGAGAAAGTTTCCCAACAGGAATCCCCATTCCCTAACACAAATTCAAAGAATTATGTCAGTACACTTGTCCTTGAGATAAAGGGACCAATGCTTAATATTTTACCTGGCAACCGAGATCTCCAAGCCCCAATATACGCTCACCATCGGTCACAACAATAACTTGGATGGTCTTCTCCGGCCAGTTTTTCAGCACCTCAAGGATCTTGCCTCTGAAGAGTTTGAGTACTTAGTAATTTCTCAAATGCTAAGTGAAAAACAAAAAACAAAACAAAACAAATAAAGGGTGCCATCACAAAGCATAGCATACTTCTCCTTCAAACTGATATATAGACCCTGAGGACGCCTAAAAATGCTTCCGTATTTCTGGCAGGCTTCGCCAACGGTTGGAGTGTAAACAATTGGAAGCAGTTCCTCGACATTGTTCATCAGAAGCTTGTAGAACAGCCTCTCATTCCTCTCCTGTCAATACAGAAATGTCAGAGACAATGAGAAATGCCTCAGTAAGTCTTGCCTATATGTTCTTTAATCTTCACTAATATTCAATAATAAATATATATATATATATATATGTATATATATATATGTATATAGTGGCCTGATTTTATTTTTTCTGAAAAGAATGTGCACTTTTCATTGAAAGCTTGTACGTCAGCAAGTACCTGAAGATCCATCAAGGCCATGTACCTATGCAGAGGAACATCATACTGGCGAAGATTGTGCATCAACCTCTTTTCCTGAACACCGTAATAGCAAGAGCAATTAGGCCAAAAATCCCGGATGGCACAGCATCTAAGGTACAATTTCATGTAAATAAACAATTAAATAATGAACCTGAAGATCCTGATTGAAGACAGCCGGGGGCAAAAGGCCTCGCAAGTAATGAGCATCCCTTTCTTTCTCGGTGAAGGCGAGCCCTTTGTTGTAGCGTGGATCTCGCAGCAGAGTGCAGCCACTGTAACACAAAATAAAATTTACTAGAACACAGACTATGTCATAGCCAAAGAAAGTGCCATAGGGGGAATATCACACACTTTCTTCTTAGACAATTAACCAACCAAAATGCCTTAAATTCAAAAAAATATAAATTGGATCAGACCTCAGAGAATCGGCTAACAAGACTACCCTAGATCACTAAACTCAAGTACAGAAACATACAATTCAATGAGACTGAAAATCAATCAACACAATAAACCAGCACATACTCAATTATGAAGATTAGACAATGCCGGCCAATTCGTATAAATCATAACAAACACAATTAAGTGCATGTTCGGATGACCCAGAATCAATTCTAGCTGATTCAAAAGTGAAATATTTTTTTCACTTTAAGAGTGCTAAAATTGATTCTCTTTCTAATTGAAATCCAAACAACACAATTAAGTGCATGTTCGAATGACCCAGAATCAATTATAGCTAACTCAAAAGTGAAATTTTTTTCACTTTAAGGGCACTAAAATTGATTCTCTTTCTAATTGAAATCCAAACAACACAATTAAGTGCATGTTCAAATGACCCAGAATCAATTATAGCTAACTCAAAAGTGAAATTTTTTTTCACTTTAAGGGCACTAAAATTGATTCTCTTTCTAACTGAAATCCAAACACGTTACTTGTTATGCAGATCGCATTGAAACAAATGAATGGAATAGCTTCACAAGGCATGACAACATTAACTCCATTCTCTGGTGATCTACCAAGTCAAGTGAAGTGCTCAAAACAATATGAAAAAACAAAACAAGATCAAATAAACTAGTGGACCACAGATCCAAAAAATGAAAACAAGACTAATTAGCACACAAACAAAAAAAAATGATTGCAGAGACAAACAAGTTTGCATGGTGTGTCTGTTTTTTCTTCACACATGACAAGCAAAGAGTAGTGATGATGAGCAGTATTCACCTTGAGACAGAGAAGCTCCAAGGGGTGATAAGCTGGTCCTCCGTGGCACGATCCTCACCGTACAAGTCCCTAACACCCCCACCCTCATGGCCATTGTTCATGTAATCGTCCTCATAAACGCCATCACCACCGTTCATCATTTTCTCCACACCACCTGCAACACTAGTCTCTCTGCAAATTAGTGCAAGCAATTTTATCAAACACAAAAACAACACTGTGAGAGAAAAAAAATGAGAGATTGTTGTATATATACACAAAAATGCTAGCAGAAGAAGAGTTTTCACCAGTTTGACAAGTATTCAGACAGAGACGCATGAAATGCGAGGTTGGTGTGTGCCTTAAACCCCGGTATCTTATATATAATGTTTCTCACTCTCTCAATTCTTTTTCGACTTTACTACCCGTATGCCACATCCAATCGCATCATTTCATAATGAAATTTGGTTTAATATTCTCTTTCTTTGTTTATTTTTTTAAGTGCATTTATAATTTGATATATTAAAATATAAATTGTGTCTGAATATGTACTTAAACACAAATTATATCAAAATAAAATAAATTAACATTATAAAATAAATAGAGTAATAAATAGAACATAAATCAACACAATATCAGATATTAAATTAATACAAATATTTCTTTTTAATTGAATTTTGTTTGTTTGGTTTGGTTGTCTACGAAGATTTCAACGTGGTCACTGAGAACATCTGTGGAGTAGCACGTGTAAATTAAAATAATAAAAAGGGTTTGCATTTTCCTTCACCATATCATTGTACACGCAAAGTTGTTTTGGCCAATATGGACACACAATGACTGTAACACATGGTTCAATATTCATTTTCAAACTATATTTAATTGAGATCTTGATTCCTTGGATTTTATTATCAACAACAGAAAGTAAATCCGCTCTCACACTCGTAACCTCTAATTTTTTTTTTACATATGATAGTAAATTTTTACTTTTTAATTAATATGAAATTAATTTTGATGTACTGTTATGTTGTTGCTATACGGCAAGATTTTTGAGGTGATAAAAGTAAGAGCTACAAATATGAGTGTGAAAAAAAAAATTATGTTGACAGTAAAGTAAAGTTAAGTTCATTTAATTTAATTTCATATTAATAAAAGAAAATTAATAAAGATGGAAAATTACCATTGTAGGTGGGGGCAACATTGTATTTGTGCCTATTGAAACACATAAGGGTTGGTGGAAGTGAACGTGGAGGAGAAGGGAAGGGAAGGTAAAGATTTGCATTCTCCGCCTTTTATTAAAAGTCAATAATAGTGCGCTGCTGCTAAACTGCCTTGGCTTTTGTGGTAAAAGAATTATTTTGAGGGAAAGTCAATTTTCAATGGATTCATACTTCATCAAAAAAATATATGATAGGTCCCATCTTGACTTTGCCATTTACCATTTTGTTTTACAAGTTTTCAATGATTTTTTAACAGGTCTTGTAATAAGCTGTGTAATGTTTTTAAATTTTTTTTAAAAAATTACTATTTTTTTAAAATTTCAAGTATCACAATTTTTTATTACAAGTTTTATTATTTTTATTTTTTAATAAATAATCCAAAAATTATTTGTTAGTAAATTTTAAATGCCATAATTTTATACTATATTTATTCTCAAATAAATGTCATATTTTTTTTAATAATTAAAGTCAACATTTAAATGCATGCATAAATTAAATTAAGAAAAATATAATTAGTACTTAGTTTTAGCAAAATTAGAGTATAAATTTATAAAGTTACTCTTATCATTTAATTCTTTATTGTTATATCATTTAGTTATATGTCTCCTTAATTCTTTTCTTCATACGAATTATGGTTTTTTGTGAACTTTTTTCTTACACAGGTAGCACTGAAGTTAAACCTATGATATCATGTAAACTGCGAATTACTCAAAATTGCTCACCACCATATCATTCATAACAGTGGCTTGGTCTTTTGATAACTTTTTTTTTTTTAATGAAGAAACAGGAAAGACGTTTTAGATCTTGTTAGTTAACTTTGAAAGTAAGGATTTATTTTCTTGTGAGTGCCCTTGGATCGAGTTTAAAATTACAACAACACCCCCTAACAAAAGAAAAATAGAAAAACTTACCAAATAAAAGTAATAACATCCTCAGTTTGTAAGATTAAATTATGATGAATCGGTGGTGAAGCGAATTTGAATGTTTGAAAAGCAATTATTTATTTTCAACACATTGGTGAAGGAAACATTCAAAGTCATTTATTCATTTTTGCCCAGGTGTTTTCCACTCAAAACAATTACGACTCTGTGAGAAGGGAGAACAACATATTCGAGAAGCGCATAAAATTTTGTTATCAAAACGTAAGCATTAAGCGCCGTTGAGAAAATAATAGCTTTTCTTTTCTTACTAGAAACATGCATTCATAATGAAAACTACCAATTCGGTGGCCACCCATTTTAAAGATCTTGCATCTTGATGGGGGAAGATACCATGATATATCTATCTATATATATATATATAGAGAGAGAGAGAGAGAGAGAGAGGCTAATTGTAATTTTACACAGTTTTATATAATAAAATCAACTTATTAAATATGCCTGAGTTTAAAATTGAGAACTCTATTAATTAATTTGCATCTTAAAAATATTTGGTTGGTTAATCTACTTAAAGTTTAATTGTTATGTATGGATAAAATAATTTTTTGCATTATCATTTAATTAATTAATGTCTTTTTTTAAGTATCGAAACAAGGTCTTCTCTTAAAGTTATATTGTACCTCTATTGTTATGCCAACCCCTTAATGATAAGTTACACCAAGTTAAGACTTTTCTTAATTATTTAAATAAAAATAAGGTTCTTTCTTCGGTTATCCTAGTTTTTACAAGGATATTAGTATCTCTTTATATTTCAACAGTCGTGATTTTTTTTGGTTTAAAATAATAAATAATTAAAATTAATAGGACACATAACTAGTTCTTAGCTACAGATAATCATAGGGTATCAATATCCTTAAATTTGATAGGGTACCAATAATTATTAAACATTCTTGATCTATAGCTTTGATGCCATGTTGAAGACATGAGTAATCTAACTCAATGTCAAAAGCTAACTCAATGAAAAATGGTTGTCTTGATCTTATAAAAGTTATCTAAGTTATCTTTAAGTAATGTGAAACTCTAATAATTTTTAAGGCATTAAACATGTTTATTTATTTAATTTTTTTGATAAAGTTTACTTATTTAATTGTTACGTCATATTTCAATAATTATCGAGAAAAAAAACTAATGATGAGCATATATGGTAAGTAATTTCACTTCCTCTTAATTGAATAACCGCTTAAGAAAAAAAAAGCATTTAAATAAATTTTGAAATCATTAATACGATGATTATGATTGTTCAGTATTCTTCTATGAATGAGTCACCACTCACCATAATTGAAAGATCCAAAGTAAAAGCCAAGCTCTCTCTTTTTTAGTTTGGCGGAGGAATGTTCTGTATTTGATGAAATTTGTTTACATTATCTTTACTCGTTTCCAAACTGACCGGAATTGTCCTGCTCCTACAGACATATTTTTCACAGTTTTTGTTCAACTTTGAAGTCGCAGTCCACGTTCCAGAAGCAGTCCATTGATCTGACTTTGAATTACCGCATTTTGGCTTTCAAATTCTCTTTTGCTTTTCTAAGGTCTCTGCCATCATGCCATGTGTATTTCTTTTTAACAAATTATCGAGAAAAAAAGAATTTCTTTTTGACAGAAATATGTATGTATTTTGAGCGTTTAAGAGAAATTCTATGTGAATAACAAAAGTAGACAATTATATATGAATAATGTATAAAATATAATAAGTATGTGGAGTTTATGTATAATTAGAAATCATTGTATTTTTTACATTGTTTACACTTTATTGTCTACTTTTATTGTTCATGTAGCATAGCCCTTAATTTAAAGTGTTTTTGTTATCACCTTTATTAGTATTTTGGTTTTTCTTGTGAGTCCTCTTTGATGTAAAATATAGTTGGATACTAGTATTTTAGTACGTTGAACAGGGGCAAAATCGTAAACAAAAATTCGACTAGGCACAAAACCTTCAAACTTGAGACAACACAATAAAGAGGACAAAGAGGAGTTTGAACGTTATACCATAAATCATGTGTCCTTAAGGGTTTATCCTTATCCTACCCGAAATTTTTGTTCGATGGAAAGATCTCGACGAAATTTCCCTTAGGATTAGATGTGAGTCATTCAACAACTTGTCCACTTGCTATTGTCGACACATTGAATAGTGAAGACTCGTTCCAAAACTAGGATCAACAAATGGAGGGAATGGGGAAGTGCCTCTATTGGCCACAGGCTATACAGAGGAAGGGAGATGAATAGTAACAAAAATAATGGAGTGGCAGAGGGAGGAGAAGAAAAAGAAAAGGTAAGGTTGTTGTTGGTGGTTTGATTTCAAATGGATGTATCCTTACCTAGATCAAAAGGTTGCTTATAAAATAAGCTGGACCTAACGGTCACAAAGACCGAATCAATGGCCAAACAACAAGTCTTCAACAATCATATTGATTTTGGACAAAAAAAAATGCCCATCAAATATATACACGTGTGTGATGCGACAAGGTATGCAAGGCGACACACATGTATTTGGTAAGGCCGAGTCCACGTTGCTAGTCAAATATCTTAATTATTTCAATGTAAACCAAGTTTATATATATATATAAAGGTTTTCATGAAACTAATTCTAAAAAATACAGGACTTTAACTTTTACTATAACATATGTACTAAGTTTGAAACACTCTTGAAGACTCGTATATCATAACAACACTTGTTTTTTAATGGTCTTACATGTGTCAAAAGATATGTTTAAATTTGTTTTGAAACGAAGAGTCGTACGTTCTATTGGGCTTAAAGCGGTGAGAGGAGTTTAAAATCAAAGGAGATTTAAACCAATAGATTAAGTGAGACTACACAAAACATTAGTGTTCTCCCGCTGCACTTGTACCGCCATGACTCACAAAGATTTAAACTAAGACTAAATGAGTGGGCTAGACACTACATTTTGACTCAAAATCTTAAGGCAATGTCTATGGGACATCTCATTTATATACTCTCCACTTAGTCTATCCCCAACCAATGTAAAACTTTTTGCTATACTCACTTAAAAACCTAACAAATTCTTCAAACTACGACACTCATACTGATTTCTAATATGAAAGATGTTGTAACATTGAAGGTCTTCGAGTACCAACGGGGGTTGGTCCAAGTGGTAAGCGGCTTGGTATCGCTTAAGCAAGGTCCTGAGTTCGAGACCTTGGGCACGCAGTTATTCCCGCTGGGAGACTCACCCACCACAATCAGGTGCGCGACCCGGGTCGACCCGGATTAGTCAAGGAGGAGCCTTGGATACCGGGCAGGCAACCTAAAAAAATTGATGGTCTTCGAGCAAATTAAAAGTTGTGGCACAAATCATTCCAGAGAGTAGAACTTCTTTATATGTGTTGTTAAATTTACATATGAGGATATATTCTTTCTCACTTGTAAGTGTCATTGTACTTTATTAACAAAGTCTTTTCACTCGTAAAAAAATAAAATAAAAGTATTTCACTTTAATATTTTGTATTATTTTTCCCTACTCATAATAGGTAAAATAAAAGTTACTAAGAATAGTCTAGTGGTAAGAGGTTGGATAGGTATGAATTTTAGGATTCAAACAAAATTGTCATCATTGTATAAACCCCACTGCCACCATTTTAAGGTCACTATTAGTTTTATGCTTTTTTTAAAATGAAAATCACTACGAGAATTTTGCGGATTAACGATGACCAAAATTGACACTTAATTTGTCGCTAATCTCTCTCTAAATGAATTAGTAAGGGATTGCCAATAGATTAACGACCAATTTGATCATCGTTGTTTTGGAGTCTCTGATTAGCTTGAAAAATAATTTGGTCGTTAATCCGTAACTAATTTATTTTAGCGACGAAATTATTGGTTGTTATTTCGTCGTTAATCCGTAGATGTTTTATGATGAAAATAGTTTCTTAAATTGTCACAGATTTACGAGAAATTGTGTCATAGCTAATCTCGCATATTCCTCACAACATTTATCGCAAATTCGTCGCTAATTCATATCTAATCTAACGTGAGTATGACAAATGCCATACAAAATTTTGTCGCTAATCTATTACAACTACCAAGTTCAATTAATAAATTAATTTATTTTTACAAATTTACCATTTCTTTTAGAAATTAATAATTAAATAATTATTAAAAAATAATTAATAAATCATATAAATTAAAATATTTAAGTTTCGCAAGCCAAAAACAAGATTTTGTTTCAAATCTTGATGTAAGTGTGTAAGCAACTCACATGTTGACAAATTTAATGTAACTCATTTTATTTTATAACAAAAGGTTTGTCTTTCACTTTTTGTTTTAACCAATGAGTGACTTAGAGAGTAGCATTTGCAACACAAAAGTTATTTTGCCCTGTCATGTTTATATTTTTTGTCATTGTTTTTGCCAATTTTTCAATGAACTATTGAAATGAGTCTTTAATTCTTCATATTTTAGAGGCTTTGATATAAAATTATGTATACACAAATGTAGGTAATAGACTAAGAAAATATGAAATACCAGCAAGTAAAAATGATTTTATAAACAATAGAGATTAATAAGAAAGAAATGAATACTAATTTATCAAACAATAGTAATAAAATGATATTGTGCTATTTTATGCAAGCCATCCATTACATGTATGCAATCAAGATACATGCTTAAGATGTTTTTACATGGATCAATTTTTTTTAATCATATGAAATATAGAAATTTAATGGCAAGTGAAAATAAAAATTATTAGTTTATTATTAATGTTCGTTATAGTCATTTGATATTTTAAGAGTAACTTAATGATATATTTTTCAAACATTATTATGGTGATTTCTACATTTTAAGAATCGTTTTTACATTATTTTACCAAATAATACTAATATAACTTTTCAAGAGAAGCTTTCAAAGAATTCAAAGAGCTCAACAGCTTTTAGAAAGTCACTACATTACTAAACCAAGTGTTAATCAATGATAGTTATGCATATTTATATTATCTAACAATTGTTTTTATTTACTATGTAGCATATATTAATTATATGTATGTATATTTATAAAAAAAATATACATAGTAATTACACTCTGGTTGAATTTGGTTAAAACTATTGAACTAGTGAACCTTTGAATTAATGTCATGACTCATTCGATGACCAATTCAATTTTCTTAACATTGACGTTTGTCGAGGAATTTGCGAGGGATTTATCTCTCACTAAAAGTGAATTAATTTAGTTTAGTTGAAGAGAGTCGTAAGGGATTAGTGAGGGAACAATCCCTTACCGAATAGAAATGTTAAATGTTAAAATTTTAGCGAGAGATTTATCCCTTTCTAGAAGCGTAAATGATTCAGTGTAGCTGAAGAGAGTTATGAGGGATTAGCGATGGCGTGTTCTCTCAATAAATAGAAAAGTAAAATGTTAAAATTTTAGCGATGGATCAGCAACGAAAGCATCCCTCGCCTAAAGGGAAGTGACTAATTTAGTTTAAATTGAGCATTTTGCAAGGAAATAGAAATGACATATTTTGCTACTAAATTACATTGATAGATTGTGAGGGATTTGCGAGGGAACAATCCCTAGCTAATAAGAAAAGTAAAATATTAAAAGTTTAGCAAGGGATCAACAATGGATTAATTACTTGCTACAAGGGAGAGGGAAATATTTCTTTTTTTTTAATAGAGTCATGAGAGATTAGCAAGAGAAATTTATCTCGCTAAATTGTGTTAAGAGTAGCGGATGAATTGTCTCTCACTATATGTATTTAATCGTTTATGAGAGAGTAGTGAGGGATTTATCTTTTGCTAAACGCTTTAGTTATGAAGTATATATTACGAAAGTTCATGTTCTCGCTAATTTGTTGTTAATTGCTCACTAAAATTTTTGTCCTTCATTATTCAATTTTTGTTACGAATTTACATTTTGCTCTCTAATTCCTCACTAATCAGTGAGGGATTAGCAATAAAAAATTTTATCGCTAAATTTTGCCGCTAATCCACATTTTTCTTGTAGTGAATTATCAGTATAAATTTATTGAATTCTACCTAATTTGGTTCAAGCCGAGTTGGCCTATTATGGTGGTAAAGTTCTCTTAGAGCTAATTTTTTCAATCCATAAAACTAAAACTCAAGACTTTAACTTAAGAGAAACAAGTGTTGAATCATTTGAACCAGTTAAATGTGTGTACTATTAATCTTATGTTTATGTTTAGAACTTTATAAAAACATCATTTTATTTAACAATTAAATATAAATTATAAAGTTTTTATACTCCCTCCATTTTTCAATGCCAGTCCATTTAATTTTTTTTACATTATTAAATCAATGTATTTACGTTAGTTTAACAGTGTACCAAAAAAATTAAATGAACTGCTATTAAGAAATGGAATAAGTATTTTTAAATTTATTCATTATTTTTTCTTTTTTCTTAAAATAAATATATTTTTTATCGAGCATATTATATGTTCTTCAATAAAAACTCTTAATAAATGACAAAAAGAGATGCCACTTAACTACTGACCATTCTCTTTTGTCTTTTTCTCCCTATTTAAGCTCGAAGAGTTTTCCAATCATATTTATCAATCAGGGTTGTTGGCTGATTATGATTCTTGCAGTTGAAATTTGGCATGTCGGCAATAACTGGGGCAGGCATCAACCAATATAAACAAGGTGACGAAAACAAAGGGAGGGATCCACCAATACGTGTGCCTACCATTAAGCCCCCACGTCATTAATTAGGTTATTGGTTTATGGTTTTTTTAATACGCACTCTATTTCATATTAACTATTTATTTATTATTTTTTTAAGATTTTAAAATATTTATTTATTTATAATATTTAAGTATAATTATTTCTTTTTTATTCATAATCTTAATTATAATTAAACATTTATTAGTACAATGTGAAGAGAGTAATAATTATATTATAAATAAAAATTTATTTTTTATACAGAAATAATTTTTTCAATTCATATTATTTTATGCATTTATCAATTTTTTTTATCTTAGTATGTATAATATTTAATCTTAGACAGTTAAAACAAAACAGGTGAAAAATAAATATCATTATGACTCTTGTTAAGAAATAATTTTTTTTATTAAAATAATAAAAGTTTAAAGTTTTTAATGTATTGAATGAATGTGTTGAAAACATCAAAACATTTTAATTTTGACTCTTTAAAATTTAATAACACTAGTTAACAAAATCATTTATTTATTATATTTCTCATATTTTTACGTTTAGTAAATTTTATCGATATTTATAATTTCTTTTTTTTTGTTGTATCATAACTCTTTTAACTAGGAATGAATACTCTTATGTTAAAAATATTCATACTAAGAAAGAGAAATACATAAATAATTTGAATAAATAGAGTTTTCTTAAAGTTTGTAGGATTCAATTCAATTATTTACGTCTTTCTCTATTTTAACATGACCAAACATAATATTTTTTAACATGAGGAAATTCATTCCCCTTTTATCCTTATTGTCTTGATAATCTATACCAATTTAATTTTTGTTTACTGATGATGTAAAGTTTTTTTACATTGTAAACTAATTGATATTAATATGAACGATTAATCTTCTCTCTTACTCCTCCAAAAATCATGCATATCAAAAGATCTTGTTAAATGACACTATAAAAAGTTTTACAAAAGAAATTAAACTCAATCTATAATGGGATTTTTTTTTCCTAATATGTAACGATAATATCCGAAACATTAATCTCAAGACAAAATATGAGTTCATTAATTTGTCCTCTACGGAAGAAATCAGTTAATGCTTCACATAGCATATATGTTATGATCGGAAAAAGAGTAACAGAGGAAGTGAAAATTATATCAAAAGGAAATATTGAACCCCTCAACATACAAAAAGAGGAAATATATATTGAACTCAGATTACGCACGAAAGAATTTGTCAGACAATACTTGCCCGAATAGTTGGCGAAAGCCGAAACGTAAATGCTACCCGAAAAAATTCTCCAAATAAAATATCAAAAATAACTCATTTCTCAAATGAACTTATTTAAAAGTTATTTCTAAAATAAATCATTTTCTTTATAAAGAGAGTGGATTTGAATCGATTTGCATTTTACTTTTTTTTAACTAGGAGTTGATTCAAATCGATTATTGTAATAAAAATTTTAATTTTTTTAAAAATAAAAGTCAATTTAAATCGACTTATAAAAAAGTCTATTTAAATCAACTCATTTGGGAGTCCTATATAAATTAGTTGGTTTAAATTAACTCCTTCATAATTCTAACTCTATCTCTATCTAAAATATTATTTTCTCTCTCTAAAAATCTTGTGTGGTTGATATTTTGGTTCGTAGTACAATGAAATATGCAAATTTGTTGTGTCTGAACGAGGTCGATCACATCTAACCTTGAGTGAACTTCCAGGTACATAGATATTTATACCACAACGTTTTTGTGTTTTTATTTATGCTAGTGTTGTAGACAAAAGTTAGGTTAGTGTAGGTCAAGAAAGATAACGTAGATTTATAGATAAATATATAAATTGTTTGTTAGATTAATAAAATATTGTTATTGAACCTGAATGTTAGTTAGATTTGTTGAACTTGAACTCGATAAATAGTTAGATTTATGAATGTTAGCAGTACATTAGTTAGATAAATAGACAAATGTTGTTATTAAACCTGAATGTTAGTTAGATTTGTTGAACTTAAACTTGATAAATAGTTAGATCTATGAATGTTAGCATTATGTTACTTAGATGAATAGACAAATGTTGTTATTTGAACATGAATGTTAGTTCAAATGAGTATTTTATTGAACTTGAATGTTAGTTAGATCTATACAGTTATTATAAATTGATAAGGTATATGTAAAGATTGAGTATTTTATTAAACTTCAATGTTAGATATATACAGCTTTTGGGAACTTGAATATTATAAGTTGTCGATTAATTTGTGGATTTCACTCTAAAAGAAACTATAGTTGTTGATCTATAGAGTTTTTGAGAACTTGAATGTAGCATGTATTGTCTTATTTTATAATTTTATTTTTAGTCACTTTTTATGAATTATTTCGAGTCATTTTCATGTAATTAGTTTGAATACCCTTTTTTATGTATTTTGGTAGGCTTGTGTGTTGGAGACTCGACAATACGGTAGTTTTCATGAGCCACATTCGCTGATGGAACAAGGACTGTTGGCAGCCAGATTTCGAGATGTTGTGTGCATCATGCTAGCATTCCAATACTACAAGGAATTGGTTTGTGCCTTGGAAGAGAGGTGGCATCCTGAGACCCACACTTTCCATCTACCATATGGAGAGTGCACGGTCACACTGCAAGGCGTTGCAGTGATGCTCCCCCTTCTGTTGAAGGTCAGGTTGTTACTGGATGGACGGGAGATTGGGCTAGTCACTCTGATGACACGAGCTTCTCAGAGAAAGTCTCCCACATCAATCCAGAAAGGGGTCAGTGTCTACCTGAGGTGGGTCTAGATTGTGTACCATCATTTATACTGGCAGATACAGGAAGACAAACTGACGATTCTGCGGTGCACCCGGGCGTACATTATGTTCATGATCAGAGGATTACTATTGTGTGACAAATTAGGGAACCGGATGCACTTGAAGTTTCTCCCCCTGCTTGAGGACTTCATGGAGACAGGCACATACAGCTAGGGGGCAGCAGTCATGGCAACTCTATATCGGGAGTTATGTCACACTACCAAATTCACTTGACTGAGTTTGGTGGCTGTGTTGCACTGCTTATCTGTTTGGCATGGATGAGAATGCCCCCAGTTAACCCGTCCCGGTTGCACGGTACACATGATAAATGTTTTAGTTTATTTTTTTAACTAATGAATATTAATGTATTTGAATGATTATTTTTTAACACGAAATTGTATTTTTATTGTGCAGATGGCGTCATGTTAAGATAATCACTAAGCCAATGAGGGAGGATCGACTGGTTGCTTATTGTGGCCAGCTTGGCATATACAGGGTAAGCCAAACAAATTTACTTTTCTATGTTTCCAATTATCAGTTCATTTATGATACGTTTGTTCTATGGTTGAGACTAAAATTTTTTTTTTTTTAATTTTGCAGTTTATTTGGACGTCGTATAACAAGAACTTCATAAATATGACAGTACCTAAGTGGGTAAATGACGAGCAGGCGATATGGGCATCAAATATCACCCTTATTTGCTTCGCCATCGTTGAGTGGCACCACACGGACCGTGTAGTCCAACAGTTCGGTGGTGCCTAGTGGATGCCCTAGATGTTGATCGACATCGACCACCTACACTCCAAAAATGCCAAGGGGTTGAGGGGACCGACTGACATGTATTTCATACTAGATGGAACGAGGCTTGGGATATTTGTGTAGATAGGGTAGTGTCCTACTCCCTTTCTGTAGACTTCACACCCTTCCTTTAGTACTTTCTATGGTACGGGGCATCGCTTTAGAGGTTTCTATAGTTTGTTGCGGAGGATATTAAGCCAATGCTGAGGGATTTGCTAGCAGATGTTCCTGACGAGGCTCCCCTAGCGCCACCTCTAGCTGCAATCCCAACTCCCGCTGTTGATCGGCCATACATTACCAGTTAGGAGGAGGGGAGGGACACGTGCATCCCAACAGTAGTACGAAGACCCTGATGACTTTGATATCAAGGACTTCGATATTTTGATGGATGATGAGCCCGAGCCCGAGCCCTGAGCAGCAACAACAGCCATATGTGGATGCCGACATGGATGATGAGTCGACCGAGCTCGTACCCCGCCAGCAACAACCATATGCTTTTACCAATCACTATTTAGGAGGAAGGCGTCGGTAGGGTTTTGGTAGCACCAAGAGCCATATCCTGGATTTGTCACTGCGTCGACTCTTTATACTTCAGTTCAGGTTGACATTGTGTTGTCTTTAGGCTAGAGTAGCAGACTCTAATGGGCAATGGCGATGTCTATCGACCTCAGCCATACACGCTAGCTGGACCACAATGAGAGGATAGGTTATTGGGGACCGACGCGGATGATGAGCAAATTTGATGGTTCTTGTTGCTATCATCCCCCAGATCAAGTGTTGGTGTTGGGCCCAACACTCCCCCTCGACACAACTGCTATGGAGCAGGATCTTTGTAATGACCCAGACATTGTCACCGACACGCAAAGGACTAGTTCCCTTACGAAAGCTTCCTAAAATGCTAATCATGAAAAATGCACTGCTTTTATAAATAAAGAGGAAACATTTTTAAATAAAAATAAACATCATAATATAAATAAATAAGACCCTTTACAAGATACAATGTATATATATTCTAAAAATATGCTACACTCTGCTTGTAGTCTACTTGACCACTCTATAGACTGACATGAATATAAACTATCTTATGACCGAAATAACTGAAGAATATTTCACGACAACATGAAGCTCACCAAGAATCCAAATTGTTGAGATCTACTGAACGTGCGACGTGTCTTCGTCAATGGTATCTGAAAAAGGTTAATGAGAGGTGAGTCATCACTTATTGAATAACAAATCCCACGACGGCATGAAACAGTTCGTAACTGTGGCATACATATGTAATACATAATATATATCAAGCATAAAATATTTATATGATAATAGATTAATAGCTAATACATAAAAGCATTTTACTAAAACAATTGTTAATTTTTCTTAAAAAAATAACCTAAAACAATCATTTTATATATAGTATTATTTACTCCTTGCTCCGCGTGGTGCATGCATGTCACGATTGGATCTGGATTCAGAACGCAAACAATGGTACACAATTAATGTTCTCTACCTCCTTCCCACGCACCCTACAAACAAATGTTTAAACGCCTCTGTATTTCATGACATAAAAAAACGCCTAGGTACTTTCCATTTTAAAACATGATTTTAGTAATGAAAAATAAAAATATCCCGCGTTGTTATTTGACGATCAATAATGAATCATTCTAAAGGAACATCAAAACGTAGACCAAACTTGAGATTAATTTTAATATGTGGAGAGTTTTACCATCAATTTTAAAACTACTTCAAATAATGTGGAGAGTTTTACCATCAGTTTTTTTTTAATATATATAAAAAAAACATTACTAAAAGAAAGGTAATATCCATTGATTTTTCCTTTCTGCATATATAAAGGTATTTTATTGTCCTTCACTACTTTCTTTTATGTTTTTATTTCTTATGAATTTCACTTAATTTTAACTTAAATAAATTACATAAAAAATTAGTTATATCATTTATAATACACAACTAAAATTGTGCAAAACTATAGCACATAAAGAATTATTTCATTTTATATAAAAAAAAGTTTCAAAGTTAATTATTATAATTGAAAAAAATGAAAAAGACATATACTGCACTAAAATATTGTTTATAACAACTAAAAAATTAATTTATTTTATATTTAATTTTTTAATCATTATCAAAGAAAAAATCTAAAAAATTATTAAGGAAATCGTGCAACGCTCGGGTGCTATCTCTAGTAATAATAATAATTAATGTATATTATCTTATAATCTTTTTTATATACAAAATAAGGTAATGTAACATATTAGAAATTTAACCAGTGATAATCTTTTTAAAATTTTATCCAAATTACCTGATAATCTTAGAGACAATATAACAAATGTCCCCTGAAGTATGTTTTTTTTATCAAGCCTTTTATTCTTAAATGTTGTATGTGTAGTTATTAAATCTAGGAATTATTATCACTTACTACGTAGGAGGACCATAAGATTAAAGTTGTTGAAAAAAAAAACATAAATCAATATATTTTTACTTTTCCATAACATAAATAAAGATTGTATGGTCATTTTTTTCCTCTCAAAAGGGAGTTTTATTTTTTAGTATTCGTTTGGGAGACCTAAGTTTATTACATACATATTTCAATCATTCAGTTGTTGCAATTTTTATTTATTTTTTTAATTTTATATAAAAAATTGTGACAAATATACAATTGAGATGTGTAGGTAAATTTGTAAGTTAAAAAAATTTAAGTCTGACAAACAAATTTTGTTTATTTTTATATTTTTCGGTCAATAGACTTGAAGGCTCCTAGTTGGCCCATATTTAAGTTTGAGATACATATCAAGACAACAAAGCCCACAGAAAAGCCCATGGGTTTTTGTTGGGATAACGGGCATTCTCTAGACAGATGATCTCTAGCACTACTGGTGTTGTCGCTGTTTGGAACCTCGAACCTGTGCTGTTAATTAATAATTACTCTCTCCGTCCTTTTTATTGGTTCACTTTTCTATTTTAATATTTTTTTTATAGATACTTGTTTATTTTTTAAATTTGTACCACGTTAGTTATTCTACTTCTTTTAGTGTATTCATATTAGTAAACATTTTCACAGCACTTTGGGATCCGAAGAGTAGAATCTCTATTGGTGGAGACCAGGTTTTCTGACCGAGAGGGACCAATTTTGGGTTCATGGACCGCTTGCGTCCTCGCAACAGACCCGCCTTTTTTGGATTCACAAATGCCGGGGTATCATTATTGTTACTCTTACAAGTTACAAATTGCAATGCTTGTGTCATTTCATTTCATTTTGGTTTCGATTGTTCGAACTTTGAGCAATTTTTGCAATGGCTTGTAACTAATTACACCTGTCTAACTAACTAAACACTATGGCTAACTGCAAATATAATTATGATAATAATAATTCATGATATGTATTAAGTACATGTGTTTGGAATGTTGTGTTTCTTATGCAGCCGCTCCACCGGTCGTGCTGGGAAACCCCGCTGTGAAATGGAGTGAGGTTAACATCATTTCTTTCTTGTCTGATATCAAACAACTGATTTGTCTTTGTGGCTTTTGGTTCTGTATTCCTTTTTTTAAAAAAAATAAAAATAAAAATTGATCCTTTATTTTCGGGGGAATTTTAGATACAAAGTTGGTTTCAGACTAAGCTCCCAGAGTTACCAGAAGTCCCTAAAAATGAATCGATGCTCCCAAAAGACCCTGAATTTCCATGCCTCAGGTTCTTAGCATAGCTAGTACTTACTTTCAATATACTTGCAGTGCCTATCATCGCTGCTAAGGTCTATTGTAGGTGACCTAGTTTATGTTAGATTTTTTTTTTATTCCATGTAATTGCATTAAAATTTCTCATATTAAAATCCAAAAATAGTTTATCGTTGTGAAAGTGAACGGTCACCTTGGCAAACTTTAACTGCAATGTTATGGGTTTGAATCAGAGTCATCACCTTTATGAAGACTTTATCTAACCACCATTCTCGACCTGAAATTGCTTGAGCAATTCTAACCACCATTTTCTTTTTGTTTGGTTAGCTGATACACTTGTGTTTGTAGATACTTTCAATCAAATTGTAATTAACAGTATCAAATAAGCTCATTTTTGTGAGATTGTGCCCGAATTGATTGCTTTGCAGGAGAAATTATCAGAGACTCACCGGAATTGGAATTTGAAGCAAAGTCATCAAAAGATGGAGCCTGGTGAGCTTAAAATTGGAATTTCTCAGTATTGCATTGAGCTTAAAATCTTCCAGTAATTGATAGATGCTGGACATGAATTATTTAAATTTCAATGTTGCTGAAAGGTTTTGATATATATACCTTTCTGAAGCATTAAGGAAAAGAAACACAATTGCAGATAAGCTAAAGATTTTTGTTTGGTACAGGGGGAAAATTTTCATGGGTTAGGTTTATGTGTAGACATAACAAGCACATATTTTAGATGATCATGTGTTTTCTGTTAATGTGCACAAGTTTAATTTGTCTTATTTCAAATATATTTCTGCAGGTATGATGTTGAGATGTTTCTAGCTCGCAGATTTCTCAACGGGGAAGCTGCAAGTTATAAACATCATTGTGTTCATAACTTAGTGCTGCGAAACTTGATGGGTCAATTCATTTGCCCCTTAAAACTGGGGAGGCTTGATTTGTCATCTGATACAGCTTTGCATTTTGTTAAAGGAAGTCCTTGTCAGATTTTTTGCATTTCGAGCTGACGAAGATGAGTGGATCAACATAAAAAAATCGGTTCGAGAACGTTCCATTCCTCTGGAGAACACCGAGTGTTCAAACCTCAAAGTTGGAGACCTTGTCTTGTGTTTCCAGGTGATTCAGTCTGAGGTTTGGTCCGACAAATTGTTATCAAACACCACTTGCATTTTTAACTTGACAGTTTCAATTGTGTTTTTAGGAGAGGAAAGATCAAGCAATTTACATGATATCAGAGGCTGCAGGTGTCACATCTTAATTCAGTATGATAGGTGGGTATTATCCTTTGCAAGAAAATACTCACTTTTGCCCCCGGAATTGTTAGCCTCTGAAATCAAAAGCTTAACTTTTTTAGTAACATGAGCGGAGTTAGTTCCCAAATACAAAAATGAATCAAATCACTCCCTCAAACTTGAAATGAGCCAAAGTAGACTTTAACAATAACATTGCTTCAAGTTTAAGGATTAATTTGATTTGTTAAATTGTATGGAGGACTAATTTATTCATTTATATTTCAAAGATTTACTTCTATCGCTCATTACCATCTCATCGACTTAAGTGAGCATTAAATTTTTTGCCATTGGAAATGAATCTTCTCATTTCATTTTTTTCATATGACAATATCATGTTTAATCTCTCGCCATAAATTTTTATATTGCTTACATCATGCATGGATCTTACTCTCTCCATTAACGATAAAAGATCTAACATAACTTTGTCATATAATAAAATGATATGACAAAATTCATTCTTGTCTGTCATTTCATGTGTAATTTACGAGCTTTCATTGCTACACTTCACATTATCAGGAAACAGTTCGCTTGAGGAGACTTTGCCGAAGACCAAGATCATAGTTGAGCATGTTTTTTCCCTTTAATTTCTGGATAGGAGTGAACAACAAGAAGTTCATAATTGAAACCATTAGATGGTAAAATTAATATATATACATTCCATGAGTATAAATATATTGTAGAATAAAAGACATGTACAGAATATTTATCTACAATTACAAATTTGCAACGCTTTACTCCCATTCCCACACACAGCTGCTACGGAATAGAACATAAATTCCACCAACAAAATTAGCCAAGCTTTGTTCCAAAAATGCATAATGGCTTTTGGTTTTCAATTATAGCTTACACTATCAATTTTATTCATGGTGAGAATTAAGTGTAAACTACGTGCATAAACATCCAAGTGAACTGTCAAAATTTAGGACATTATTGTATTGTAATTCACTTTCGGCAGAAAATGATAATCTAGCTGCTCCTTTTATACCCACAACTTCACACAGAATGTGTGTACTGACATAAACGATGGGATAAGTTAGACTATTATTGTATGGACTGGAGCACTTGATAAAATACCATAACTCAAAAAGCATAAAATGACAGGAAACATCATAAATTAATAAAGAACTGAACTAAGGATTCTTTCTCCCGGAGTTCACCCATCTATATATATTCATGAGACCAGCCATAGAATAAGCAACTTTCACAACATCCCAGCAAGGCAAGGAAGCTGGTTTGGTTGGTGCACTGATATGCATCGCTTATTTCAGTGGGAACAGTGGTGAAAAACATGCAATTTTTCTAATTTGAGATCAACATTTTTCTTTCCCAAAAAAAAGGTGGTCTCTATTCAACAGGAATTTTCTGTTTTTTATTGCTTTGTAATTATTTCTTGCAAAATTTTGAAAGGAACCCAACTTCACCAAAAGCACAACCATTAAATGCATGCGAAATAGTGAAACATTCGAGCATAGATCACACTCAAAATTCAAGTTTTCTCGTGACGACATTACGACTTCTCATGGAGGCAGCTTTTACTATTAGATCTCCAATGCAATAAAAACTAGTTAATCATTATATTAATGTGACATTCAAAAAATGGTAATGTTGACACGGCATTAAGAACATAAATAAATTAAGGCTATCCCTTACTCCAGATTGTCAAAGAAAATTCAAATACTTGAAAAAAGAGTAGAGAATCACATACAGTGAAATAGTTCCAAAAACTTCGGTTCCTTGAACAACTTGAGGTTTCTTTATAAGGATTGCTCCAGCAATAATCATGGTCTGAACAGATTATTACAAATCTGCAAGTTTTCACAGCCTCAAGAGTTAATGAAGCATCCAGAAAACCTTAAAAAAGACAAATGTAGATTAAGTAACAGTCAACCACACACAAAAAAAGGAGCATAGAAAAACCAAAAATTACAGTTAAAATGTCAGGATATGAAGCTTGGTAGCATCAGGCCAACGAACATAAAACGTATTCATCCACATAGTGCACATTTAGATCAAGTACAACAACATATTAGTGGTACAATGTAAGAAATTCATTAATAAAAGTCAATGAATCATATTAGCAGTACAATTTAAGAATCATATACCTGCTTGGCATGGCCGACTAAGCTCAGGTATTACACAAGTCAATGAAGAGACACAAGAGTTATTCACTGAAGATGGGAGCTTCCAAGTAGCCAATTTGACATCAAAATCAAATATGAATCTTGCCATATTTGATGCAAAATGAATCAAACAAAATACGCACCCATTCACGAAGAACGACAACCACTGACCAGGAGAAGCCTGTGCAGACTTTGTATGCAGGAAGTGAAAGTGGTTAGAACAGAGATAGAATTTTCAAAGTCATTTTTTGAGCATAGCTCCCATTTGACAACAATAATATAGAACACAAGCGGATACTCCACCTTTTTGATGATAAAGTACTTAATAATTTGCAAACTGACAGTGCAAAATAAGTTTGTCAAAAGTACAACAAACAAGGATGAGGAACATACTTCTAAACAAAATAAAACAAAAACTAAAGCATCCTCGGACTAACCCCATTTACATTTCATGACATGAACCCACACAAAAAACATGGTTGGTGCCATCTGAAGATAAATATATAATCATCACAAAATTACAATAACCATAATATTGTTAATACAATGATTAAAAGTTACAAGCAGCTGCCAGAGTATACATATTCTGTGTCTTTAAGGTCAAATTTCAGACATCTAGGAGCCCCAGAAGTAGGTTTAAGTCAAAAGATGAAGGCATAGAAAGGGCTAAGTACAAGGCTGCACTGCTAATATTGTCCAGTTGCCACTAGAAAATCATAGTAGCATATTTGCAAAATACCATCTGTAAGCAAAAACCTAACCTATGCCCATGCCTTCAACATAGTATTACTATTTAGATCTATACATACTTTATATCAAAAGATTTGTCTCAATAGACAAGAAAGACCAAGTTTTGCTCATAAGCATGTTTCATGCAGTTGAAATACAGCGCACAGCTATTGCATCATATGTTATGTGATGG
Source organism: Nissolia schottii (assembly GCA_003254905.1). Lineage (NCBI taxonomy): Eukaryota > Viridiplantae > Streptophyta > Magnoliopsida > Fabales > Fabaceae > Nissolia > Nissolia schottii. The sequence goes on from QANU01099368.1 coordinate 81,292, forward strand.
CAACCATTAAAGAAGGTTTAGCATACATCCACGCCAAACTTCACTGTAAGCAAAACTTGTCAGATAGGATCTTCAGTTTCCAAGTGGCAGATGTCTGGACAAGCAGGATCATGACGAGTCAAAATGATGTCAGCTGGAATCTCAAAAAATCTTCAGCAGTTCAGGAAACTGTTCTCCCGTAACAAATAGAAGCAATATAGAGGTTTTTTGCCCATTTTTCCTGCATAAACAAAATATCAAATAAAGCACATATGATCATGGAATGACAAAGGATACTGGAAATCAGGTGTATTACTAACCTTGACATGAGTACTAGGAAAAGCAGATGTACGTAGTGTCTCCTGAGTTTCATCAGGCAGTTTTCTTCTTGGGACACTAAGAACCAAAGCTGTTTGGTCCCATGTGGCAGCAGTTGAGGTGATTCGGTAACCACCATCCCATCTTCGGTGAATTCCTTCACTAGGATACAAGAAATCAAGTTCCACAACCTGGAATATGATTTGGAAAGCAAAAATATAGACATCAGATGGAATCCTTCAGTACCTGAAGGTATTTGAGTTAAAAAATATACTTGAAAAAATTAGCAAGACCTGGTCCGAAAATCCAGCACCACGGGACATTACAATAGCCCATCTACTGCCAGCAGTGGCCATAGCAGTGACAAAAAATCCTTCTCTCCATTTTTTGTTGATCCACTTAAACGGAAATGAGTCGCTGACTTTATAGGATTGTTGCAAGTACTGGGTCCCTAGAAAGAATAATTGATCAAGAACAAGCGAGAAAAAATTTTTAAAAAAAAATACATACTGCCCCATACTATGCAAAAACAGGTCATCATCAAAACTCAAGCAAACTATTTCCATCCCAAACACACAATTGCTAAAGGAGTTTCAAGGGCATTTACCTTTAGACATTACAACCAATGAACCCCCATTGTTAGCTCCAGCTACAGCACTAATGTAATAATTCTTCTCCCACTGTTCCATAATCCATTCCTTTAAAACAGAATAATGAGGTTGTCAGATTGCATAAAGTTAAAATTTTAAATACTGTACAATATATAATATAATATACTGTAAACAAGCATAACATCACCAACATCAGACACATAATGCAACAAAAACTTAAGTTAACCAACCTTGTGAAGAAAGTAGGGAGAAAGGTGGTAAACTTGTGCGGTGAAACCAGTGCCAGCATCCATAATTAGCGCCCACAGGTTAGAACAAGAAGCCACACTGCTGATATATAAGCCATCCTCATTTCCTTTCTCAATGTGTTGGGAAAGACGCACATCAGTGACATTGTAATGATACCTACAACAAAAGTAAACAAATAAATAAACAAACTCTAAGACATTTTGATATCAACAACAAAAAACCATTTAACTTCAGAAGAAAACCTTTGCTTCATTGGCCGGCGAGCATTGTAAACACTAATCCACTGTGTTGCAGGCATTCCCATTCGGACTTTCTTCTTTGGTTGTTCATCATCATCCTCTTCCATGGTCAAACGCCCTCTCTTATGTCCAACCTGACATATAAGCTTCACATCACAAGCCCAAAAAAGGGTCAACAAGATCAACCTTTGAATCTACAAAAAAAAAAGGGTAATTCTGTGCTAGTAATAGCATTAAGTACCTTCTGAGCACCCTCGGTGTTTATTGGCCTGATAGCTGGATTTGGACCTACAATTCCATCAAAAAGGGATATATATTTTGCATAATTTGGCTCTTCATCAAACTTCAAATTCACCACATATTCCACAAACTGCCGGAAAGGTTGAGGACAAAAGCAACACAAATTTTCTGGAGAAGTGGCCATCTTCTTCTTGCAGACAAGAAATCCTTTATTTTCTCCCTGCAAAAAACAATTTTATTAGAATCACAATTTTATTTATTTACTAACACTAAAATGACAATACTTGAAACCATGACAACCTGGTATCCTTGCCAAGGCAGCCGACCACGAAGAAGGAAGACAAGTGTGTAAGCAAGAGATTCTAAGTCATCCCTCCTGCTACCGGTTCTACCAAGATGAGCATGCACACTAGCATAACGAACTGTACCCCTGTGACAAGAATATGGCATGTAATACCATTCGGAAGCCATGCATTCACTAAGGTTTAAAATAAGTCAAGAAAGCAATTTACCTAAATACATCTGGACGTTGATCATAGTCAACATGAAGACCACTAGAACTATCACGCCACCGAGTTGCTGTGTAGAAAAATGGGAGTGAGGTGGGCATCCAAATCATGAGAAATCAGGCATATCTTCATTGACAACAAAAGTATCAAAGATTCAAGCGTAATGTGCCATGTTTACCTAATCCAAGATCAACCAGAAACAACTTCTTCTCATCTGGAGTTCCAGGGGTGCCAAGCAAAAAGTTCTCAGGTTTTACATCACCATGAACATATCTGCAATAATTGTAACACCATGATGGCCATTCTTTAAAACTAATGAGAAATATATATAGACATAAATCATAAACAATCAAAAAAGTGAGTATCACCCTTTAGAATGCATCTTCTCCAATATGGAGATAGCCTCAATTGCAATACATGCCACCATTTCGGTAGACATCCTAAATCCAAAAAGATGAAGTAAAGGTTAGTTATGCAAGCATTAACAGAAATAAGTTGCATGATTTCATTAACATTTTTGAGAGATACTTACGTGTGTGAGTTGTTATTCCAAACATCCCATAGACTAGGGCCAAGCATATCCATAACCTGTATGTAACGCCATGTTACAAACATATACAGAGACAACCACAAGCTCCTATCCCTCTATAAAAGAAAAAAAAAATCTATGAAAACATACCATAACGTAGTAGTCACCTTGCCGCCCTTTGTAATGAACTCGTGGAACACCATGACTACCACCTAATGTACTGTAAGATATAATAATAGCAATGTCAGCACTTACATATCCGCATTCAATAATTACATAAGGCGTCACTGAAGAGACCCCGCAGCCTGTGGGGGGAGAAAACAAGATAATACTTACTTGTACACCTGCCACTCATACGGAGGTCCATAGTTGCAACCCTTGCTGCTTCTATGCTCAAATTTCAAGGCTACCTGCAGGTTATTGAACAAATATGAGAGCATAATAAACAATACAAAATGTGCAACTAAATTCAAGAGTAAAAAAGCACTCTCTTAAACCGCAGCAACATACTAATGCCATACCTCAACAGCCCCGGCACCAGTTCTTCCGCTGGAACCAAGAGCTCCGACGCGGCGACCGACATATACTTGTCCAAATCCTCCCTTCCCGAGTTTCCTATCAACCCTGTATAACGGGGAACCACCAACCTGGACCTGTTATACCAAACAAACAAAAAAAATACACTAGATTAGTTTTCCAACTATTAGAGACATAACAAAAGCCTACATAGTCTTAGAACTGATACTAGTGGGGTTGCCTTTCCCTAGTTGATTCTGTAGTTTCTTCCTTTGTTAAGGGCTCTTTCCCTTATCATTACCCAAAAGAATAAAGAATAAAGAAAGAAAGATAACAAAAGCCATTTCATCTGTCTTCACCTAACAGCTCAAACTTCTGTGACCGTTTGGTAAAAGCCTTCAGAAACTAAACTAAAGTTGGTTCATGATGATACTACATGCGTGTCTTCTGAGCTCAAAACAACTAATTAACAAAACGCAAGAAAGAAAGAAAGAATCTGCGAAGTGGCAACCACCTTCTCAGGAAGTGGAGCTGTGCTGCCTTCGTCTTCAGCTCCCGGAGCCTTATCGGCGCTCCGGCCACCGCTATCGTAGTCGTCCATGTCCTCCTCCTTCCTCCTCCGATTACGCGCAATGACGGCGGCGGCGGCTATCCTCCTTAGTCAGGCTTCGATGGCCGCCGGCGAGTGGGGTTCGGGTCAGCGATTGTTGTTCTTCCTGCGTGGTAGGGTAGGCAGCTCAGGCATACTTGAAGAAGACACAGATTCGTGAAGGTTCTGGAATCATCGGCGAGTGGTAAATGAAAGAAGAAGATGATGATGCATAGTTATCAAGGGAACAGAATATGAAACAACAATGGCTAGAAGGAACGATCAAACTGAACAAAAATTAGGGTTGAGGATGAGAGGGAATTTTAGAGATCTGTGGAGGGAATTGAAAATAACAATAATAATAATAATAATATAAAAATAATAATGATAATAAATAAGAAAGGGATTCTATATTTCTTTACAGTTTCTTTCAAGTACAGAGGAGATAGAAGAATATAAATATCAATATCAATATCAATATATATGATAGATGGAGATTAGAGAGAGGGGGGGGAGAGAGAGAGAGGAGCATTTGTTTTGCCTTGTTTTTATTTTTATTACTTTTTTTGTTTTAAATTAATATTTTGTCTAAAATGCCATTACATTGCGTTAAATTAATTATGGTTAGAGTAAGGTTATGGTGTTTATAGATATTCTTGCTTGTTTTTTAGGGAATAGGGCTTTTGATTTGTTTGTGTGCGTGTAGGTTGGAGAGTGTTCCCGTTTATCCGTGTATGGTCATGGTGTGGTGGTGACTACTACCGGTTACAATGCTCCTGCTTTCATTTCATGTAATATATTCGAATCAAAAGTCTTTTTTGATTTATTTCTGACCACTATATTTCATTTCTGGATTTAGAGATTCGAGCTCCTTTTAATTTTAGAATTCAATTTGTATGCATCCATTAAAAAAATATATATTATCATTTACTTATTTATTATCACATTAATAAAAAATAATTAATTATTATTTTCATTGTCAAAATAAAAAGCATCACTTTTATTTTAAAAATTTTAAAATGAAATAAATTAAATGTTTTTAAGACATTTAATCCATTAAAACTTTTGAATATTTATTTTTTTAATAAAATATTTTTATTTTAGATTTTTTAATAAGTATTTTTATAGTATTTATTAATAAAATCTTATATATAATTAGATGATGGTGTAAAATGTTTCTTTTAAGAATCATTAATGATGTTACTTAATTCATCTTAAAAATTGATTATCGCTGAGATTTTGTTCCGTATCTGTCCTGGACTACGAGTTATCGGCCGTAACTCACAACTTATGGCACAAAAAGGGCCTACACCTTGCAGCGTTTTTATGACCCAAGAGCACATACTAGCATTGTTCAAGTTTTATTTTGGCCTTTTCGGGGCTTATAATAGTCTTTGTGTTCTAGTTTCAGAATATTTTTTCAACCTTTTATTGGGCATACTAACCTTTGGGCTTTTTGTGATTCAGATCGGGGAGCCTAAAAAGATTATAGTCCAAAGATAAAATATTTCAAAGTAATTTGAACTTCTACCGTAAAGAAAAATGTATTTCGATCCTCCTTCCCCGCCCCAAAAAAAAAAAAAANAGGGTTCAAGACCTATATATGACAAAATATATGTTGAAAAAGAGTCACAGTACCTAAACTAAATTAGTCGATCTTACTAATGGTATAGTTTAGATCCCAATGCAAAGAATAAAAAAATCATAAGATGACAATTATTTAAAACAATCACACTTACAAGTGTATAGGATCTACCATGGTGAGATTCATAATAGACCTCACACCTTTGTGAACTTAGTTATTCTAAATTGTTCCAAGTAATTGTCACAATAGTATTACTTTAGACAAAATTATATAAAGGGGTCCAGAAGAAATCTTTTATCACCACTGCACCAAGCAGTTTGGTGGATCAATGAGCCGGCTCCATTCTCAATAAAAAATAAAAAATAGAATAAGGTAGTGTTTGATTTATAGCTTAACAAGATTGCTAATAACTCAAATTCCTATTAAAAAATATTTTCACTTTCTAAATTGCTAATAATATTATAATGTAGTGTTGGACATGTGAGTGTAATTTAATTGGTGATTCACATTGTCATATTTGATATATTAAAAAAATTTACTATAATATACATATACATATATATATATATATATATATATATATATATATCTTTTACTAAAACATCCTTCAAATAAAATCTACCGCCAATACGTCAAAATTAAATTGAGTTCAACGAGCCACAAAGAATCAATCACAAAAAATGTTACAATTTGTATAATCAAAATCCCACTAAAGGCTAAAAAAAAAGCAACCAAGATTAGAAAGAAGGAAAACAAATCAGAATATACAAAAATGAAGAAATGAAAAATAGAAAGGGGAAGAAGGCGAGCAAAGTGACTACCAAGCCCAACTATGAAACTCACCTTGTTGCTGGGTGATGATCTTCATCTGCAATTGATGTCACTGCAACCCTTTGCGGAGCGTACATAGTTGTATGTAGAACTTTGTGATGGGTCAGAGTGTTATAACTGGTACCCCCCTATCACTCTACCTTCAAGAATCGAGGTGGAATTGCCATCCCATACTTGTATGTATTATGTGAAGTATGGGTATTTCAAAATAGCTATCGTACCAGTACTTAGTATGTATTCGGTACCAGTACTTATTGGGTAGTCCGGAGTATGTATATGTTAAGCATTGTAATAAGTAGATGTTCTAAAATACAAGTTTGTTTTTGCAAAACATCAAATTTTACAATTAAACTTTTTACTTTGTTTTTAAATAGAACAAACTACTATTTCATCCAATTAAATCTTGTATCTAATTAAAATTTTTGCTTGTTTGATATGTTTTATAGTACCCTGATAAAAAAAATTGGAGCCAGCACACTATTAGATTACATTTGTCTTAGTATTTTAGTACATTATCGTTCATAATGTTATGTTCTTATACATTATATTCTCGTCTCTCGTACTCTAGTTTTGTCAAAATTTATGTCACATACCAATATAGGTACCGTACCTGTAGCTATCCAACACAACTTGTATTCATTCACCCAAATTATGGGTTCCAAGTAATTTTGCTCTACAACTGAATTACTTGATAACACATTGTTAATCGAACTAATTGGACCCTACGTCCTGATTAATTAGGGGTTTGTTTGAATTACTGTATATCTAAAACAAAACTAAAATCACCCCATCCCCTCTTTTTTTAAAATTCAGACTTAAGCGTGTGCTGATTTGATGATTAATTTGCTTGATAATGATCTTTACTACTCCTCTTTCCCCGCTTTCTTTGTTTTTCTCCTTAATCAGATATCAACTCTGTTTAGTCCTGGGGACCTAACCCGAGGTGTACAGTTAAAGGTACTCTTTTTTCTTATAAAAAAGCAAAATAGAGCCTTTCAGTGCCACAAACAACCTTGTGAAAGCCGCAATTAACAATAGCCGTAGCATATATATGCTCATGAAAGTCAAGATTACAATCTCATTTTACTAAAAGGACTACTGATTACATCTTATTATTAATATTACTCATTACTGAATGATGCAACTTTCATCATATCAACTTTATCATTTTATATTGAATTAATGATAATGTGTTTTTGCCTTTAATTGTTTTTTCCAGTAACCACCATCGGAAGAAACCTTTCGCTCTCTCTCTCTCTCTCTCTCTCCTCTTTAGTGGTGCTTGGTGCTTGTATGTATACATGCTCTGCCACAAAGTTCGGCGGAAGCAGTACATTTATTTATTTAGTAAAATTTCTGAAAAAGAGTGACTCACCCAACCCAACAATAACGGAAGACAGGTTCTATGGGGTTTAATTTAATGACTGCAACTACTACAATGTGTACCAAACAGCTGCAGCTTGTCCCAATTTTATAAACTACCAAACCACACGCAAAATTATTGGACTTTAGAACAGGTTTGCCTTGCCTTATGACTTAGGACAGCGGTTCATTTAACAGTACGGAGCTCGTTTGGTTTTGGCGTGGGGAGATATGGACCTGATGCTTGTCTCCCCGCACTAATTACTCTTATATAGAAACAATAAACAATCAAAATATTAGGACGTTTGGCTTCGTTGTCATTTCATGTTTTTCATTATAAAAATAATAAAATCGTACTTCTTGTTTCTATTTATTATTTTTACTACTTCTTTTAAGTAAAATTGAAAACAGAAAATAAAATCTAAAACCAAACACACCCTTAAAACTCAATTTCCGGGCATAAATCTTGCTTTTTAGTTCTTGTTAATTAAGGACAATACAATCTTACATGTGTTCTAGGGTATGAGAAATGTTTGAACCTTTTAATTACTTAATTATATATATTTTGGACAACTTTTATGAATGATACTTAATAATGATATTATATATTTTTTATTTTATTAACGATATTCATAGAGTTGTTAACAAAATAATTAAGCTAAATAATTAAGAGACTTCTGCATTTTTCATTTATCGTTTTTGTAAGTGTACATAATATAATACGCTAATCCTTTGCCTTAACAAGTTAACAACCACAATAAGTAATATGAATCAGCCATAGCACGGATGAGTAAGAGCATGTTGGATATATGTGTGTGTATATATATATAACTTTTAGAACCCAAATTACAGGGGAATGATAGTTCTCGGTTTGATAAACTTTAAATAATTATACTTATAAAGATATGAGGTTTAATGTTGTAGGATTCATAAGTCTTTTAACACTTTTATAAGTGTAGTTATTTAAGTATTGTGAAATGGAATTATCATTAGCGTTACTCCAAATCATATTTCGATCAAAAATTCATGTAAGAACAATCTTTCAAAAAACTAAATTTAACATGCTATAAGTATAGCTAGTAAGAGCCGCGAAATCACGAGTTCTTATTTGAGAGATGTGTATTTCAGGATTTAGCTACAATTCATCCAGCATATGAAATATGATATAGGAAAAAAAAAATTTGGACAAATTTTGTAAGCATGTAAATTAATTGATCTTTCAACATGTGTAAAATTACGACGAAACCCACTTTACACATGTCTCTAGCCAGAAATAACATTATTACATTACTATAACGCATGCCAAGATTAATTTACATGTTAAGATACATGAGAAGCTTACACCCAAAAACTCACGAGCAAGTCCAATTATCACCCAACACGTGGACGCATAGTTTTCCTACATGTCAGCAATAGTGATCCAACCATTTCTGCAGCCTGAGCTCCCTGTAAAACCTCTCTATGAACTCCTCCGCCGCCTCGTCCACACGGAACTCCTTCTCCTCCGACTCCACCGCCGTGATCTTAACCCGCCTCCCCACCGGGCGGTAATGCCCCGCCAGCGCGTCACTCTCGCCGCGGCACATCCTCGTGGCCACCCTGTGAGCTGCCGGAGACTCCCGACCGCAGCGGCCCTGATCCCTCCGGACGTGTGTGACGGCGGCCGGGGATAGCCTCCGCCTGGTTGCATGAGAGGGCCGCGGCGGGCTCCCGCTGCAGCTGAACTGGTACTCCAACGGGGACACAAAGGGCAAGTTGGAGTCGCGTGACCGGCACGTGAGGGAGTCGTGGCGCCTGGCGACGGCGGTGTTGAGCGCCTTCCCGATGCTCTTGCCGCGCCTCATGACGTCCTGCACGTTGGTCTTGGAGACGCTGTTTTGGATGAGGAAGCCTATGAAACGCACCGTTTTGCAGGCCTTCTCGGCGACGACGGGAGGGTGGGTTGGGTCCATGCACGTGATATCGGCCACATTGGGGAAGTGTGTGTCTTTGTGCGGTTTCATGTTGTTGTTGTTATAGAAGCTGTGTAACGTAGGAGAAAAGGGGAAGGGGGGTGTATGTATCAGTTATAACAACACGGTGTGGTCCAAAGTGAAGAGTGCAGAGTGAAGAGGGGTTTGGTTTGTGGGGTGTTGAGATGAATTTATATGGGAAAAAAAGGCCAATTAGATAAGGGCGGAGAAGGAGGGAGTTAGATTCATGTTGTTAATTGGATATTGAAAGCTAGCTAGCTAGTAGCTAGTTAGTGATACTCTTAATCATGACAGTTTTATTGTGCATGCCCCGCCTTCCTTTCTTTTCCTTGTTATTGGATGTTGTTTTGCTATATATCATTGTGTTATTATAGTGCATGTATATAATATACATACATTTATTCCTTTCCCTTTAATTTTTTTCTTTTGTTTGTTTTTGTGTATGAATGTCTTTCAACTAGTCCCTCTCTATTTGCGCTAAAGGTTTGATTTCGAAGGACCGCGAATGTTTTTCTTTTTCCCTTTCCAAAAATATAATATTCGGATCACCCAAATCCACTTCCCGCAATAAAAAAAAAATATTATTTGTATTCATTTTAGTGAAATATTGTGTCGATAATCATCTATTTAGTTTTATATGAGATTCCATTAAATTATAATTCTTATTATATTTTAATAATAAATAAGTGTGTCAACATGACACTTCACACTAAAATAAGTATAAATAATATAAATATGTGAGTTTTAGTCATACAAATTACAAATATTAAAGATGGTATTGACTAATAATGAATTAAATTATTTTTATAAACAAAAGTATGATATCTCATATTTAGTCATACTCATAATGAATGTTTGTGAGACCCATAAATCCCTACATCAAATTTGGCCTTTGACCATATTTCATTACAACAAATTTGATTCAAAGTCACATTTTTTATTAATTACCCTTAAAAAAATATATTTTATATTATAAATAAGAACATTTTTACTGAAAAAGACAATACTTAATAATTACTTAAATCACTCTTAAATTAACAACTTCACAAAAAGTATAACATTAACTTCGTAACTCAAGATAGAAAAAAAATGTTACACTTTGTTATGCTTTTAAGAAAGTGTTGATTTAGGTTTCTAAATCACTATCTGTGAATCATGAAACTGAATTTCAAATGAGCATCAAATAGAATGGCTCAATATATTGTCACAGGCCAACTTGAAAATAGTTAGATAGGAATTGATTAAGTTTAACATATATAACCACCAACCCAAACAGGTGGCCACTTTTCTGACCTCTCTGAGTGACCCGCATCGCTCATTTGTGTAGTGGACCCAATGTTGTGCTGATAACTTGCTACAAATATAGGTTAGTAGCACACTAGAACTAGAGCAAGATTTTTCTGTTTATATATGACTATAATAATAGATAATAATGGACATATACCAAGAAAAAGCAATAGTGACTCACGGATTACGTACACAATAATAAATTAATAATGCATTACAGTGGAAGAGGCTCCAAATGACAACTTTGATTAGGCTCAAGTTTTCCTTTATCCCTACATTATCCATATTTAATTTCCAACTTACATGTAAAAGCTACTCTAGTCAATATATATATTTGGAGCACTTTGTTTATTTTATTTGCCCCCATGGCCTACGATCATGATGATAGTATCAATTAAGAATCCCATGTACCTTTTGTTTAATTAGTCGGTGATTGCAATTATGCAATATTTATAATTATCAAGTAATTATTAATTCAAATCTCTTTGATTTCTAGCTAGTAAAGTCTTTTGTTTGTACTTATCGAAAGTAGCCATACATAAGATTTGTCACGAGATATTCTACCACTTTTTCTACGCTGGTTTATCAATGTCGTCAAAAATTCAATAAGATGAACTTGTTGCTGGAGAATAATGATATGAAGAATTAATAGCAGGGATTTTTTTTGTGACCGAATGTGAATATTATCTAAATATTTTTAGCAAATTCAATACATAAATTAATAAGTGCAGGTAATAATAAAAATGGTGGACCTAGCATACCGTGTGGAGCGATACTGTTAAACTTATACAGTACACTGAAATGTGAGTTGGTGTCAGTGGTGTTAATGTTGTTTCATTTCTACTTCAAGAACACGTATGATCCTCCTCATAGAAAACCAGACAACGATGCCATGTCGTTTTCATGTTGGTCCGGGGACCATGATTTTGTCCAATTGATGATTCTCTCCGTCATCAACAACCAAGTTCCAATTAGTATGATCTCCTCATATGATCAACTTTAATGTGTAGAGTTAGCCTTGCCCTTGGCAGAACAAGAAAACAAATTAAAGTAGGTTATCTATTTTTAAATATTTACCTAACTTTTATATATACATGCAACAATGTATTAACAGAGTTTAGTTGATATGTATGTAAATCTTTTTATATTATTAATCAATTAAATCATGACACATAAATAAAAATAGTTGTATCTCTTATTTATTACTTAAAAAGTCACGCATATGAAATAATTTGATTAGATGACAATATAATATTTTTTACACTATTAATAGATGGCAATTAAACTTAGTAATATTTGACTTTTATTAAACTTATTTTAATTTAATTTTACTGATGTTTAGTTAAATTTTATATGGTATACTACTCATATTACATTTGGAAAGACAAAAAGGATGTCATAATCATAGAAGGAAAATTGAAAAATTTATAGGGTTTGTTTTTTCTATACATAAATAAACTATAGATTTTTTTTTGATAATGAAACTTTAATAGGGTGTTTAATTAGCTTTTATATTATTTTCACTAATAATTATAACAATATGACGATTCATAATTTTATTTTGTGTCTTGTTATTTATGTCACAAATTCCAAGGAAAAAAAAGAATCAAATAATAATATGTTGTGTTCATTAATAAAATGAATTAGAAATAAAAACAGCAAACAAATCAAACACACTATTGATTGTGCTCCTAAGCTAGTAAGTCAATTCTCACTCATTATAATTTTATGAAATTCTATATTCTATAATGTTGACCCTTTACCTACCTGTCACTATTTGAAGTAACGTAATTATTGATACGTATTCTTTGTGATGCAGATGTTATGGGCTCTTCATTATTGTTCATCGCCATTTGGAGTCTAACAAACTAAGTTAACCCTTCTTCTCCTAATTTTCATGACAATTTTCAATTTTATATATTTTACAAATAAATGGTAACTCATGTAAAAAATAGTTTGAGTTAAGTAAATAATAATATGTACAATATCGATAAATCCGGAAGCGTGTTTTAAATCTATAACTAATTATAAAAATTCAATTTTAGCCCATATCAAACCTTGCAAGAAACAATTTGAGAACTGAAAAAAATAGTTTTAGACTCAAAGCATGGAAATATCAATGCTGATTTTGTGTTTACCTTTTAGTTTATAGCATCAATAACTTTTGGAAATAGTGTTCAGAATGGAACTCATAACCTCTTTTTTAGGTTGCCTGTCCGGTATCCAAGGCTTAGTCTTGACTAATCCGGGTCGACCTGGGTCGCGCGCCTGGCTATGACGGGTGAGTCTCCCAGCGGGAATAACTGCGTACACAAGGTCTCGAACTCGGGACCTTGCTTAAGCGATACCAAGCCGTTTACCACTTGGACTAACCCCCGTTGGTAAACTCTTAACCTCTTTGATCATATATAAAAACTTCCATACCATATAAATAATTATTTCTCTAAATGTTTAAAGCCAATTAAAAGTAATTGAATAGTTTTATAAATATCTTTTATCCGATAAATTAACAATGTATAAACAAAACCCAGTATTTACATTAAAATATTAAGACCTTGACCATGGATGATGGACCTCAGCTGTTTCATCAAGCCATTTTATGTCAACTTTAGTCTCTCTTTCCTAATCCACAATTGGTCTTGGATCTCTTTTATAAACAAAAAAGATTTCGTGAGATCTTACTTAATAAAAATCCAAATTAATCGTTTAAACTTAATTATCTGTTGATGTCCTGAGGATTAAAATAACTTTATTTTTATACGAAACCAAAATTAGAAGGAATAAGGCATCTTTTTTGTCATTATGGCCACGTCATTAGCGTAAGACCAACAAATGCCAAAGAAGTCAAGGATAGCTTTTTCGAGCTAGCTAGCTAGAGTAATAGAATAATTAATAGGGAATAGGGATAGTGGACTGATTGCCCGTATAAATTGTTATCGCGCAGGAATAATGGAATTAATAAAGCTTGCATATAAGAAGATATATATAATCACCAGAAAAGAAAAGAAAGAAAAAGGGAAAGAGCTTGTATTTGATCCACAAATTCAGGGGTCATTAGGTAACCATTGATGGTGGGTATATTTAATTAGTTGCAAAGTGTGTGTACGGTGTACCATGTGGGCCTCCAATGCCATTGTTTAAAAACTGGGGGATTGATTCAAGCCCATATTGCTTGTAATACATGTAGTTTGCTTAGAATGTCGGGGGAAATGATGTTTGCATAAACAATAATGCTTGATCATAAGGAATTTTCAAGAATCCGTGGTGCTTATAAAATGATTTGATTAGATGATAATGTAGTTTTTTATTACATTATAATGATAAAACTCATTTAAAAGTTAAAACTACTTAACAATATAATATGCAAACTAGCAACGCTCTGCCATGCTAGCCACCCCCTCATCGGTGATTTCGTTGCAAAGCCTCCTCTGTAATACACTCCTTGGTGCTAGTCATGTACTCCTTGCCCACTTCTACGTAGATCTAGAGCACTTCATATCTATGACAACCTTGGTTGCTCGTAGCCTCTTTTGAGTTTGAACAACTAATGGAGGACGGATCGGAGGACAATGATGAGGATGACAATAACGTATTGAAATATGAAGGACTGATCTATCCTCTACTTTTTATTTCTTTAGTCATATTCAAAATAGAATATGATATTGAAGCCTCTAGAAAAAAAGGGCAAACATCGGTACAAAGATTGACTAGTGTAAGGGACTTGGTGGGGGCAGGGTGTGAGTTTGATACAAATCCTTACTTGAAAAGTTGAATGAGGTAGATATAGCTTGGTTTAGGCTACCCAAGGTAACCTAACTGAATTTGGCGGATTATTGTTTAGGTAGTTGTTTGGAATTGTTTGATAGTTATGCATATTGGGTAACCAATCCTCTGAGCAAAACATTTGGTGTATATGAGTTTTGGGTGGGATACTTGAGCCGCTTTGGTGGGTAGTCTCTTTAGTATGATGGGGGGTGTAAGGGTGTGTTGGTGGGGTGAAACAAATTATGCTTGATGTTGTTGATTTTCGGGACAATTGATTCTAATTGGAATGTGTGTTGGGCTTGAGCTAAGCCCTATGGAGTAATTATGCACGTATCAAGTGTCCATGTGGAAATTGAGCTATCACAAGTGGTGTAATAATCAATTTAAGCTGGGTCCTTATTCGAGTCAAGTGATTAAAATTCGACTTCAACTAATTGGTTGTGATCTCAAGATCTTACCATCATCAACATTCATACATGGTGTCGCTTTGCAAGCTTTTATTGTCTCTTATTGCATTGAGGAGTTCAACATGTTGATATCATGGTGTTAGTATTATTTTTTTGTTTCTCAGTTTTCTTAGGTGCTATTGGTTGTTGTTTTTTTTGTGCTTGTGGCACATGATTATTTATACTAGGTGTTGGTTTTTCCTACTTGTTATTTGTACAAGGTGATCATGTCCTCTATGGGGTGTGTTTGGTGGCTTCAAATAGGTTTTTTATGAGTTAGATGGTTGTATAGTTTGGGGTGTAAGTGTCATGGTATAAGTTTGGAATTGGTTTTTTGGGTTACTCTCATTGCTTAGGTTGTCTTGTATGGATCTTTGATCCACCTTTAAAGTCTCATGTGACCTATTTGCATATCTTGAATGATGCATACTAACTATAAAAAAATAAAAAATAAAAAGATATGTATCATGAAAAATATGATAACGATGAATTTGAGGGTGTTCCTTCTATCTAAACACCGATAACACACACAACCTATTGTTATGTAATTCTCCTTTAAGTTATCATTAGGATTTTTAATTTTCTTAATCCATGTTTCTTCTCTTCAACCTTGTCGCATGATTATGCCATTGTGACTTCTTGAAGATTATTTCTCTACTTGAATCTTTAGATCTTTTATGTATTTGTTTTCCTT
The DNA here is from genome assembly GCA_003254905.1 of Nissolia schottii. Classification (NCBI taxonomy): domain Eukaryota; kingdom Viridiplantae; phylum Streptophyta; class Magnoliopsida; order Fabales; family Fabaceae; genus Nissolia; species Nissolia schottii. The sequence continues at coordinate 97,014 of QANU01099368.1, forward strand.
TAATGAATTCTCTTTAATGGGTAATGCCCAACCGCCAACGTGGACTTGGTAGGATTAGGCCCAAATGAAGGATGAGTGATCCAAGGGATCGATTGGCAGGTCTTTTGCAGAGAAGCTAGATTAGTGGGGTCTTTGGTTTGTTTGACTTTGGAAAGGAGCACATGTCCTGTCGTCATGGGTCATGCGACACAAGCACAGAGTTGAAAGTTGAACCACATTTAAAATATTCGTTTAAATATATATATATATATATATATCATTGAGAAGATTTATTTTTAGAATACTTTAAAATATTTTTCTTTTATTAATACTTTTTTAATGAATTATTAAATTTGAGCATATATTAATTAATAAAAAAAATGTTTGGCAACCTAACTTATCAAATTATTTATCTTATCTATTCACTTTTATATACGACTTTAGCATTTGTAAGGAAAAAAAAAGTTGTATAGTGTTAGTTATAGAAGTATGTTAATAAGTAAATAAATGAGTTAGATATCCCAATCATTACTCTAATTGAATTTTTTTGGTTAAATAATCATTACTCTAATTGATAATATTGTAAATAGTCAATTTATCATTCTAATTACACATTATATCTGCGAATTAAAAATGTTTATGTTATCAACCGGAATAAAAAGATATGTGTATTTAAAATTAGGCATAGGAGCAATATTTTCCTTAGTACTATCATTTCACCTTTAAAAGATTCATTTGCCACTATCTAAGCATTGTATCATTATCATCATCTTTTAATTGAGTGGTTGCAAGTGCTTGCGTGCTTCCTCTATTTATTCCCCCACACCAACTTCGAATAACTCCACCACAACCACATCTCAACTCTCTCATCAAAATCCCCACACACACCATACCAGAGAAGCTTAATTAATTAGTTAACTCTCTCGAGTGATGGCAGAGGAATCTAACCCATCATCAAAATGGGAAGGCAAAGCCATGGTTGAGCTAGAAGGCACAAGTGCACAACAAGCATGGCCCCTATTAGAGGATTTCTTCAACCTACACAAGTTGCTCCCCATAGACATGTGTCATCAAGTCGAGAGCCTTCAAGGCCAGCCTGGCCTCACCCGCTACTGCGCCTCTTCCACCCTGTGGGTCAAAGAGAGGCTTCTTGCGATCGATCCCGTCCAATGTTGTTTGGCCTACGATGTCGTTGACGGCAACATGGGATTTAAGTCTTACGTGGCCACGATGAAGGTAGAGCCGTTGATCGATGGGGATGATGCTGAAATTGGGTGCAAGATTGAGTGGGGGTTTGTGTGTGATCCTGTGGAAGGGTGGAGATTCCAAGACTTTAACTCTCACATTGAGTCCTCTCTAGGGTTTATGGCCAAGAAGATTGAGGTTGCATGCTCTGCGGTTGCTTAGAGAAACCGAAACGATGAAATATCCTTTGGGAGTGAAAATTTTATTTTAGAATATAAAATTAGTGTTTTCATTATTAGATTATTAATGTAGAGATAAATCTCACTATTTACTTTAACGATTTAATGATAAAAACACTCACTTTATTACTTAAAGTAAAATTCTTACTTTGAAAGATCTTTGTTGGAGAAAACTTGTGTACAAGGAGTGAATTGAGTGGTGGTGTGTTTGGTTTATGTTTTAATTTATTGTTTTTATATTATATTTTTGACTCTTTTTTTATTGTTCTAAGATTTTATAAAATAAAAAAATATAATAAAAGTATGAACCATGCTTTTAATTTTTTAATTTTTACAAATTCTTTTTTTTCTTCTAAAAGGTAAACTTCATACAATAGCAAACTCAGAATTGGGTAAAACAGAAACAACAATACATCCAATCCGACGAGGTACTAAAGAACTACCCAACCCCCTAAAGCCACAGTGATTTCATTGTCGAAACCTTAAAGAAAAATGAATTATTGTTGTTAGTGGTGGACATCTTTTGAGCAATCAGAAAATATGAATATCTTTTGCATATTAAGGTTACGTTTGGTTGCTGAGATATAGTAAAAATACAAAGACAGAAAGAAGCAAAATTCAGTTTGGTTGATGAGACAGATACAAATACTTGTGTCTCAAAAATTAATATATTTTATGTACCTCCGTTTTGCTGAGACACACGGAGATAAGACACGAAGATGTAACCTTTCGGACTAGGATTATTTTTTTTATTTTTTATTAAATTAATATAATAAGAGTATTCCAAGTCATTTATAGTGTATTTTATATATTGTCTCTATTAAATCAAATAAGATATAAATACAAATAAGTGTGTCTTATATATTATAAAAAAAAAAAAATACAAAATTGACTTATGCTGTTATTTTTTATATCTATGTTCAATCCAGCAACTAAATGTGGCTAGCCCAAGACAAGAACAATAGTACAAGTTGGCCCAACTAACTAGTTAAAAATGGATGGACTCGAGAAAAACCAAATTAAAATGAAAACTAGTTTTTGGTCCGATTTAGCTTTTACCTACGCCTCAACCCAACGTTGGCAGTCCGCAACATTGATGAGTTAGGCCCTGTAACCCAATTATATTTAGGTGGTTTGGTAAATATTTTATGGGTAAATACTTTATACTATGTAATTTATTTATTTTTAATAATTTTTATAATTAAATTTATCAAATTTTGTTATCATTTTATATTTTATATGATCGTAATAAATTTTTCATTAATTATATCATTTAGAGAGTCAACTTATAAGAAGTTTAGAAATTTGTAGATCATTTAAACTTACGATACACTTCTCTATAAATATTATATAGAAACTAATTAATTAATCACATTAAATCATATAGTTCATTAATGTGTCATATTAGATAATAAAATGATAACAAACTTTAATAAATTTAATTATAAAAATTATAATAAATAAATAAATTAAGTAACATGAGATATTTACTCCATAAAATATTTACTCCAAATAATATTTAAAAAATCACCTTATATTAAACCCATATTGGGCAAACCCAAATGGACTATCCACATAGAAAACCCAAAATAATATCGCTAGTTTCCAGTAGGGTGTTAATTTTAAGGCCAACATTTCGGACTGACCGATCGAGTCAAATATGTACTAACCCATTATGCATAAACTATTTGGTGATACTAAATCAGGGCTAATTACACTAACCTCTAAGATCTCTTAATATTACATTCACACCCCCATTTAATTTATATTTTTACACTCACCTCCCTTAATTTGTTTGAGGCTAAAAAGAATGAACATTTCGTGAGACTACTGTATTTTAGTGTTTGACACATTGTAGATATTAGCCCTCAAAAATATTCATTTAACACATGTGTCACACATATTTAAATAAAAAATCCATGATTAGTTGTGTTAAGTGTTTTTGAGCATCTAAGATTTTTTTGAGCAGTGCCTGAGTAAAAAGTGTTTTAAATACTAACTAATTTATAATAATATAGATCTTTAAAAAATTAGTAATACATAAAAATATCTGAATATTCTATATATTTTAAAAGGAGTTTAAAAAATATTAAAAATTAATAGTTTAATATCAATAAAAATATTATGAATTATTATAAATATTTAATTTTATATTTATATATACTATGTTTATGTCCTAAATTTTTTTGAAATTAATGCGTTATCATGTCACATATTGTGTCTTATCGCATGTCCTTGTATGTGTCAGTACTTCTTAGGTATGAGTTCATTACACATACCTCCCTTAATCTTAAATTTTCAATTTTACAAAATAAAAATAAAAAAACCTAAAAAGACCATTCAATCCTTAATTATTTATTTTATCTGTATTTTATGTACTCATCCTCTCCGTCTCCCCCTACCTTCTTCACCGCCATCTCCTGTTGGCAAACAAATCTCTGCAAAACTACCATTTTATACCTAATTGTCTGTTGACCAAAACAAATTCATTCATTCATCTCCTTCTTTCCTCTTTGATAGTTGGAATATCAAGGATAGGTACACAAAATTGAATCTAACATATATAGCCACACCAAAATTAAAGCTATAACACCTCCTTGATCTGGACAATAAAAATCACCCCCTTCCATTAACGTTTAAGTCCACGCCCTGTCATGTGCGTAAACAACCAAAATTCCTTCATCATTGTGCATCATCATCAAACATCGACTACTATTCATCATCCTCAAAACCACTCTCTACACACACTATCGCCGAAGTTACCCCCAGCCACCACCGCTCTCCACCTCGCGCTGCTCCTTCTAGCTGTCATCATCGCTTCCCGAATCCCGACGTCACCTCCACTCGAACTGCTTTGCCGTACTCATCTGGTCAGAGCTCCACTGGCATTGTTATTAAACCTCACCATGGTTAGGTCAACCCAGAACCTAGTGACCCTACTACCTCATCAGGCCGGTTCTCACTTTAGATTGGACATGCATTCAGACCGAATTAACTTTTTCAAATCCGGCCCAACCACAAGTCGAAGGCCTTGACCCATGCTCAAATTAGAAAGGGAAATTTAATTCCCCAAGTTAAAAATATTATTAAAGTTGTGAATTGAACACTTGACCTTGAAGTGGTGAGGCATACTCCTTGCCACTAAATTTGGATATGACTCCTCTAAAGTGGACTTTGTACTTTAGAAGTTAAAATGCAATAATCTTAGCATTTAAAAGTAATTAACAATAAAGATTGTTCCACGTCATATTAGTAACTGTCTTTTTCTTTTTTGGTTTCACCCTCTTTTATAGTTCTTGTTTGTAGATAAATCATAACCGCCTCAAGCACAAACCCTACGTTCCTTTTTTCTTCTTTTTCTTTTACCCCCATTAGTTTATTCGTAGTTTACAATTACATTGATTGATTAGGAGATGAAGTATTCTTTGATGAAGGTTCTTTGTTTATCAGTTATTTTCATCTTTCTTCTTATTAGTGTTTTGACAAGAAAAGGAACAAAATTTGGTTGTTATTAATGAGAAAATATGGTGATAATAGTGACAATAACGGAGCCAATGTCTACATATTCTAGTATGCAAGAATATGTATTGGAGATAGGAATGTGGGTGATGCTATGTCTCAGGGAAAGAAGTTACATTGTTTATTTTTCACTTTTTATTAAGAAAAAAATAATTCAGTAAAAAAAATGATATGTGAAATAATCTTTATCGTTAATTACTTTCAAAGGCTAAGATTATTACACTTTAACCTCTAAAGTGCAAAGTGCACTTTAGAGGAGCCATGTTTCACTAAACCAACAATCTTCTTGTTGTCATGTAGTTTCAATAAATTATATATATATATATACACACGTACATGTATATTTAGGGTAATGAATTTTATATGTTTGGTTCATTATTATTTTATTATGTCCGATTCAACAAGTAACCCAATGACTTACTGATTGAACTAGTGGCCTAATAAGCTAATGAGGTGGCCGGATCGAGCCCTGGGTCGAGTTTAATAATTATGTCCACTAGTTCATCGAAGCTCGATGGCGGATGCGTTGCAGATCTGGATTCGTGACTTCAAAGTAGGGGTTTATTGCGTTAGGATGGTTTGTTAGTGTTGGGATGGTGGGTGGGGGTTGCCGATTGGGGGCTGAGGAGATACAGGCGGGTGGGGAATGGTGATGGTAAGGATGATCGAAGGAGGAGACATTCTAGGTTTTTTTAAGGTTAAATTTGAAAATTTAAAATTTATTTGAACACAAGGAAAATGAGTGTAAAAATGAAAACCAAAGAGGGTGTGAGTGTAATATACAAGGTTAAGAAAATCGGATCGGACATTGAATCGGCCAAGGCAAGAGTTTAGAGATTCAGAGATTCAACTGAGGTATAAAAATATATATTTTATTATTTATATGTATATATATATATATGATCAATTATATACTATATAATAAATAAAAATCACTTTTTATATAGTGTTTATACATTATTAATGTTGTGAAAGTATATTTTTCAACAAAATATATAGGTATTACATCAAAATCAATAATTTTTTTTCATTTAAACAAAAAATCAATTTTCAAAAAAAGAAAAGAAAAGAAAAGAAAATCGGTCCAACTTGTCAATTTTGATCAATTTTTAGGACAAGCAATTTTTCATAGCAAACCGAACCGAATAGGGTCCGATTCTCGGTTCAACCGGTTAGACTGGCCGATCTAATCCAATTTTTTGAACCATGGTAATATCAAGAGACTTAAGAGAGGTTGGTCAAATTACCCTAAGAAAATAGCATTCTAAAAGTAATTGGTCAACGGGAGTGTTCGGCAATGATAATCATGTGCTGAATTGGACCAAATAATTGCCAATGAGTTGTAAGAAGGGGTGCGGGTTCTAATATATTATTATGATGCCGCAGCCCAATCTTTATGACTGATTAGTATAATATTATAACATTGTGCACATGACACGAATTTTTTAACAAATAATGAAATCGGTTGGCTCATCTGCACTCTTCTTAAGTAGGCTCTGTCCTCATCCAATTTCCCCCACAACAACACATACAATCAATCACACCTATAGCTATGGCAGAGGAATCGAATTCAAGATGGGAAGGCAAAACTTCAGCTGAATTTGCAAGCATAACTTCAGAACGAGCATGGTTTGCATTCGAGGACTTCTGCAACCTGCACAAGTGGTTATCACTTGTGGAAACATGTTACATAATAGAAGGTGTTGATGGACAGCCTGGTGCAGTCCGCTATTGTGCTTCCACCACACCAACAACCACCATGTGGGCTAAAGAAAAGCTACTCGTGACGGATCCGGTCCAACGCTGCCTCAGCTATGAGGTGGTGGAGAGCAACATGGGATTCAAGTCATATGTTGCCACAATCAAAGTATTTCCAATCAGCGGTGGAGATGAACAGCCCGGTGAAGGGTGCAGGGTGGAATGGTCTTTTGTGTGCGATCCGTTGGAAGGGTGGACTTATGAGAGTTTCTACTCTTTCATTCAGTCTTCTCTGCAGTCCATTGCCAAGAAGATTGAGTTAACATTCTCTGATGCTCATTAAGTGTGAGAGAAATTTGTCAAATTCGGCTTTGGCCCTATACAAGAATCTGTGTGAGTTATGAACTAATCTTCGTGGTTCTAATATTTGTGTTATATTTCCAAAATTTGGCCATTGTGTCTCTGGTCAAAAGTCCATGTTAAATTGAATAATTTGTCTTCTTGTAGTCCTTCTCTTTTTTCTCTCCAGAAAGGGAACTGGAAGCGTTTTTATAATTATCAATATGTTTGGCTGCATATGAATTCTGTATGCATGTTTTCAATTGTCAAAAGGGTTGGAATTTTATTTTATGAAAGTTTATGTCACTTCCGAAAGTGAATTTTGCCTTTGCACTTTCCTTTAAGTAAATCACAAAAGCACTAAAACTGAAGCATCTTGCTTGTGTTTAACACGGTGATTAATAACATTTGTTTTCCGATTAAAAACTTCAGTGTACAACTTTGAAAGATTAGAAGTAATTATAAAAAGATAGTTGGTAATGAATGATAAAATTGATAGAAAAACATAATTACAATCCTAATTTTAGCCCAATTATAGCATGTAAAATACAACACATTCTATGAGGGGTTGAGGAGAGAAATTGGAACCTGGAATTGAAGAGGTAGATATTTGGTTGTATGTGAATCCAGAAATCCTTGGCTGCAAATGGAAGAGAACCAAGAAGAGAAAGAGGAGTTTTTACTATTATTCTCAATGTCAGATGCTAAAAGGCAATGGTCTTTTTTTTATTCTTAATAGGGCAGAATAAAAATTAACACATGGATAGTCATAGGGACTCTTCCATTTATTAGTTAATGATGAGTCTAGCCCCAACAGAATAAAGTTGATTTGATTTAGTTCTGTCTTTAAATGAATTGATCATCCCAATTGATTCGAACCAATTCTATTGATTTGGTTTGGATCTTCATATTCATTTGGTCAGTTCAATATGCTTAACCTTTAATTTTGACAAGTTTTCGTATGTTATCGTATGAGTTTCTTTGGAGCTATCAAGCAGGGCTCATGCTATAAATATGCAAGGTATCTTTTTGTCAGAGGTAACATAAAATCTTCGAATCTGATACCTTTGATTACGTTATAATAAGCCCCAATAGCTAATCCACATGCTCGTTCACATATGTACAATCTACCGGCCCCACTTTCCTCTTCTTCATAAAGGTTTACAATTAAAGAAGGATAATTAGTGCCTTTCTTAAATTATTTACGTCTTACATCGAAGATCTTGAGAGTGCCAATCTTCAAATTATTTACGTCACTTTCTGTAAGCATCGAGCCATTAACCAAACTAACGACAAGAATTGAAATCATGCAGAAACCAATATTCAAAGAAAAGGTGTAAATATGAAAGGTAATATATATTACACAGAAAATATCAGTATCATAATTTGAAAGAATGCAGGAACTACAGATGCATAAAAAAAAAAAAAACACTCAAACTATTTTTGCTTGTTGAACAAGAGGGGCAAAACGCCCAAAGCAAAACTATACATTCCACAGCAGAAAGAGAAGAAGAATAAAAAAATGGAACTCCAAGGGTAGAAAGTGTTCAAACTTTGCTAGTGAATCAGCTACAACATTGCCTTCCCTTAGGTATGAACACATTTAAAGTTTTGGAACTGAGTCTTGAGCATTCGAATCTCAATGAGCAGAGGTTTCTCATGATAATTTTCTTGCCAATCAATCATTATTAATTAAGTTCACGACCAACATAAAATCAAACTCAACAATAATATTCGTTATGCCTAATTGATTAGCACAACAAATACCTAATAAAATGCCCCAGAGCTCTGCATACAAAGCAGCAAGATCCCAAGTTATTGATGAATGCTGAAATGAGCTAACCATTGTTGTCGCGAATAATGCCACCGCTAGAAGTCGCAAAGTTAGAGCTAAAAATCGAGCCATCAGAATTTAATTTATGCTAGTTTAGCAGCGGGGACTCCCAGCAGACAAAGAACCTCTATATCTTTGTGCCTGCTAGAACTGAAGACAGGAAACACGAACATGGTTTCAGAAATGCCAGCCTTCATCGGGTAAAAGTTACTTGTAGCAGAATACTCTTTATCTTCAACAATCTTCTTGTTCATGCTCTGCCATTAGGAGGATAAGGCCGTAGCAAAAGTAATGGGCCAAGCTCTACTATCGGGATTACCATGGTTTACCTCAAGGTTTTGCTCTAGCCAAGCGCTCATATTCATGGTTCAAAAAAACTGAGTATGCACTCCGCTTGGAATGGATCCCATATATCTCGAGCTTTTATGAAATCCTTTAGGATATGCATAGCCGATTCTTCACTACCACACAAGACGTAGAAAGCATAAAAGGATATATGTCTGCACACTCTATTCTGACTGATCAATAGCGCATCTCTGGTCACCAACCAGAGAAAGCTACCAAGAAATTGAGGACCATTGAGTTTCCAAATGAGACTAAACAACTAAGACGAGCCACCATGGTTATTCGCAATGATATTATAACCCACTTTCACCGCATATTTCTCGTCACCAGTATGGATCCAAGAAATATTATCCTCCTCAGCCCCACATCGATGGAGGCAAGAGATCCAACACCATGTTACAAATGTGAGTAAGTAGAGTTTTGGCTAACTTGGGGAATCCCACTCCCCAGATACTGTGAGAAAATCATTCAAAGTTGTATCTCTTTGCTTTAATAAGATTGCACGTGGCATGATCTTTCAACATTCCAGCATTAGGGACCCAATTATAACCCCAAAATTTAACAACATTCTCATTCCCTACATGCCAAGTAATATTATTTTCTTGTAACGTCCCCCCAATTATCGCACACTCCCTTCCAAAGATTCGATGAGGAAGCACGGCGTTGGACTAAAGGGAGAATATCATTATCAAACTTATATTTTGATCTAAGAACCTGGGCCCACAGACTCTCCCTATTAGCAATAAGGCCCCAACCTACCTTCATCATAAAAGTTTAGTTCATCAGAGGAGCATGGCACAACCCTAAGCTGCCAGAACATTTTGGTATACACACCGTTTGCTAGTTAGCCAAGTGAATGCGCCTCTCCTGGTTAGTATCCTCTCTACAAAAACTTGCGACACTTCTTTTCAAGCTCGTCACAAGTTCCCAACAGAATACAGGAAATCTGCATAGTATATGTGTGTAGCACCCCATTGTAGGATCAGGAGGCGTCTCGCGCGAGATGCTAAAAGCAACTCACGCGAGAAACACAATGACGCAACTCTGTGTTTTTTACGTTGGTTCCGCATTTTTGTGGGCCCGACCCGCTTCTTTGGTCACTTCTTTGCATATATATAGAGCTTTCCTCCCCCCATTCCAACCTTCTCAGAGTTCAGACTCCTTATTCCCTATTAGAAGATTTCTACCCAATTCTTTCTCCTTCTTAGGTGGGTTGCCACTGCTTCTTTTAAGATGACCTAAGTAGTAGGCTTTGACGCTGCCGCCGTGTTAGTGGTGACCTATGGTGGTCCTCAAGGCGTCATGGCGATACTGGAACACAGTAGCGATGCTAGAATCGTACTGCGGGGCCTATCAGTTTAAAATTTTGTTTTTTCGGTTCTGATGGTGATTTGGTTGCCTTTCTAGGTGCTAACACCACGCCCCTAGGAGCTCCTAGTGCCAGTGTTCCTCTGTTCCGTGACATTCCAGGTGAGTAGCGGTCCCGGTGCGTCGGCAATCCCACTTTGATGGTCCACCAATAGAGTCAGTTATGCCATACATGCTAGGAATTTAATAGATATTCATTCAGTCCATAACATGTTATTAAATACTTAGACAAATATACATGCTCAGTAAATGCGATGTGATATGCCATGCCATGCCATGGGATTATGTTATATATATATATATATATATATATATATATATATATATATTCCATGCTATATTATGCTATGCTATGTTAGGACAGAGACCTAAACCCCTAGGTTTGATATCTTTAGAGATGCTAGGTTAAGATTATACATAAGACTTAATAATAAAGACTTTGATTAAGGAAGAGACCCTAACGAGGGGCAGGTTTTGGCTAAGGTAAGACTTGGTACTTAAGTTTTCCGTTTGTGATGCACCTCTCTTACCTGGGAATCCTGACCTAAGTATGGGACCTTAGTCCTAAGGTCGGACTAATAAAAAAAGACTAGTTATATAGGATATATTTGTCATAATCAGTAGCCTTAGGCCTTAACAACTTGGTAATCGAAAGACAGTTCCCTAAAAGACTTCCCAAACAGTAGATTCTAGGATAAATGATTTAGAATAGTATGAGGTCCTACGATCTCATAACCCAGACCCAACAATAGATAGATATGAGCGCAAGGCTCCTTAGCATGCGTGCCCTACTAGACCCCTGAGCGCAAGGATCCTTAGACTTAGGGTATGCGTACCCTTGTAGATATCCGGGTTGCGTGCGTACCGAAACCACTCAGAAATATTCTTAGTGAAGAAAGGTCGAGTTGTGGCTCCCTTGAATCGTGCTCCTCCGCCAAGGACGTGGGCATACGTACAATTTTACTTTCCAATTATCAGCTCTTCAGTTATATTCAGTTTATTCCAGTTATTCAGTTATATTCAATTTTTCAGTTACATTCAGTTATATCAATTACTTCAGTTATTCAGTTATATGCTTTATTTACCATGCCAGTTCCTTCAATATACATGTATGTATTTATATGTCATTATATATAGTACGTGTGGTTTTTGTGGTACTGAGGTACCCACCACTGAGTTGATAACTCACCCCTCTGCCCTCTGTCAAACCATTTTCAGATTCAGCTGAGGATAGTGAGGACGTCCCTCTCATCCAGTAGTAGTAAGGATCTAGCGTTAGTGGTAAGCTCTACTTCGCAGTGGGTCTACCAGAATCTTTTAGTAGTTGTGCTCCAGACACCTAGGGCAGGATCCATAGTAGTTTTATGAACTTCATCTTCAGACATTATTACTTTGTAAACTATTTATACTTTAGTTTAGTATAAGTAAATAGTCTTCAGTTATTAATTAATGAATAAGCCAGTATTTATTTATCATTTGCATTTATTAAATGTTTTAGTATGCCATGTCAGTGCTTCCGTAGGTCAGTAGCCCTGCGTGTGGTCACGTCCTAAGTTGGAGAGTGACAAAGTGGGAAGAGAGGAAATAATAGAATCCACCAACGTCAACCTACCAGCCAACAATAAGGCCGACACTTTTCGATTACTAAGATGATTGGAAGCCTTATCCAGAAGCTCTATAGGTAGACTTAGTCACCCTCTCGTGCAAAATTGGGACCCCAAACATTTACCCAAGTTAGTTGTTCTACCAAATCTAAGCCTTTTACTGATTTCTGCTCGAATAGAATTATGAACATTCTTAGAGAAAAAAATTATGGTTTTCTAATTGTTCACCTTTTGACCAGAACTTGCACAGAAGCTATCTAAGAACTATTTAATAATGTCATAGTGACCTCAGCAAATAAGATTAAATCATCCGCAAAGCAGAGATGAGATAAGAGAAGGTCATTTTGATTCGGCTGAATAAGTTTTCAAAACCCATGATCCACTGCAACATTAATAAGTCGAGACAATCTCTTATATGATGACAAGAGATCCCCTTGACGAATACCTCGAGAAGGAGTAAATGGATCCAAAGATTCTCCATTCCAAAGCAATTTCATGGTAGAAGTAGTAGTACAGTTTCAAATAAGATCAATAAACTTGTTAAGCATACCAATATCTTCCAAGGTATCCTTGATAAAAGACCATTTAATAAGATCATAGGCCTTTTCAAGGTCAATTTTGATAGCCATCCAACATTTTTTACTTGTTTTCCTCTCCGTCACATGGATCGCCTCCTAGGTGATAATAATATTATCTGAGTTATGTCTTCTAGAAACAAAGTTGCACTGGGTTGGAGATATGAGCTTAGCCATGACATTGTGGAGCCTATTAGCTAGAATTTTCATCACAATTTTATAGGACACGTTAAAAAGACTAATCGGCCAGAATTGTTTGATATTAACTAGAAAATCAACTTTGGGAATAAGAGTAATCAGAGTATCATTGATGTTCGCCACTTTCTGAGGATCAACAAATATCTAACACAAGCTTGCATAAATCAGGACCCACATGGTCCCATTGACTCTGATTAAAAATGGCTTGGAAACCATCACTCCCAGGAGTTTTAAACCCTCCCATATCAAAAAACATTCTTTTATTAATTTCTCCATTATGAATATGACCTCCCAAAATAGATAACTTAGTATCATTAAGACTAGGGAAACACCCTGAAAGGATGTACTCAACAGAATTCGGATTGTCAGGAGCATAGAGATGCTGGAAGAAGGTATTAGCCACATTTTCAAGAAGCCTATGATCCGTAATAATATCCCCATCATCATCATGAAGGGAATCAATGGAGCTCCTTTTCCATTTTATAATAGTTGTCCCATGAAAATAGCAGGTATTCCTATCCCCCTCTTGAATTCATTTGCATCGAGATTTCTAATACCAAAAATCTTCCTCTTGATGGAGGACCAACTAATAATCATGTCATAGCCCTTATTGAAGATCTCCTAGGAAGTTATTAGACCTATCTTTCATCTTTCTTGCAATACCATTCAGACGACAGAGGAGCTCCCTTTTTCTTCTAAAGATATCCCCAAAAACATTTTTATTTCAATTGAGAAGAGAATAGTGTATCTCTTGAATATTCTACGTCCAGTCTCTATTATGGACCCAATTTTGGGAGATCACTTGTAAAAAATTCGTCTGAGAAAGCCAAGTAGTAAGGAACCTGAATGGCCTTCTTCTTCTATTTATAACCTTTCTCGGGTCAAGTTTCATTAACAGAGGAGTGTGATCAGATTTAAACATAAGGAGATGCACAATATAACCTTCATGGAATCTTAGATGCCAATCAAAATTACTCAAAGCTCTATCAATTCTCTCAGACAGAGAATCTCATTTGCAAGAAAAGGCCAACCGTCAAAACCCACATCAAGGAGCGCACAATCATGGACGTAACTAGCAAAACGATTACAAATAGGATTATGATTTATAGCACTCCCTCCCTATTTCTCATAGTCATGAAGCGTAACATTAAAACCTCCAATAATAGCCCAAGGCCCAACCATATCCTCATGAGTGGCAGGGATGTCATACCAAAAATCAAGGTTCTTCATTTTCCCACCTAACCTTCATGTGAATGAACTGATTACAAGAGCTAATAATATCAACGTTCCAGTTCGTATCATCCCAAGCACACCAGACTGACAATTAGTTTCAACCACAAAAGATTCATTAAAGCCAAATTGTCTTCTAACTCTCTCACCTCTAGGACCACTTATACGCGTTTCCATCAAAGCAATAAAGCAAGCATTATATTCGCTAGTAATATCTCTCACAAGGCGAGAAAAACCTTTACTTCTCGCAGCTATGCAGTTCCAAGCAATGAAATTCACGAGGAAACTGATGAGTCATTGAGAGGCTCATTATGGCCAATTGAACTTGAGGGAGTACTCTCTACCACTTTCATGTTGCTATCAGACTGATTTATTCCCCCAGTGTCCAACTTATTAATAGGGTCAGGAGGTTTTGAGGGAATAGGATTAGCCTTTACAGGGGGATTACCCCGTCCTTAAATATCCCTGTGCAGAACCGCAAGCACATCATTATCATTCTCAATATCTCTCTTTTATAATTCTCTGATCTGCTGGAATTGCTTCCATTCATTATTTGGCAAGGAGGCTCATTTGCTGAAGAATAGCTTTAGACTCCTGGTCCATACGATCCTTTCTTCTAATTTTTACCTCTTCATTTTCGTTACTTTTTGTAAGCGTTAACCAAACTAACCACAAGCATTGAAATCATGCAGAAACCAATATTCAAAGAAAAGGTGTAAATATGAAAGGTAATAATATATATTACACAAAATATCAGTATCATAACTTGAAAGAATGCGGGAACTAAGGACACGAAAAAACACTAGAAACTTAAATCTATTAAATGTACAAGTTTCTTGATGGAACACCAAATCCCCCACAAATCTCACACACATATATATATATATTATCTATAACCTAATTAAAAGATGAATAAACCTATCTGCTTCCGCCACTCCCCTTCCCCGGGCGACTTCAATTTTCTACACTTAACAACCTTGGCCTCCCTTATTTTTTCATCCTTTTGTCATGCCCTTCCTACAAACCCCACATTATTAGCATCTTCAAATGGTGAATAATCTTCTTTCCATCCAGTTGATGATGTCCTGAGCTATCTCTTCGCGCTCAGGCTCGAACAGAAGGTCATGCAAGAAGCCATTGTAGAGCTTTATGTCTTTGAACTCTGAAGCTGCCATGTCGTATAGATCTTGTGAGGCCAGCGGATCGGTTACCTTGTCAGCAGTTCCGTGGAGGACGAAGAATGGCACTGTCACAGACTTAAAGTTCCGCATCAGGTAAGAGGATATCCGCAGGATCTCGTGGCCTGTTCGGACCCTTATAGGTCCAGTGTAGACCAATGGATCGGAATACTTTGCCAACAAAGCCGCTGGATCCCTTGAAACTGGAATGCCTCTTTTGTTAGCTCCTTTAAATTGGAACCTTGGAGCTACCAGAGAAAAAATCGGAGCTACAGCCTGCATGAACACATCAGACAGATCATTTTTAGCACATGACTAGACAAAAAGCGTGGAAAACATTCATAGAATGGTCCATAATTGCAAATAATGCAAATGCAACATTATAATCTTGAGACTTTAGAAATTAATTAAAAAATAAGAGAAGTAGCTATTGCTTAAATGCAAAGGAAAGATGTGAGTCCAAAATGAGAAGGGATGGTTGTGCACACTATGAATAAAGATTTCAATGGCACAAGGCCAATTCTGCTGAGAGTGTTCTGTAATCAGAGAACTAGATGCAGAGGAAGTGGAGGCAAAGTATTACTGAGAAATAATTCACCGCTCATTTTTAATGCTCTTGTTACTAATATGGAGGTAACTTGACAGTCTTAAATGTCTTACATCTAGTACAAAAATTAGAAAGTAAATAAACTGTGATTGTGTTCATTCTCATTCCAATTGACAAAACTCAAATGAGTCAAATCCCTTGCATATGATATGCTATGAGTTCATATCATGCTGACTATAGTTTGGTCTCTCCTTTTGAAAACAGATGGTGTCCCCAGGTCAACAAGAAAGTAACTGATATTAATGGGGGAAGGAAGAGAGAGCTAAAAGGTCTAGTCTCTGTGGCACTGTTAAGAACTTAAGAGATATATTAATAGTTGAAAATGCAGGAGGGATGTTACTTTCATGATAACTGTATATTACAGCATGTTTATGAGACAAGTATACTGACCAAAGCTTCCAACTTAGAAACAAATGCAAGCATTACTTTCACATTAATTGCAAACATAATGCATAGGCACAACCAACAAATGCAAAACTTACACCAACAATTGGATGAGCCGGTTTCACACGCAAAGCTGGTGAGGTTAAAATAATTCCTTCGACCATTACTTCAATATGAGGGTGGGAAGCCGCCTGCATGGATAATAATATAGGAATTAATTTTTTTTAAAAATAATAATTAAAAAAAAAGACTATTAATTCAGGAAGCTATGCAGAAGATTTTAGTCCTTACTTTCAAAACCACAGCCCCTCCAGTGGAGTGACCGAAGAGAAAGCATGGTATCCCAGGATTCTCTGATTTAATCTTTTCCAAGAAAGCTCCCTGTTTATAATCATCACCAATTCAACATCAACATGCGAAGTACATGGTCAAAATCATCAAGTGACATTTCAAAATGTAACACATCTCTACAGGAAACAAGAAAAAACATGAAGAACATAGCATTATTACTTACCGTGTCTGCAACCACATGATCAAGAGAAGGAACATAACCATGCAACCCATCACTACCTCCATGACCTGTAACAAGAAAACAAATAAGTCCAAACCTGTTGGAAAAATATAAGGAAAGTAAAGTCCGAAAAAAAAGGATTGAAAATACATACTAGTAACAACTATACAATCATGTTGATATTCATGCCTATTAATGCATAATCCAAGAACAGGAAATTAACTCATTATGTCTAAGGTAGACATCCAATGGAGAAGAGGTAAGCATTGTGTATCAAAGGGACCAAGTGAAAAAGCAAGTCTTAAAATTACCTATCCAGTCCATTGCATAGACACCAAAGTTGCATGATGTTAATTGCCTAGCGAAGTCAGCATATCTTCCACTGAAAAAATGAATGCTAAATCAGAGGTGGACGGAAAAAGCACAAATCTTATCTTATTATTTTCTATTAGAAACAATCATAGCCCAAGCCATAGGTGGAAGGCAAAAGCACAAATCTTATTATGTTCTATTAGAAACAATCATAGCCTAAATCTTATTATGTTCTATTAGAAACAATCATAGCCTAAGTTAGTGGTGGAAGGAAAAAAAGCACAAATCTTATTATGTTCCATTACAGACAATCATAGCCTAAAATTCATAGGCAAGATTGAATGCAGTGAAAATCATTTGAAATTGATATTTCATAAAAGTGAAAAAGCAGAGTAGACATCCCAAAAAATGAAAAACAAATTTTAAGAACTAAAAATACAATGTAATTCTTTCTAGAAAGTTTAGAAAACATGCTTACCTGTGTTCATTAAGCCCGTGAATGATGATCAGAATGCCCCTGAAATAACACCAGAGAAAATTAACTGAGTCAAATGTAAAAGAAAGCAGCACAACTGCAGAATACAGAAAGCTACACATGCCCCCAATTTGTATCTGTGAAGTTTCACAATTTCAGTCTCTTAAAATTTTCTTTCCCATATCTTTTTCCATTGCTCTATCCCCTGAAAAGAGTCAATTCTAGACATGCATGCCCAATTTCAGCGGAGTTCATCAATTTTCGGCATTTTAACGATCTAAAACACCCCCAAAATGAGACCACTGAACTCGTTTCCAATTTCCAAACGTGCCTCTTTTACAAAAGAATCACCAATTACTTCAATCAAGCTCCACTACACAAAAAAAATAAAATAAACAAATTATAGCCTAACACTGATTTTTCAGCTAAGTCACAATAGAATTACTCAGTGACCGACTAAGTTCCAAATTTCCATGCAATTGAACCTAACGAGCGTTGGAAAGCAGGGAAAAGGAAAACATAGAATTCTCTTAACAACAGAATTAACACAACTCGTTTTCTTCAGAAATGAAAATCAGCAAACCAAAATTGATCATCAAATTAAACCCTAAAGGGAAATAAAAAAAAAAGAATAGCTGAAGCCCTTACTTGAGATCACCGTAGACAGGGAACCACTGGCGGCAAAATAGAGCGTTGTTCCTGACGCCGTAGAAGATGGAGGTGTTCCACCGGCAGCTCCCGTCGTCGCGCCCCATCCCAACGTCCTGCGCCAGCGCCCTCCTCCTGCACGTGTCCTCCTCGTCCCGGACCAGCCACCTCCGCTTCAGGTGCTTCCTCGGCGAGGAAGGCGGCGCCGTCAGAGACGACGGAGAGGATAGGCGGCGCCTCCGGGGGAGAACGAAGAGGAGGAAGGAGAGGAAGAAGGTGTAGACGAAGATCAAGGATGCCCTCAGCGCCTTCAGGATCGGAATGATGCGGTTGCTCGCCCCTGACGTCAGCGGCTCCATCCCCACCTCGGCGGAAGACATCGCGGCGGAGGAGAAACGGAAATGAACAGCTCAGACAGAGAGAATCACGAAACCAAAGCGAAACGCAAAACTGAAAAGAAGAGGAAAAAAAAAGGACGCTGCTTTGTGTTTGTTTTCTGACACAGTGGGGGTTTTTTGATTTATAATTTGTATCTTGACGCGTGTGAGCCGTAGGATATATTGGGGTAAGGATTGATCGGACGGATGAGGATTAGCAGCATGATTACGCTGTCTTGTTAGGAAAAAGAAAAAAGTGGTAAAAGATATAAAGCGTCGTATGCGTTGGGATTGGGGAGAATAATGGAAGGAGAGGTGATAACTAAAGTGTACAGCCAATGCTAGTTAAGCGGATGAGGTTGATTTTGATGTGGCTGCGACGGGTTACGTGGCGATATTTGATTGGTCGGAGTCCGCGGGGTAAAAGATGCGCGTAGTCGGTGATCGTGGTTCGGTTTTGCCGGGGTCGTTGGCAGCAGGGTAGGTCGGTTGGACAAATTCAGCATTTTGACACGTACTCTCCCTCCCCCATATTAAGTTGGGGTTTTTCTAACTACCTTCACCTTACATCACTGGTCAACTAGATGAGGTTTGGGCAGGTAGGGCTGGACATCGACTCAGGTCAATCCGACTTAATTTATTTATTTTTTATATCAAATTAAGTTAGTTTAATGAATTGCATTTGATTAGTCTGTCATTTAAATAGAGTTAAGTGTCGGATTTGAATTATAATTTTCGACTTACCCGTGACTTAATTCACCCTTAGTTAATACTATTTTGATATTTGAAATTGATATACTTTTAATACTTCTTCTTATTGTTTTAATTGTTCATTTTCTATTTTTTAAAGTTTTAAAATATCTATTTATTTATAATATATAAGTGTATCTACTTCTTTTTTCATTCACACCTCAAGTTGTAATTGAGTATTTATTAATATAGTGGATGTAAAGAGAGTAATAATTGCATTAAAAATATAGGGTTAAATATGTTTTTAGTCTCTATAAAATTAAAAAATTTGTTTGGTCATTGAAAAAAATTGTTAAAAATTAGTATTTGAAAAAAAATTGGTAAGTTTCATGTGTCATGTGGCATGTCACATGTAGTGCCATGTGATACATTTAACGGTCACGTTAACACTTAATGTCTTCTTTTAACAGCAGGAACTAAAACCTATCAAAAAAATTTCAAGCACTAATTCTTAAGAAAAAAAATTTGTGCCAAACACAATTTTGAATTTTACATGGATTAAAAATATATTTAACCCAAAATATGAATTTATTTTTTTATATAGAGATAATTTTATTAATTCATATTATTTTATGCACTTACCAAGACTTTTTTTTTTTTTTATCTTGGTACTTGTAGTGTTTAATTTTGAACAGTTAAAACCATGGTTATCAAAATTGCGTTTTAACTAATAAACTCGTACGAGTTTAAGTTCCAAGGTAGTAAAATCGAGCTGACTCGCATGTAAACTCATTTCTGAGTAAACTCAGTTGAACTCGAGTAAACTCGTGTAAACTCGCATAAAATTGCGAGTTTACTGGCGAGTTCACGAGTTTACCACAGTTGTGATTTTTTTAAGGACAAAACAAGCAAAACAACGTCATTTTGCACGTCTCTAAGTTTTTAGATTTAGGTCGTTTGAGTGTTTTAGAGTTGTCATTCACAGTTGCACCTACAATCGTGCTCCATCGTGCCATCGTGCTTCGTTGTGCTCCTCCATTGTGCTCCGTCACTAGTCCATCGTATGTATTTCATCATTTGCATAGAGATCTTTCCTACCAGGGTGCGTGGCCTCTACATCGCTATCTGTGCTTTAGTGTTTTGGATTAGAAACATTATCGTCATATACTCGCTTCCTGTGATGCTTAGTACTATGGGACTCGCTGGTATCTTTGGTGTTTATGCTGTTGTGTGTGTCATCTCCTGGATATTTGTGTTCTTGGAGGTTCCAAAAATAAAGGGCATGCCCCTTGAAGTCATCACCGAATTCTTTGTTGTCGGCTCGAAGCAGACTACTTCTGTCAAGAATGAGTGACATTGTTCTTTATATACATTTGCTATGTTGGTTGTTCAACACACCGCCTCTCTCTTGTGTTGATAGATTTTGCTTGTCGTTAAGTTTATGCGGAGGAGAATATGTTTTGGTTCAAATATATGTATTATGTATCAATTGAACTTATAACTCATATATTTCTTCTTTATTTGTGCTTTGTTATGGAATTAAAAGTATTTATGAATTTTAAGTTTTATTAAATATATTTTTGTAGCATAATAGTTTTTTAAAATATTTTTTTAATAATAGGTAAACTCATACGAGTTTATGATCTGAGTTTACTTAAACTCTCGAGTTAAGTTGATAACCTTGGTTAAAACAGAATGGAGGGAGTAAATAGTAGTAAAAAAAAATTAAAAAAACAAATAAATTTCAATACCTAAAATATAAGATACATAATTTATCTAAGGGATTGTATGCATCTAATAATTTAGAATTAATACTCAAATTGGTAGCTGAAAATGTTTTCAATGCCTAAGTTGGTCCCTAAAAATGTTTGTGTCACATTGGTTCTTAAAAAATTTGACATTACTCATGTTAGTCCCTTCCTCCAAAACAACTGTGACAGAGGGTGACGGAACTCAAAACGACATCATTTTGGGCACAATCAAATTGAAGTCATATTGGATGTAGGAACCAAGTTGGCCAAACAAATTTTTTCAATAACCAAGTTGGGTAAAATAATTTTATTTTAAGGACCAACTTGGACAACCTCCTTATCTTTTCTCGGTTCTTCTTCCCCCACCACCACCTTCACATTCACCCACATTGGACCTTAGAAAAATTCATTTTGTCCAATTTGGGCCTCAAAAAAATTTTAGTCAACTTGGTCTATGCGTTTAATACGACATTGTTTTGATTGTGTCCAAAAATGTTATTTTAAATGAAAGGACTAACATGGGTAATGCCCAAATTATATAATAACCATTGTGATAAAAAAAATATTTTAATGATCAAAGTAAACACCAATAACATTTTCAAGAACTATATTCGATATTAAATCAATAATTTAGTTGTGGTGATTTTCATTGATAATTACTTAACCTTACTAGATTTCATATTTTAGAATAAAAAGCCAAATCCCAAAAAATACGCGTCACCGTCAATCAGATTAGTTTCCTTTTTGAGTGCTGTATATGCTTTTCTATTTTACTCCCTCCATCAATTTTTATCCAAATGTTTGTACATGTCAATCTATTAGGTTAACAAAGCATCATATGCGTTTGGCTGTGTTTATAAAATACAAAGATAGGTATAAAAACCTGCATCTCACATAAATAAAAAAAATTAGTGTATTTTTTTATCTTAATTTTGCTGAGACATATAAATAAGAACAAAGATAAAGTTTTACTAAAAGTATGAAGAAGTGAGAAAAAGATCTAAATGATATTTAAAGTCATTTATCATATTTTTATGTTTTGTCATCATAAAATTAATTATGATATAAATACAACAAATTATGTTTTATGTATCATCATCAAACATAATTTAGTCTTATAATTTATATCTCTGTCTCTATATATTTATATTTTAAGAAATCAAAGACAACTTTAGAGCTAATTTAATTTATATATTCGATGTTTTTTTTTAATCGTAGTACTTATTAAATGAGTTCTGGACATGTATGTTTTGTCAACAATAATAATAAAAGAATAAGACAAAAATTAGTTCAGCGTTATTCAGAAATTGATGATGCTAATATTATGTCAATGGGAAAATGCTGAGCCTCTTACTAAATTCCTCTGAATTCTCGTGAATTGGATTTGCCCGCGGGTTAATCCCTTTTGAGTTTGGCTTCACGTGCCCATTTTTCATTAATTGAGAGTTTATGGAGTAACTTGGAGGCGGAGATTTCCGCCCAAATAAATTAGACCTTGGGAAAAGACACGACGACGTGTTCCTTTGTGTATCATTAGAGATTCCGATTTGGTTACATGAACAACAACAACAACTAGCCTTCATTGCAGTTTCGTGTGTGGCTTCAGTTTCTTTTCTTCACGTTCCTTTCCTTTTCCCTCGGTTTTGAAACTTCATCGTAGATTCAGAGCATCGTTTATTTAGAATTTTATTAAAAATAAATTCTAGTAGTACCCAACAAAATGGAGTTTAAATAGTGATTGAATTGTGCTCTTTTATTAAAGTATTTTCTAACTAATACCCTAAATACATTAATTAAGAAAGTCAAAATTAGAAGTTAAAATAATTAATGTCATTAAAAAAAATACTAATTTTACTTTTTTTCAATATAAAATTGTTATTTGTATTATTTTTAATAAATGTTTTAAGGGTATTTGTTAGTAAATTTTTTTATTAAATTCTTTTTTGACTATATGTTTTGTGATTGTATAAGCTGGTTAGAGACTCAAGAACCCGCAAATTAGAGGACTGTGATTGAAGTTTTTTCTTTTTTCTTCTTAAACAAAAGAAGATTGTAGCGTGACCAATGCTCTAAGGATATTAATTAAGGTTCTAAGAATGGAACTGTCTTACTAAAAAAAAATTGAATTTTAAAATTTTAATATATTAAAACTTATAAAAACTAAAAAAAATTACCATTTTTAATTTCTTAAGCAGTATCTCAAGACAACCGGTTAAAGTACCTCAAGACAACCGGTTAAAAAAACCTTTTTTTAATTCACATGATACGAAGAACTATAATTAATAATTATGGGTAATGTATCCGGTGTGCTTCTATAATAAATGCACATTGAGTGCACACCCGTTTGGAATAGCGTGTTTTTCAGTTGAAGATCGTTGGATTGTCTATGAATATAATCTGACGGCTGGTATGAAGAGGGGAGAATTATGGTGGTCAGTAGCACATGTGGAGATGAGGTAACTTAAACGGTTGTGCAGGTTGGTTGGTTTTATGATTTTCGAGAAAATTAAAAATGTAATTAATTGTGGTTTTACATTAAAGGACAAAAGACCTTGGCTTTCGAATCAGCAAAACATGCTCTTCCCTCATCCCAATAATTCCACCGCTGTAAGCACACAACATGACGCGCCACCCAGATCACAAAATCACTTTCTTTCTTTTTTTTTTATATGGAATAATTTAAATTGTGACGACAGAATCCCAGAAATTAATCAATTGAATTGTAATGAGTTCTAAAAAAAAGGGAAGAAAAAAAAAAAGATAAGCTGCAATTTTTTCACCCTTATGGTTTACCAGAACATAGAAATGAAACCCGAAAAAAGAAAGGAAAAATAAAATAAAAAAACAAAGGGTTGAAAGAATTGGAGAAATGGAGGAAGAAGAGAAGAGAGGGGAGGAGAAGAGAAAAGAGGGAATGATATTTATTTAATGTAAAAGTTTACATCGTCAGGATCCATCTCTCATGGTTGAGGGTAGATGATCCGAGGAAAGAAGAAATAAACGAACAATGGAGTGAAGGAATAGGGAAAGAAAGGGAGACGGATCAGCAACAAGCATAAGGGGTGGTGTTGCCAAGGAATTAATTAGGGTTGCAGGAATACTATGGTCTTTTACCTTAGGGACAATAATGTCCTTTTGACACACTTGTTATATAAATATTAAAATTAACCTACACCCACCGGTTAATTACGGGTGCACATTAAAAATTCTTTCCATCAAGGGTTACATCGGATACGGGACCATAACTATGAGGTTGATTGTCCTTTGTGGGGCAAAGCAAAACAGACATTATTATTGGTTTGCAATTAGGCCAACAGATTGCAACAATATCATAGCTTTAAAATTAAAGGGCCCAATAAATAAACTAAATTAAAATTTCATCGGTATCAAAAAATGTCTTTAAATTTTTTATAACGTTTACAAAAATACTTATATATTACTTATTAACAAGATTTTCACATTAATAAAATTTGAACCCTCACATTTTTTAAGTAAAAACTTGAACTTTAACTAATTGCAATACTCCTATTTAACACCATGTATGATGCACGTCAAAAACAAAAAATAACACCATATACATATGATAGAAAAGACAAAGGGGTGCCTCTCAATTTTTCCGCCACTTACCCAATGTCTTATCGTCTTAATTGCCTCGCTTCCTCGCCATGACTTTCTTTTGGACCACATACAATATATACATATTTTTCAAGTATATTCTATTATACCCAAATTTGTGTGTTTTAATTATCTAATGCATGTGTGGTAATAATAGTACTTATTAGAAGCCCCTTCGCAACAACCAATGATGGTTTGATTGCGATGCAGATTGCATGGGACTAATTGGTGATAATTATATGCTTGATTCCATATAGCCCTTGCCGTTTGGCTTATCCAAAAGAGCATATAAACGCTAAAATATTTAAAGGAGGCAAAATGGTGGTTGTCCACTTTCCTTACCAAAGTCCCTGATTTGTTGGTGATAAATTTTTTCTGTTTGAAGATCCTATTATATCGAGTGTGAGATAGTGGTATTAAAGTTTTCAATTTAAAAAAAAAAAATTTGCACGTGAAAAATTTTAAAATTATTGAAATAATATAAAGGTGTTTTATTGGACTTTTTAATTTGATTAAACTAATATAAAATAAACTAATTTTGTTTCATAATCTTAATTTGGGGAGTGAAAAACCTCTTTTAAGTAAGTTCTAAAAGTGTTATTTAACACAGAAAGCTTAGAAGAAAATATAACAAACGATGGAAATGTTGAATAAAAGACTTTGAACGTAAATTCGGATTTAAAAATAAAGTTTAAAAATCAAAGTTTGTAAAAAAAAAAAAACAAAATTGCGTAAAGTAAACTTGAGTAAAGAAAAGAACAATATGTAGATTGACTAAAATTATAGAAATTTCTAAAGCATTAGAAGACAAATTCAAAGTATTTCTCCTTAATGACTCTATGTACGGACTTTATTCTCTATTTATAGACTAGACCTTGATGGCCATTGCATGGCAAACAACATTCTAAATTTCTTGGACATGCCACGTGTCCTAAAATAGTTACCAAATCATTACATAATCTTTGTCACATAACCATTAAAAATCGTCATTTGACAATTTTTATTTTAACTTCTAATGGGACTAATATTTGGAAATCACAATACTTAATACCTAAAAAAAAATGCTAAGTCCACAACTGCTTTCTTTATGCATGGCATGCATCTTCAAACAACAATTTCGAGCATATCAATCTTGACAGGAAAGACTCAAATTTAGTCAACGATACTAATAGGAGCCAAACTCTTAACTTAATTAGTTAGAGTTAGTTAGAATGTAAAGTTAGTTATGTTTGTTGGCTTACTTGCAACACAAGCCATTGCACTTGTATATATACATGAGTAATGCTCACCCTACAAGAAAGCCGCATATTACCGTCCAGTCATTATAGTCGGACCAGAGGCCAACGGTATTACCATTGAATAACAAAATACCTCCAACAGTAACCGGTTCACTCGTAAAGAACTGGGGTAAAGGTGTCAGGTTACCGTCGGACACACTAGCTGACGGTAAAAGTAACGGTAAATGTTCGCGGGAAAGAGCGCGAAAAACTTATCGTCTGTCTGTACCAACGGTAAAAATGTGAGATTTGTTAAAAAAATAAAAAACGTTACCTTGGACAAAGCAGGCAGTAAGTTTTTCACCAATATAAATTACATTACTGTCAGTTTTATCTGACGGTAATCTCCACCATTCAATAAAGGTGACCTCAGAGCACGTCTTCTCATGTTCACGACTCTATGCAATAAGTGCATGTGTTATCGTCGGACCTTGCCGACGGTAACACCAACCACCACCATGTTATCCCCCTCGGTCGTAACGTTAATCATTAAAGTCTTGTTACCGTTAGTTATGTCTGACGGTAATTAGCCAGGAAGACCTAACGTTCGACAGTTACCGTCGGACATGTCCTATGGTAATCACCTCAGAATAATAACTGACACATCTTCCCCACGTTCAAAGCACCAACAATAAATATCCAGTTACAATCGAATAAGTCCGACGGTAATCTAAAAATGCACTGCTTTAAAAACTCCTCCCCCTGCGGCAACCCCCACTCTCCAAACTCTCTCAAACTGTCTCACACTCCCCCAACCTCCAACTTCTTTCTCTCAAACTCTCCCAAAGAAGAAAAAACTCTCTCACACTCTCTTGCTGCTCCACCACGTCCATGCCACCATCATTGCCGGTGCCGCCACTCTGCATTTGAGGTAAGAGCACACAATTGTATATATATTTTATTTTTAATATTGTTATTGTATGTTAAGAATGTTGATTATTAAAAATTATGTGTTAAGTTGGTTATTAGTAATTGTTAGGTTGATTACGTAGAACAAATTAGAATAAGTTAGTTTATATAGGTTAGTTGATATTAGGTTAGTAATTGTTATGTTGATGTTAAATAATAGTTTAGTTTAAGTTAATTTAGAAATTAGAATTAATTATAGTTTAATTTTGTTAGAATTTAGAAATTATAGTTTTAAATAATAGTTTAGTTTAAATTTAAAGAATTAATTAGATTTAAAGTTTATATTTATATTAAATTAATATAATAGTTTAATGTGAATTAATTGTTAGGTTGATGTTAATTAATATTAGGTTAGTTGATTATGTTAGGTTAGTTATATTGTTATGTTAGATTTTAATTTTATTAATTACATTAAATTAAGTATTAGAAATTTGTGTTAGTTATTATAGGTCAGCGTATTTTTATATTAAGTTAATTAGTTATTTTATTATGCTAGGTTTTTGTTAAATTGAATTCATTAATTTTGAATTAGTATTATTTTTTTGTTAGAATTTAGAAAGTATAGTTTTAAATAATTGTTTGTTTTAAATGTAAAGAATTAATTAGTTTTAAAGTTTATATTTATATTAAATTATTATAATAGTTTAATTTAAGTTAATTGTGCTAACTTAATTTTTTTTAATTTTGTATAGTTAGTACTAATAGGAGACAAAGGAAAGAAGTAGGTGCCCGATTACTTCCTTGTGCGATACGGTAGTCGGGGGAGGGAAGGTAGGACGTCCTCCTCCGGATCACCAACCAAGGAGGGTTTTATGCCCACCCCGGGACTGGGGTAACAACCGATGGACGTCGAAAACCATTAGCTGAGGTCTGGTGATGCTCTGCCACTGGCTTTCATGCCTCCGGCGACAGCACAACATGTGAGGTTTGGGAGCTATGCCGAGCAGGCTCCCCGAGTTTCTCCTGCGGCTACATCTCCATCACCACCAACACAACAGCCTACTGAGAGCCAGTAGCTGGAGACTCCGACGGCAGCTTGCCCGCATACTGAGGGATCTTTGACCGATGATCGGGTCCCTCTATGAGTCGATGTCAGCTTCAGCAGGTATGTAAATATTTTAATTTATTTGTTAATTAATTAATTTGTAAGTTTTTATATTATTATTTATTATTGATTATTTAACAAGTTTTGATTTTATGTCTGTATAGGTTTGATCCTCATGCCGTTGGAAAGCGAGTTGTGATGGAGACGCTGAAGAAATGTTACAGTTGGCCCGTCTTCAAGTGGCAGGATCTCCAACCTGAGGAGAAGGACCGCATGTACAACGTCTTCAAGGTGAGAAATTAATAATAAGTTGTTATTTTAAAAATTAAGTAATTACATCAATTGTATTATTCAATAATTTAGTTATTAAATTGTTATTATTTTTTAGGATCATTTTATTATCGATCCTAAGGAGGAGGAAACCATGAAGAAGGCCTTCAACTACAGAGCTGGCCAACACCTGTAGCAGCTCTATCGGGACATCAAATTGGGGAAGACCCCGAACCCCGATTGGATGACTCCCGACCAGCTAACAGCCTTGAAGCTATACTGGGATGGCGAGGAATACAAGGTCAGGTCGGTGAAGTTGAAACGTGCCCAGACGCAAGGTCAGGGCGGCAATGTGCACACCGGAGGCTCTGGCAGCTTACCCGACATGTGGTAGAGAATGGTAATAATTTTATAATAAATTATAAGTTAATTTATTAGTTAATAATTAATTTAGTTAATTAGTTAATTAATTAGTTGGTGTTTAATTATTTTAATGTAATTTTCTAATAAATATGAAGGAAAAAACTCTTGGAAAGCCGATGTGAAATTGTTCCGTGAGACCCACACGCTGAAAAACGACAGGATGAGGTGGGTCGATGCTCGCTCGAAGGCAACCGCAGTAAGTATTTTTAATTTGTTCAATTTTGAATTTTCTTTCGTATTATGTTTTAATTTAATTCTAATAACGTTAATTTTTTTTATCAATTATTTACGTAAGCTACATTTGAAGAAGCTTTTCTGGAGGCTCAGAGTTAGCAGAAGCAGAGTGCACCCCTGGAAGTTCGCCCCCTCTCGTGGACGAAACAGAGACATGGAACCACATGTCTGGCGACTGAACCGTAATCAGGTTTACAACTGAGGCACATAGCTGACCATTAACGTCAAGGGGGTGGCAGTAGATCTGCTTTTGCGTCTACTGGGGGTACACTAACAGAGTCTGACGAACTGCGGGAAATTGTGTTCAAGTTGAACCAAGAGCTGCATCAGCAGGCGCCGAGGTAGGAGGAGGCGCAGCAGAGGCAGAAGACAGAAAAGAAGAAACAAAAGGAGAAACTAAAGGAGAAGATGAGGAAGCAAAAAAGAACAGCTGAACTAAGTTCTCCAAGGGTTTATGCGCGCCATCGGTGGGTCTACGCTAAGAGGGAGCAGTACGCAGAATCCCCCACAGTTAGAGCTTCCTGCCTCCTCCTCCTTTTCGTCCTCCAAAAACGATGGTGATAGCCCTCCTGCCGCTTTAAGAGAATAATTTTTTCGTTTGTAGTTTTTTAATTTAAACTTTTATTTTATATGAATTTATGAAAGACTAAAATATTCAAATTTACAGTGAAAGAATGTGTAATTTATTATTTAAACTACAATGTTTTGCATATTAGTTTTTGATATTATATGGTTTTATTTATCGATATAAAATAATAGTTCTCGTAGTTAGTAAAATTTGTTAACCACAATATCACTTGTTAATTTATGTTAGTTTATTCAATTAATAATATATATGTTATATCTAAAGTGTATTTATACATAAAATAAATTAAATTGCTTGCATCANTGAAAATTTTTTTGTTAGGAAATCATCTTGACAAATTTTTTTGGTAAGATTTAGTCATTGTTGTCAAGCTGGGCCGTTAACTACAGTTAACTTGACAACGTGACAGGCCACGTGTCCACACAAAATTGACACGTAGCATTGCACGTGACCTGCCACGTAGCCAAATTATCTGCATGACCCAACTTGACGGCATGGATTAAATCCTACAAAAAAAATTATAAAATTTTTAAGAGTAAAACATAAAATTTATAATTTTTCAGAGATTAAAAACATATTTAACTCTAAAATTTATAATATTACTTAAGTGAAAAAACAGATGAATTTAATTTTTTTAATGTTTAATTTGATTAATTTTTTAAAAAAAAACCATACCCCTATTTTTGGGAGATACCCTAACATTCACCTAGAATTATATTACTTGTACGTAACTTTCTAACTCCAAATGCATTCATTTCACGCTTATACTTTACGTCTACACTATTTCTATACATAGTGTGTCCAAATAATATTTCCCACCAATAGGATGTGTAGATAACTAGACATAATAATAAACCTAAAAAGTTAAGTCGAGAAACTCGTGAATGTTAACTACGAAAAATCTCACTCTCTCTTCACATGCGTGCAAGTGGATCTATTTTTCAGCATGATTTTTCGATCGGATTTCTTTAGTTATATGTGCTGATTTTTGGGGTGACGTTTGCCTACCATAAATAGGTCATGTTAAGGGGCAAATACATATGTGGGTTTCAAAGAGTGATATTCCGTATATGTGGGGGAAAAAAATTTACGAACGTATGAGAGTTTTACCTGAAATCAGTATAACTTGAGCCGATTTCAGAAAAAATAAAAATAAAAATAAAAAAACGAAAATGGGGGATGAAATTGGCATCTCCTAGGCTGATTTCAGCCCCTATTNAAAAAACATTGCGTTTTGTGCATCATTATTACCAGCGGACTGTACACTTACCGTCGGTTATGTCTGACGATAATGCCCAAACCCAACACTTAATCGAATTTCCTTTCTCTTCTTCTCCCTACCTCTTCACCTTCCCTGCTTTCATCATCTTTGCTTCTGTCCTCTATGGCTGCCACTCGTTCTTCATCTTCCAACACCAAAACTCCAACCCTCTACGCACCCATATACTCGTCTCCGAACCCGCCGAGTTGACTCAGTCACCAAGACAAAAAGGTGCTTCTTCTCTTTTCCTTTTTTAATTAGTTTTATTTGTTTCTGGATTAATGTTGTTAAATTATATATTATTAAGGTAGTGAAATATGTGATTCAACATTTTGATGAATTTGATTTCTATTCACCCACTCTGTACCAAAAAAAGATAAAAAGAAAAAGAAAAATTGCCATGTTTATATAACTAACCAACATGATATTATAGTTTTAATGTCAGTATACTGTAATTAATTTCTTTTTAAATTTGAATTTAGATGTAACAATTTCCACTTAAATTTAAATTTAATTCCACTTATAAAAGCCCCACCCAACATCACTTACACCTCTTCCAAACCACCCTCAAAACCGTTGAATGAGCGTAACACTAGAGTTTCATTTTCTTCTAAGATGGCTAACAGAAGGGCAAGAGGGCTATGTATGTTTTATGATGAGGTATATACGCCTAGCCACCACCTCAAACACAATAAAGCTCAATTGTTCATCATTTCAGTGATGAAGATGATGAAGAAGAGGTAGAGGAGGTGGATGGCACTATTTAACCTCCGAACCACACATTTCAGTGAATTCCATCTCTAGGATAGTCACCTACCAGATTTCCATAATCCAACTTGAGGGGGAAGTTGGGGGTTGTGTAGTTGGGGGTTGTGTGAGTGTATTCTCCACGTGTAATTTTGCTAACTGATTATAACATAACAGCTAGTTAATCCTTTTCTGTTAGCATTAGCTAGGTAACTTATTGTACTTAGCTTAGACTAGAGAATAGCTTAGTTGAGAAAAGTTCTCTTGTATATGAACTCACTTTCCATTTCTCACATATTTCTAAATTTCTAAATTTCTAAATTTAGAAATTTAGAAATTTAAAAATGTGCAATACATGTTCACAATTTCTAAATTTCTCTCTCTATTATGAGTTCATAACGAATAACACATTTTCATTTCTACAATAAGTGAATATGAATATAAAATGTAGGGTTAAATATGTTTTTGATCCCTAAAAAATTACAAATTTTGTGTTTGCCCTTGAAAATTTTTTTGTTAGGAAATCATCTTGACAAATTTTTTTGGTAAGATTTAGTCATTGTTGTCAAGCTGGGCCGTTAACTACAGTTAACTTGACAACGTGACAGGCCACGTGTCCACACAAAATTGACACGTAGCATTGCACGTGACCTGCCACGTAGCCAAATTATCTGCATGACCCAACTTGACGGCATGGATTAAATCCTACAAAAAAAATTATAAAATTTTTAAGAGTAAAACATAAAATTTATAATTTTTCAGAGATTAAAAACATATTTAACTCTAAAATTTATAATATTACTTAAGTGAAAAAACAGATGAATTTAATTTTTTTAATGTTTAATTTGATTAATTTTTTAAAAAAAAACCATACCCCTATTTTTGGGAGATACCCTAACATTCACCTAGAATTATATTACTTGTACGTAACTTTCTAACTCCAAATGCATTCATTTCACGCTTATACTTTACGTCTACACTATTTCTATACATAGTGTGTCCAAATAATATTTCCCACCAATAGGATGTGTAGATAACTAGACATAATAATAAACCTAAAAAGTTAAGTCGAGAAACTCGTGAATGTTAACTACGAAAAATCTCACTCTCTCTTCACATGCGTGCAAGTGGATCTATTTTTCAGCATGATTTTTCGATCGGATTTCTTTAGTTATATGTGCTGATTTTTGGGGTGACGTTTGCCTACCATAAATAGGTCATGTTAAGGGGCAAATACATACGTGGGTTTCAAAGAGTGATATTCCGTATATGTGGGGGAAAAAAATTTACGAACGTATGAAAGTTTTACCTGAAATCAGTATAACTTGAGCCGATTTCAGAAAAAATAAAAATAAAAATAAAAAAACGAAAATGGGGGATGAAATTGGCATCTCCTAGGCTGATTTCAGCCCCTATTTTTAAAAAAATAAATTCAGGGGCTGTAATCGGCACCCTCTGAGCCGATTTCAGCCCCAAAATCCCATGCATCTGTAATTAATTTGTACTGCTCACATTTTGAAAAATAAACTTTTCCAAAGTCACATATAAGTAAAAAAACCTCATGTTAAAGCATTGTTACGTGCTAATCCTTCCCTTTACTTTTAACCATCACTTTTATTTTTTTTTCATTTTAAATTAGTTGTTTTTATTATTTTGGTATTCTCCCATTTTGTTTTAATTATTTAAAATCAAACACTACATATAAAATAAAAGAATTTTGATAAATAAATAAAATAATATAAATTGATAAAATTATTTTTATGTAAAAAAATGAATTTTTATTTTTGATACAATTATTACTCTCTTTACATTCGTTATATTAATAAATGTTTCACTACAATTAAGAGTATCAATTAAAAAAATATAATTACACCTAAATATTGTAAAATGCAAAGATATTTTAAAACTCTATAAAGTAGAAAATGGATAATTAAAACGAAATGGAGGAAACATTTCTTAAAATATTTGTTTACTTATTAAGAACATTGATTATTTTTTTTCTTTACATACCTTTATTAAATAAACTCTCTCTCATGTGTATTCATTGTGATAACTCTAACCACCCACTATAAATAAGAACAATTAGGTAAAATACTATTAACTTTTTCTTATTTTCACACTTTCCAATCATTTTCTTAATATATGCATAAATAGAAAAGTGGACAACTAATTTAAGATGGAGAGAATAATGTTTAGATATATTTTTAACTCAATGTATTTAAAAATAACTTGCATCAAAATTCATTGAGTAAAAAATGTACTTAAAAATCAAGTGACAATTACAAGGGGAAGGAGGAAATAGTTCATCGAACCAATGATGGTTGGCACAGTTGGTAAAGAGCTAACTCATATCAAAAAATTCTAACACAAATTAGATCCAACGTTTGTCTTCTACTAGCTCATACTCAAATTTCTAGATGGCCCGAAACCTAAACAATAATCTAAACATGCATGAAACGCGCATGACATGTTCTCATGATTTTTTTCTTTAATTTTTTTGTTTTGCCATAGCTCTCATCAAAAGTTTTTTTTTTACTTTTCAATAAACTTCCGTTGATAAATAAACAAAGTTTAAAGCCTAATTACACTAGAAAAGTTGATACAACAAAATCTATTAAAATATAAGTCAGAACCTATTAAAATATAAATTACACTTAAGAATATAACCAATAAAAATAAGAGTAAATAATAATTTACCCCATAATACTATTGTTCGTGTACATTAAATCTCTTAACATTTAAAAGTGAGCAATTTGACTTCCTAAAATTTTCAATTTGTTCAAATTAGACCTTTGTTATTTTTATGATCCAAAATGTCCTTTAATGAGTATGTGTTTGTCACATAATAATTTTATATTGTCAAATTTATCCATTTAAAAAAAATAAAAACATTTCTTCCTCTCTCCTAACCTTTTCTTCTTCCCTCTCCTTAATTTTCTTCCTTGCTCCCTGCCACCACCGCCCCTGTCACATGGTCATAGGAGCACCGCGTCAGCCATTGGCCACCTCCCCCAACCACCACATCAGCCACCCCATCCTCTTTATCAGTAGCCTCTTCTGAACCTCAAACCCCACCACCCCAGTTTCCAATCTTCGGAGTTGAAGGGAGCAATGAAGAATGAACCCCAAAGAATAGAACATATCTCAAAAAAAGAAAAAAGAAGAAGAAGAGAGCAAGTGAACATGGAAAGTGAAGGGAAATCAGAGTCAGGTTTTAGTGTTTGACTCAATTTCATTTTTCCAATTTCCAATAATGGGAAAAAAACGGGGAAGAAGATAAGAAGCTTATGGGTACTGTTACTATTATTGATATACCCCCTTTTTTCTCTCTTTCTCCAATCAATCAATGCAATGAGAACCCAAACCGCCATTATTTCTAGCAACGGGATGATGTTACCAGCTGGACTGTTGGCAGGGAGCAAGAAAGAAAAGGAGAGGGAAGAGGAAGAGATGTTTTTATTTTTTATTTTTTAAATGGTAGAGGGTTTACTACACATAAATAATAGTAAAGGGAGTAAATTGTTCTTTACTCTAAAAGGCTATAAATGATACCTTAGAATATGGACACCATTATCATCATATTATAAATATTTATCAATGCAAAGGTGAGCAACATTACATCTTTGATCTATCTCAAGTATTTTATAACTTTTTTACTTAAACTATATAAAAAGATAAACATCATACTAATGTTGGAGAAAGAGACATCCTGTCTCCAAAAAAAACGAAAAAAGGAAAAGGAAAAAAGCCAAAACAGAAAACGAAAAAAGAAGGGGAAAAAATAGTAAAGGAAGAACCACCAGCCACAACAGAGGGGATGAACCACCTCCATGGAGTGGCGGGATTTGCTAGGGTTAGGTCACTAGTCAAAAGGGCGAGGAATGAGAGTGACTGCATTACGGTTTGTCTGTCGCAAGTAGATTGGGTGATTTTGAAGTTTTTTCAACCCAACCCACTCATTTAATTAGTGCGTTAGAGTTGAACTAACTTGTCTTTTCAATTCAATCCAACTCATACTATTTGTGGGTTAAGTAGAGTCAAATTCATGTTTTAATAACTCTCATGTGTGTGTGTATATATATATATATATATATATATATATATAT
>QANU01099368.1:132906-155283 GCA_003254905.1 Nissolia schottii
TATATATATATATATATATATATATATATAGGGTCTCGAATTAATTATATCATGTAAAAGTAACAACTTTCCTTAGAGGTTAAGCAATGAATACTAAAGGCAAAATATGACAAGTTTTCCATTGGCATTGCGAGATTAATTCTTGCAGCCCCAGAGCAGCTCTGGTTGTAGCAGAGGTTCTCTCAGTTTGGGATTTTTCTTTATTAAACGTATACAAAAGTAGAAGCTCCTCTGAAAATGAGAAGGTAAAAAAAAAGTGAAGAAATTAAAGTTGTGTCCACGTATGGGCAAAATTTGGCCTTTGTCAGTGCAACTTGTTGTAAATGCATGCACTAGTACTTCTGAGTCTTCACGAGTGCAGTTAGAGTTAGCTGCAAATGAAATAATCATATGATTAGTTCCAGGTGTCTTGCAAAGCAGGGAATAGAGTTAGCTAGGCACATAGTTGTTGCATCAAGTGCTTACCATTAGGCTAAAAATTAAAAGTATTAGGGCAAAAAAATTTGGATTTTTTAGAGTAAAATCATTCTACTCCATTAGATGTTTTATATGTTAACATTATGACCTACAATGTTAACTCACAATATTAATGTGTAAAATATTTAACAAAGCATAGCATTCTCTTATTTTAAGAGCACCCTAAGAATTTTAAAGTATTAACAAGGGGTGTAATTTTATTTTTATTTTTATTTTTTTTTATAGTTTTTCATCATCAATAATTAAAGATTGTACTCATTTTTATAGGCGCAATAGGCCGAAATGTTAAAATTATCAAATACTCCGTTAATGCTAACCAAATAAAACCATTATTAAGTAACGTGCATTAGATTTATCGCTCAACTTGTAAATGTAGCATTTCTTTAACAAAATTGCTGTATACACCTAATTTTGTTCACCTATACATACACATTTAAATTAGGTAATTAATGATTATTATATATACAATACTATTTTGGGTTCAAAATAGAGCAGAAACTTAAAGACGTTAAAACACAAACATTACAGGCGTTAAAGCACAAACTTTATATGCATTCATGCACAAACTTTGTTTGGACTACACTACAAACATATAGACAACCTGAACTTTATTTAAAAATGCACAAACATTATAAATAGTAATGCACAAATTTTATACGTATGAATGCACAAACATTACAAAATTATCATAGTGTTTTACAATCTGAACTTTATTTAAAAAATGCACAAACATTATACGCACCAATACACAAACTTTATTCCTACGAGTGCACAAACATAACAAACTTGTAGATGATATTCTCAACTATATTTAATTAAGTGCACAAATTACATACATTAAAATACAAACTTTATGTATATAAGTACGGGGTGCATGTGTAGTGTATGTTTTTGGATGTAGAGACTCTTTCTTTAATATCTTATGATTTGATCATCTGAATCAAGGCATATCAATACAACTTGCGCAAGATTGTTGCTGCAGGGGGAGCTAGTGGACCAATTAATAACAAGGACTCATGATAGCGAACTTTATATGTACAAATACAATTACCTTAGCCTGTAAAGGCCTTAATTTGTCAATCAAGGACCTATCCTAACAATAAAAAATCTTATCTAACTTCACTTTACGTTATTATACCCTCAACCACATCACATAGCCACGAGTATACATATGCACACACCAGCAGTATTGTATCCTCCTATACGTGCACATGCAACTGAAACAAGACGTAGAAAACAGGCATCAAAGACAGGGAACTCAAGCTTTTTCTTTAATTCATGGTGCTCTAGCTAGCAAAATACATATGTCACTCTACAGTGAAATTCTTGTGTAGTATGTTCGAGATCATATAGTAAATAACATTTCAGTTATAAGTTGTGAATTATCTCAATATTGAGACTGAAATATTGTTTATTATGTACTCTGAGACATATCTAGCATGATGTCCATACATCACATAAGAATTTATCTCATCTACTACACATGCATTCTTTAAAAAGTGCTACTCGGCCAGAATATTTTTTTGCTAGAAATCTTGACAAAGATCATGTGAGCGGTTGGATGAAATGAAGTGGTAGAGTCCACTCATTCATCTAATAGATCACATTATTCTGCCAACTCTATTATGTCAAATAACATAACTCTGGCTCTCTAGCATTTTTTCCGTTTTCTCTTTTACTTCTTGCTTGCTTCTTAAGTGTATCACTTCCACGTGTTTCAACAGGAGGAGAATCAACAGAAGCTACGAAAGGTGGTGTCTGACGTGTCCCAAGAAGTGGACAAGTACCTCAATAGCTTGGAGTTAGAGATAAAACTTGCTTCCATCAATGAAGAGGTGGAACAAGCAGAATGCCAGTGTTGTGGGCTGAAGGAAGAGTGCACCACAGTTTACATCACGCAAGTCCAAGAATGTTATTGTGGCAAGTGGGTGTGCGGGCTTTGTGCTGAAGCCGTTAAAGAGAGAGCGAGTGGGGCAACAAGTCAAAAAGAAGGGGCCATGCAAGATGCTTTGAACGCTCACAGGGAATTCTGCCAGCAATATAATGCTACCACAAGGCTTAACCCAAAGTTATCTTTAACTCTTTCTATGAGGGAAATAGCCAAGAGAAGTTCAGAGAAAAGGAAGCCTAAGGGAGCAAGCATGTTAAAACTTGGAAGGAGCTCTAGTTATCCCTGAGGGTATAGTTAGATGATTGACCCTTTTCTTAATTTCTCTGCTCCTTTTTTTTTTCTTTTGTGTTTTACTTAAAAATTTTGGTGAGTTTGACATTCACATCTCAATAGAATCATGATATGATTTCAATCTCTACCAAAGTGTTGATGCACCTATAAAATACTCTAGATTAATTTTACTGAAAGTCTACTTCAGCTAATTCAGCCAAGGAGGCTAGCAATTACCAACAAGTGTTGATGCTAACGAATGAGATATATATCTTAACCCTAAAAGCTAGCTCAAGGGATGAGGGAGATCTCACACTTATAAAGTTTATTTAGACCTTATCTCTAAGTAACGTAAGACTCTAATAAAAGGAACTCAAGTTCCAAACGTCTCATCATATTCTGATAAAAGAATTTTCTATTGGATGTTGGATCAAGGGATAAACAAAAAAAACACTTTCTGTGTTTTAATCAAAGTTTTGAAATCTGGATCGAATCGAACAATTCAACTGGGAAACAGATTCCTATCTGATTTGATTTGCTCTCCAAAACCGTTTGTTTGGCAAGAGTGTTGATGAAAATCGGCAGAAACTGATCAAAACCAAACCCGTTCTCTCACTCTTTTAACAAATTGTAATTTTTTTTAAAAAATAAAATAAAATAATGTTTTTTTATTGATTTTGATGTAATAATTACATGTTTTGTTGAAAAATATATTATACAAATACTATATAAAAGATGATTTTTATTTTTTTATAGCATATAATTAATCATATATATAACTATATATATACATATAGATAAACAATAAAAAAATATATTTTTATTAAACCTCGATTGAACTCCCGATTCAATCGATTGAACTTCTAAACCTCTAAACTCTTGCCTCAATCTGCGTACCTACTCGGTCTAATTTTTGAAACATTGATTTTAACATGTTGCGTCAGAAATTTGATTCTTAACTGCGTGTCAATCCTTTTCTTCACCCCTAACTCTTTCTAAGAAATCTTTAAGACAAAAAAAAAATTAAAATCTGCAATAATAGTATATAATTTATTGTATTTCGTTACAAGCAGATTGAATGCTGTAGATTTTAGTTATTAATACGTGAATATTTCTTGCATGTCCAATGATATCTAGAAAAATTAGGTACAGATCACAATACTAAATAAAAAAAATAGAGGGATCATGTAATAACTTTCAATATATTTTTCATTCTTTTAATAAAGGGTTTTTTTTTGGGGTTTGAGGAGTTCCTAGAAGAGTTAGGAGCATGGGAGAAATGGTGGGCATATAGAGATCAAAGGAAAAAATTCAGAAATAAAACATGAAAAATAACTCATTCTTCTAATGAACCAATTTAAAAATTGTTCTCAAAATAAATCATTTTTCCTATAAAGGGATTTAATAGTCTCGGTTACTTTTTTTTTAAAAACCAAATCAACTCCTGTGGTAAAATTAAAATTTTTTTAACTAGGAGTCGATTCAAATTGACTCCTATAGGAGTCTATTTGAATCGACTCCTTTGGGAGTCCTATATAAAGGACTCGGTTTGAACCGACTCCTTCACAATATTCTAACTCTATCTCTCTATAAAAAAATCACTTTCTCTCTCTAAATATCTTGTGCAATTGATATTTTGGTTTGTAGTGCAATGAAAGGTGCAAATTTGTTGCGTCTGAACGAGATCGGCCACATCCAACCTCGAGTGAACTTCTAGGTACGTAGATATCTTTACCACAATATTTTTGTGTTTCTATTTATGCTAGTGTTGTAGACAAATGTTAGGCTAATGTAGGTAAAAAATGGTAGCGTAGATTTATAAATAAATATATAAATTGTTTGTTAGATTGATAAAATGTTGTTATTGAACCTGAATGTTAGTTAGATTTGTTGTTGATAAATAATTAGATCTATGAATGTTAGCATTATGTTAGTTAGATAAATAGACAGATGTTGTTATTGAACTTGAATGTTAGTTCAAATGAGTATTTTATTGAACTTGAATGTTAGTTAGATCTATAGAGTTATTGTAGATTGATAAGGTATATGTAAATTTTTTTAGTAGATTGCTAAGATAGAGTATTTTATTGAGCTTCAATGTTAGATCTGTAGAGTTTTTGTGAACTTGAATGCATCATGTTTTATGAATTATTTCGAGTCACTTTTGTGTAATTAGTCTAAATACTCTTATTTTTATGTATTTTTGTAGGCTAGTGTGTTGGAGATTCGACGATAAGGTAATTTTCATGAGCCACATCTGTTGATGGAGCAGGGACTGCTGGTCGCGAAATTTTAGGATGTTGCACGTATCATGCCAACATTCCAATATGACAGGGCATTGGTCAGTGCCCTGGTAGAGAAGTGGCGTCCTGAGATCCACACTTTTCATCTACCATATGGAGAGTACATGGTCACACTGCAGGACGTTGCAGTGATACTCGACCTTATTTTTGAAGGTCGAGCTATTACCAGATGGACGATAGATTAGGTCATTCACTTTGACGGCAGGAGCCTGTGGGCGCTGTGTGAGGAGCTTCTCAGAGAAAGTCCCCCACAACAGTCCATAAATAGGTCAGTGTCTACTTGAGGTGACTCCAGACTGTGTACCATCGATTATACTGGTAGGTGTAGGCGGATGTGTTGACGATTCTGTGGTGCACTCGAGCGTACATTCTATTCATGATTTGAGGGTTTCTATTGTGTGACAAATCGGGAAACTGGGTAAACTTGAAGTTTCTCCCTCTGCTTGGGGACTTGATGGAGACGGGAACATACAATTGAGGTCAGTAGTCTTGGCAACTCTGCATCGAGAGTTGTGTTAGGCTACCAAATTCACCGTGACTGAGTTTGGTGGCTGTGTTGTGTTGCTTATTTGCTAGGCATGGATGAGAATTCCCCAGCTAACCCATCCCACTAGACTTACTATGTTCCCGTTAGCTGCAGGTACGCACGATAAATGCTTTACTTTATTTTTTTAGATGATGAATATTAATGTATTTGAATTATTATTTTCTAACACGAAATTGTATTTTTGTTGTGCAGATGACGTCATGTTAAGATAACCATTAAGCCAACAAGGAGGATCGACTAGTTATTTATTATGCCAGCTTGACGTATACAAGGTAAGTCAAACAAATTACCTTTCTATGTTTCCAACTATCAATTCATTTATGATATGCTCGTTCTGTGGTTGAGACTAAAATATGTTTTATTTTAATTTTACAGTTTATTTTGATGTCGTATAATGAGGACATCGTGAATGGGGTGATACTTGAGTGGATATAAGTCAAGTAGGTGATTTGGGCATCAAATACCATCCTTATCTGCTTCACCATCGTTGGTGCCTAGTGGATACCACAGATGCCAATCGACATCAACCATGTGCACTTGAAGGACACCAAAGGGGCTGAGGGGACCGACTGGCGTGTAGTCCATGTCAGATATCACGAGACTTAGGATACGCACCCAGATAGGGTAGTGCCATACTCCCTTTTTGCAGACTCCAGACCTTCCCTCTAGTAATTTTTGTGGTACGAGGCATCATCACAGATGTTTGTACATTTTGTTGTGGAGGATATTGAGCCAACACTGAGGGACTTGTCAGCAGATATTCCTAACGAGGCCCACCCAGCGCCACTTTTAGCTACAGTCCCGACTCCCGCTCCTGACCGGTGTACACTACTAGTTAGGAGGAGGGAAGGGAACGTGCATCCCAGCGGCAATACGAAGACCCTGATGACTTTGATATCGAGTTTGATATTGAGGACTTTGATATTCTAATGGATGACGAGCTCGAGTCCCCCCCCAACAGTAGCAACAGTGTGCAGATGCCAGCGTGAATGACAAGTCGACCAAGCCCACACCCCCAACAGCATCCATATGCTTCTAGCAGTCACTATTCAGGAGGGGAGGTGTCAGTGGGATTTTATTAGCGCCAAGAGTCGTATCCCAGATTTTTCACTACGACGACTCTCTATGCTTCAGGTCAGGTTGACATTGGGCTTTCTTTAGGCAGAGTTTTCTCATTAGAGCAGCAGACTCCAGTGGGTGATGACAATGTCTATCAACCTCAGCCACACACGTCAGCTACACCACAATGGGAGGACACGTTCTTGGGGTACCGACACAGATATTGAGCAAATTTGAACTTTCTTTGCTGCTATCATCCCCTACATCAGGTGCTGGTGTTAGGCCCAACTTTCCTCCTCGACACGACTGCTATGGAGCGAGATCCGCTTGATGCCTTGGAGTAGCAGTATCTCCTCCACCATCTCCACTGTGATCACAGGATGAAGACAAGGCCCGGGGGGGAGCTTAGAAGCAACATCCATGCCGCTCGAGTCGTCCGAGGCGCACGCCAACATGCCATATGGGAGAAAAATATCATGTCCTAGGAGGTCGACACCTTATTGCCCCAGATAGATAGTTTAGGGTTATTTTGGTTTGTTATATACTGTATGTAATTATTTGTGTAACTTTATATATGTAACTTAACTTATGTATGTTACTTGATAAAGTATGTTACTTAATTATGCGATTCATTTCGTTGAATTTGTTGTTTCTTTATGACTAATTTGTTTACGTATGAATAAAGAATAAAGTTTGTAACAACAACTAAACAAAAGACAACATAACAAGTAATAACAAAACACATCTATAAGCAGGTCATAAATATGTATATCATACAACGAAGCATTCCGAAAGAATAAAGTTAGTAACAACAACTAAGCAAAAACGATGTAACAATTAATAAGTCATCTATAAAATGCAGCCATAAACACGCATATCATACAATGAAATCTTACTTTTCTCCTAAAACTTGGTATATAGTGAGAAAAACTATATTTTTTGTTTTTTGTTTTTCTCCCAAATGAGTCAATTCAAATAGACTCCTTTATGAGTCGATTTGAATTGACTCCCTTTATAGGGAAAATTGTTTATTCTGAGAACAACTTTCAAATTAGTTCATTTAAATAATGAGGCATTTTTCATGTTTTATTTCTAAAATTTTTCCGATCTCAAATTCTTGACCCAGCGTCAATGACTCATTGACATATAGATCAAAGGAGGTGCAACTTGAGTTACATTGGCAAAGAAGAGATTGTTTTGGACTTGAATGTTTTTCTCAATGGGGTTTTAATAAGCCTATCAAAAATGGATGATCTTATGTGAAATTTTCAAATGACCATTGCATGTGTTGATCTTTACCATTGATTAAGTAGGTGATCCCTACCTTAGATCCACAAATAAACACAATTAATGGTGAAGATCTATACATGATAAAGTCATGAAAATCTCACATGAGAGGATCCACTCCCTAAGCCTACCATAACCTATTTTTGTTTGTCAAAAATGTTATTGGTAAAACCCAAAAACATGTAACTACGCATCAAACAAAACAGAAAAATAAACATTATCAAACACAAAAACAAACAATAATAAACACGTGTGTTTGTACATGCAAAAACAATTGGTGATAGTGTTTATTTTTCTGTTTTATAATATATGTTTCTCTATTTGATTGAACGTAATTAAATGTTTTTGAGTTGTAGAAATAATATTACTATTTTTTTTTGTTGGAAAGCCTAAACCCTAATATTACCATCGCATAAACTACATATCTTTGCCCAGGCCATATTACCCAGGTTCCTATTAAAAATTAAAA
This sequence comes from Nissolia schottii, assembly GCA_003254905.1. Lineage (NCBI taxonomy): Eukaryota > Viridiplantae > Streptophyta > Magnoliopsida > Fabales > Fabaceae > Nissolia > Nissolia schottii. The sequence continues at coordinate 141,210 of QANU01099368.1, forward strand.
AGAATAAGAAAAGGGCCAAAGTTTATTCCAATAGCCCAATATTATCGATGCACCTTAATTTTTTAATGTGAGTCAGGTTTCGGAACAATTAAAAAAAATTGAGTCAGGCTCAAGTCCCAAACGACCAAAATTATAAGTTAGGTAATAAGCCATTAGTCCTCTTGTTACATAATCTAAAGTTTTGTTCTAAAAAAATATATATACTGATCAAATCCAGTACTTACACTAGCAATTAATAAACATTTATTTCTATTATTTTCAATGATATTTAGGTAACTATTAATTAAACTTTATTTATTTTCATAGTAATCTCTCTTTTTTTCAAATTTCAAAAAAATAATAATTAGTAAAAGCGGCTATTAAAAGGAAGAAAGGAGTAGGGCTTGATGAATAGAAGAGGAGAAACTTGAGTACGGAGTGAGCTCGAGGAAGAAGGAGAAGGAATTTGTGGAAGCGATTTAAGGGTCTTTTGATACCTATTATCAATTAGATAGTTATTGTCTCTTGCATTAACACTTGAGATTACAAGAATATACGGAAGAGGTGAAGTGTTAGCTCACCAACTAACTAATCAGTAACTAATTGTAATAGAATCTAACCAACCGGTAATTGACTTGAAGTTAATAAATTTACATTTATTACTCTGTTACCATAAACTATATAATTTTGGTTGTAAGAAAGAAAGTAGTAAAACTGCATGGATTTTTTTTCTATAAATTCACTGGTTTTCTACAACGTGGCACCAATATTGATAAGACTTTGTGCGAGTCGATTTTTAAAACTCCACAAGAATACCCATCTTGATTATTCAACTCTAATGATCTAGGGCTTAACTAGCTAACCAATCGTATCAAATAACAAATAATTATAGGACATCATTGTTAGAATTTTATATTCTAAACGTGGTTCTATTTGTTACATTTAATAACACATATTACATATCATGTATATAGTTAGTTTTTCAGAAACTAAAAGTTAGTTAGCAATTAGTTTCTGTACGGTTAGAGTTTGCTAATTTCTGTTTTAGTAGTTGTTTGAGTTATGCTACTGTGTAACAGAGACCATGAGTCCTACGCTAGACTCAACTCCTTGTATATGACCTCTCTAACTTAATGAATGAACTCAGATGATGTATGTCACATTTTTCCACTGTTATTTAGCGGTATTGAATTATTGTTTATAACTAGTTTGAGGTGTTTTATGGCAAAGCAAATTGCATTTAGGTAGTTCTTTTGTAACCATATTGGGTAGTTTCTTTGATGGAAAGAAGCTAATATATAGCAATAGCATGAATCCATAATTCAAGCAATCTGAAATTCACCGTCTCAGTCACAGTAGATTGTGAATGACTTAGAAGAATCCAATTACTTCTTCATATTTGGTGATTGGCTATGGTTGGAGATATGTAACTATGCCTTCCGCTTTCATATAATTAACTTATATGAGTTACTCTTTATGTGATTTTCTAAGTGTTAATCACTTAGAAATCTATCAATCGCATGACCACATCACTTGGAGGAGCTCCTTTGCTTCAATAATATCAACGAGCCTCACACATACTCCCAATTACATGTGATGAGAGTATTGTAAACGCCTCCTACGTAAACGAGTTGCAAATATATATTTAGAAGTTGATTCATGTGAGACGTAAGTATACTAGTGTCTTAATCTTATAGTTTTCACTAAACCATAAAATTTTTATTTAGATCAAATTATGCTTGAAAATCAAATTACTCGAGTTTAGTCCTTAAACATTTGATCTAAGGTTTAGCTCCACTATTTCACCCTTAGCATAATCTATAAAATATCATATTTGTTACTGTATTTTAAGCCTTTAGGTGGGGGATAGAGACAATAGGGTTAAAAAACATATTACAAAGACAAACAAGAGGAACCAAAGAGTCAGCACCCTAGTACTTAATTCCATTAAAATAATGACAAATTGATCAACTACCATTTTATTGACTTAAAAGCTTTTGACCTCTTTGCGTGCATAACAGTTAGCCTTGAATAGGGAGGGGGAGTATGAGAAAGACATGGACTAATAAAAATCGATATCAACATCAACTTTATTTGATCCAATGTTAAATTTGCTTGTTTAATTTGTTTGTTTGTACATATATTAATACATTTGTGGATCCTTTGCCAGCTGAAATCCCAATGAGAGGAGTTTCTAGATGGGTTTCATGTGCATGATCACTAATTAACAAAGGAATTTGACTATCCTGAATGATGATCTAGCACTTTTTGTTGGAGGAATCTACGGAGAGTTTTGACACCCCGAATTAATATTATCACACGGGTTAATTAACACCATGTGGCGCTCAATTTGGTTTCATGTATCCACCCACTAATCCATGTCTAGTGAGTTAGTCACCATCTTAGTGGGCCTTTTAAGCTCATACATTTATAGATTATAGTGCCCTTTATGAAGAAAAAATAATATAGATTTTCTCTATGGGTTACTTCAATTTATTCTCTTTGAAAGTGCATAAAAACTTTTCCGCCATTTAATAGTATCAAAGAATTATTAAAGTATTAGCTGAGTGATTGAACTGGACGACTAAATAAGAACACGAAGTCCTACAAAATTTTAAAAGAGATTTAGACGCCTCTATCAAGTGAAATGGATCGGCTCCACGTCATGCATACCTCGCCTTATTTAAAATGCAAGTAAATTTATATAAATATGAAGATGATGTAGTGATTTTTTTTCTTATGAACTCAAATTAAGATTACATATATACTACTGAAAAAGTGCATCATAATAATCAATATATTAGTACAGAGAAAGCACCGAACCTACACTGTATATCCCGCATTCTCAAATAATAGGTCACTTTTCATTTTGCATGAGTTGTATAAAAAGATAAAATTAATCGGTGTTTTAAGAACACTTGTTAAAAAGTTAAAAATATAATTAATTTTTAAAGTTTTTCATATATTTAATGTATTAGAATTGTAAAATTTTTATTTTTTTAATTCCTTAACAAGTGTTCTAAGAATATTTATTAGCTAAATTTTTAAAAAACAATTAAAAAATCTCAAAGTTAATAAAATTTAATAGTACTTTATAAAATTGTTCTTATTAATTTTTTTATTTATTATTTTATCTTTCTTTCACTACTTTCATTAAATGAGGGTATAATTAAAAAAAAGATAATTAATGTAATTTAAATTTAAGAAGTAGACAATTATTTTAAAGAAAACATATCAAAATGAAAAGATAAACAACTATTTATAAATGGAGAGAGCTACTCTTTACATGATATTGGCGCATATCCACTTTTCCTATAGGATATATTCCTTATTTATGTCATGGATTAATTGAATCAGAAACTAATTAATCGTGCAGTGTTTAACTGTTCATTAATAAAAGCTCTGATTAAGAGATGAAAATTACTCAAATTCATTAAAGTGTGTGCGTTGGTATGAATATAATTAATCCTATTAGAATTGAATTGTTTTTTAAAAAATCTTCACATTTTATATTTATTTACTCGCTCCGTTCAATGTTAAATGACACTTTTCATCTAAAATTTTATCCAAAATCAGTTATCATTTGATTAAATGAAGGAAGTATTGATTGCTGTTTTTCTTATTTTACCCTTACACTAACTCACCATATGCCTTAATTGAAAAAAGAGAATGATGAAAAAAAAATATTTAAGGGTAATATAATCTAAACACTTGATATTCTCTCTAAGTATGTGCAAATTAATTATTTTATTAATCTATGTGCATAGTTAATAGTGACATCTAAATATTGGATGGAGGTAATATATTATAAAAGCTATATAGGGTAGTGATCATGAGTGGGTGAACTCAATACCGATTCTAGGATATACTCTAATTCCATATTTAAGAATTTAGTGTTCTTAGTCAACTTTAAAAACTAGTTTGAAGGAGAAGAGTTATCTTAATCTTATAAATGTTATCTAAACCTTATCTCTAAGCAATATGAGAATGTAAATAAGAAGAGGATCAATCTTCGTTAACTATTAAGAGCTTGAGCCCTGAGCTATTTCCTTAATTATAAGATTCATTAATCTAGGATAACATAACAAGAATATCTTCGCCCTTATAGAAAATATGATGTGAATTTAAGAAAATTCTAATTTTTTCTCTCTTTTTTCTCCTTTGTTGTGACTGTTATGGAGGGGTTGCCATCATTCTTTTTTGGTGGCAGCCCCATCACATTTTCCATTTTGTATTTAAATTTTTATTTTGTTTTTGATCTATTTTGTGGGTGTTTTTGTATTCCGTTGTGGTGTGTTCGTTTTCTTTTATAGTTGTAATTTTTTTTACCATTTGTGGTGTTTTCTTTTTCATTTATGGTTGTTTTTGTTTTTTTTTCATGAGATTTCGTTTATAGGATGAAGAAGATATTTAAATTTATCGTAAAATAAAGTATAATGCATTTTTCAAACTACAACACTAGTAGTGTTGGTATTCAATAGTCTTATAATAATGAGCAAAGCTACATATCTTCAATTAGTTCATAAAGAAAAATGTATTCTTATATTATTAATATTATATCTTATGTATTATTTTTATTTTGTAAATGATGTTGAACTGCTCTATGAATAAAATTCTTTTTTTTAAAAAAAAAAATCTCTCCTCTTTTTTAACTTCTAGATGAGGGTTGACTGACGAAGTTATCCTTCAATGGGTGGGGCATATCGCCTTTGCCAAGCTGGTGCATGGCTACAGCGGGGTGGATTTGGGTTTTGTTAGCTACGGGCCAAATGTGGTCACCCCCCCCCCCCTTCCAGGCCCCGAGCTATGGTGCTTCAAGTTGGTTCAATCCATTATACAATATACTTATACATTTAGTCCCGGTTGAATCACAATCAGACCACTAAATTAAACTACATTAATACGATTTGTGTTATTTGGGTTCTGTGGGACACATGTTAGAATTTTGCTCAATAGTCAATAGTAAATGGAGTGTGAATTCACACCATTTCTCTTCGTATAAAATAAATATCTATAACATTTCTTTTGTATATATTAACGTTGTCTTCATTATTTTAATGACCGATACAATTTTTTAAGGGTTTTATTAACAAGTTCTCTAAGGGTACTTATTAAGAAATTTAAAATAGAAATATTCCATTAAAATGGTAAGCTTTTAAAATTTTTAATGCATTAATCGCTTCAAATTTTTGTTTTTCCAATAAACTTTTATTACTTTAAAATAGAAATAAATTTTGTTAATAGGACACTTATTAACAATACTCTTTTTCTAAACATTAATATTACTGTGGTGATTAGCAATCATTATAATTGTTAATTCCATGATCATTATTAAATAATTGAGTGATGTGACTCAACCACACCTCTAAAAGCTAGTTTAAGGGAGGATTGTGTTACACTTATAAAAACTATTTAAGCTTATGACTCTAACATACCCCTCATGAGAATAAACATATGAAACGTGAAATGTGTAAGAATGATCATTTGTGAGTGACTTAATAACAATCTTAAAATAAACTATAATGTCATGTATTAAATAATTGAGTGACTTAACTTAATTCTAAGAGCTAACTCAATAGAAAATCATGTTTTTATAAAGATTATCTAGATTCCACTACTTCCACCACCGCTACTTAATTGCGATTCTAATTCGCTGGTTTGTTTGGCTATGATGAGTATCATACTATATCTAGCTAGAATCTGAGTATAATAGAACATGCATGATTTGATTTTAAAAAATGGTGTATTGTGCGATAAAGTTTGTGTAAGTGCAGAAGGTAGCACACCAATATCCTTAAGATATTGTAGGCACCATTTTTCCTTATTCTACTCATGAGAGCATATATATCCTATTATATATATATNTATATAATGTAAGTATAGTGCCCACCAGCAGGTAAATAGAGAGAATAGTTAATGCTGTATTTATTCCCTATAGGATGCTACTTCTATTAATATGAATCTTGATTAAAGGAAGGATTTTATTAAAATCAGGCAAGTGGGAATGTATGAGGACACCAAATAAAAAGAGAAAAAGAAGAGTATATCTGAGATAGGATAGGAGGAGATTGGTGAATTGAGAAAATGGAGTGTAAAACCCTAGAAAATGGAGATGGGGGCAAAGCATGCCGGGTATGACAAAGACTACACACTGTATATTCCTTCGAGAAAGACAGCGTGGGTCCGTTACTCTTCAAAGCACACAGAGCCACATACATACACACACATATATCATAAATTTTTAGATGAAAATAAATTTAACACATGATTTTTAAATATAAATAATAAAATAATAAATAAGAAAGAAAAAGAAGAAAAAGAGGTTATTGTTAATTATATAAAGCGAATGTGGCCACGAGCTAAGTAGTACTAGCTAGTTAGTGTGTATGTAACGTAAAAGAGTCGCCACTTTTCCTTCACATTCCTCAACTTTGTGCCTTCTCTCTTTTATAATTTCCCCCCCTAATTTTCTCTTTATGCTTTTATGATCATGGCCCATTTGCTCTGCTCATTCCTCTTTGCCTCACTCGTAACTCCCTTTGTGTTAGTTTGTACACATGCACACTTTCTACTGTTCACTACCTCAAAGTCTCCTTTCTTTTTTATTTATTTTTTCTTCTCCTTTTCACTCTGCGATATCTTTTTCCACTGTGTGAGAGAGTGAGAATCCAAGATAAGAAAATATAGAGTCCAAACAAAAAACAAAAGCGGTTTCAATGAATCACGCTTTTTATATAACATGCTAAGGGAAAAGCTGATGGATCCTGCGCTCCACCTTAATTACTCTGCCCTTGTTTCATAAGGAAAATTACACGAGCACCCCAATTCATGCTTGTTCTATGCAGGCATGTGCCTTCAATTAGTCATAAGTTGAACGATTATGTGATTTTCTCATCAGATATTCTCAAAATCGTGTTATGATTCATTCATGATGATTCACTGCATTAAATTTTTTTTTAATCAAAAATCACTAATACGTAAAGTTTAAAAAGACTTTACCTAGTCTAACTTAAATTGGGTGGACGCCCTATAATGAGAGTAACTCTCCCAACACTTATTACATTAATTATTTACATTAAAAAATATAAGTAAAAAAAAATAACAACCCATAATAACTAATGTTTTGAACTTAAATGAATTATAACACACCTTTTTTTCCCTTAATCTTAAGGCACATTTGAATTTATAATTTGAAAAAAATTCTCTAAGTGTTTTTAGAAGAAGACTTGCAACACATCTAACGAAACAAATAGACAGGTAAGAATTTTTCTTCAATGATAAAGTAATGCAACTTCAACTAAGCCACAAATAGAAATCCACGTTGAAAAGAAAACTTTAGTCAAATTTCATGTCAAAAAATGCAGACAAACATCATTATGAGATGGTTTAAACAATTTTATAAAAGGAAAGTTGTCCATTAGAGACTGAAAATATATATCGTTGAATTTGGCTTTTAACCTTGTTTTCACTTATCATTTCCAACATCACAATTCTTCAAGAAACAGTCACTAGCATGCATGGTTGTATAAAATCCCTTGCTTACATGCATGGTTGTGTCTTTTCCTAACAGAAATGATCAATCTCCTTCTACGCAACAACTTTGTATCAAAGTTGGTTTACAAAGTGGCAATCTTCATAATTAAACTTGATTAATGTAATGCACAAATATAATCCTTCCACATGCAAACCTCCGCTCCTCCTCGCAAAATTTCCATTTACCTTTTTCTTTTTCTTTTTCCTTTTTCCACAGCAGCTAAAAATATTGGAATGAAACATCAAATGAAAATTACATATAAGCTTCTTACAGAATCAAACCAACCAAGGTACCGTAGCTTTGTTATTTGTAGACGTTGAGAGTTTAAATTTGATGAATGCGGCATCAGTGACAAGTTTGGCATATAATTATTTTAGTTAATTACCAGTTATCATCTCATATTTACACACATATAATAATAAAGTAAGTAAAATTGTCTGTATATTGAATAAAACTAATGAGACTGACTTTTTACTATGAATGTAGGTGAACTGAGTTTCATATATTTGAGCTAATCGCCAAATCAAGCAGCTAATGACATTTTCATCAGTTCTTGAGCGTGGTTTAGCGTTTTTCATTCCTTTTCTTTTAATCTCAAACACAGAAAGAGTTTGGAAAGAGTTTGTTTTCAACGGATACAGAAAAAATGTTTTGTCACTTTCCCAAGTGGCGAGTGAGTGACGACAGTAAAAAAAGAGGCATTTTGGTAACAATCCGACAAAATCAGAGCCTTTTTTCCAACATCTGTCCCTGTTTCCCTTTCAACCGTTTGCGTTTGAAGCACCAATCTCAAAGCAAGTCAAGGTGCAATCTCGTAATTATGTCCCAACCCCGTGACCAATTTGCACGCCCTCTCACCCCTTGCCATCTATTTAAGCACCCACACATCCCTCTCTCTTACGTCCACCCCAATTCTCCTCAAATAGTTATAATAGTATTATCAAAGAATCCCCGCTCCTACTCTCCCTTCCTTTCCTTTCCTTTCCTTTCAATCAATCCAAATTCTTCTCCACACTCAATTTGTCATCAACAAAAAACCAGCACCCTGATCCAATTAATTATGATTTTTGGGTACGTAATTAATATCATACCTTCCTTCTTTTGCCTTGGTATATATATGCATGTATGTATATATGTTCCTCACTCAACATGAACTGATTCATTCAAATTAAATTAATGGTATCCATCACTACTCATATTACATAGACATACATAGCCACTGCAAAACTTGCATGGTTTTCATTTTTGTCGGAACTAGACATTCATTCCTTAATTTGCTTTTTTTTCATACGTACATAGGCATCAAAAAAATATATCATAGGTAGTTAGTAAAGGCAGACCAAATTAACCCATACTTGATATAATATCATGTACTATATTAATTATTCAAAGGTTACACTAATCATTCTATTGTATGCACTTTGCTTTTTACAGCTTGGGATCCGAAGAGTTAAATCCAAGGTGTATAGCGCAGAACTGAATAGTCTTGTGAAGAAGCTAATTAACTCCGGGGAAATTAAGACATGGGCAAAGGAAGAATAATGATGACGTGGTGCCTCTTTACGCTCACCGTGCTCAATCACTTGCACCCATCACAAGCACAAGAAGAAGAGCAAGACCATGAGCTTCTCCTATCCTTCAAAGCCTCCGTCAAGGACCCACTCCACTCCCTCTCCAGCTGGCTCCCCACCAGCTCCACCTGCAAGTGGAACGGCATCACATGCGACAACTCCTCCCGCGTGGCCGCCGTCTCCCTCGCCGGAAAAAACATCTCCGGCGACGTCCCCTCGTCCGTGTTCCGGCTCCAGCACGTGAGCAGCCTCGACCTCTCCAACAACCAGCTGGTCCGGCTACTCCCTTTGGAAGAGGCTGCTCCCCTTCTTGCCTCACCAATCCGTTACCTCAACCTAAGCAACAACAACCTCACGGGTTCTCTGCCCCAGCCCTTGTTCTCCGGCTCCTTCTCCCGCCTCCAGACTCTGGACCTCTCCAACAACATGTTCTCCGGCGAGATTCCGCACCAAATCGGGCTGCTCTCCGGCCTAACGTATCTCGATCTGGGAGGGAACGTGTTGATAGGGAAGATCCCCAATTCCATCACCAACATGACTTGTCTGCAGTACCTTACTCTGGCTTCCAACCAGCTAGTGGGTGAAATCCCACCAGGGATGGGACTGATGAAGAACTTGAAGTGGATATACTTGGGCTACAACAACCTCTCGGGCGAAATTCCAACCGCCATTGGAGAGCTGCCCTCTCTCAATCATCTTGATCTTGTCTACAACAACCTCACTGGAGAAATACCCCCGTCTCTCGGAAACCTCACCCATCTCCAGTACCTCTTTCTCTACCAGAACAAGCTCACGGGTCCCATTCCTCACTCCATTTACCGTTTGAAGAACCTTGTGTCGCTTGACCTCAGCGACAATTCTCTCTCCGGCCACATTTCGGAGCTCGTGGCTAATCTCCAGCGGCTGGAGATACTCCACCTCTTCTCCAACAACTTCACGGGCAAGATTCCACGAGGATTGGCGTCCCTGCCGCGCCTCCAGGTGCTTCAGCTGTGGTCAAACATGTTGACCGGCGAGGTTCCGGAGGAGCTTGGGAAGCGTAACAAGCTAACCGTGTTGGACCTCTCGTCCAACAAGCTGACGGGGGGGATACCGGAGGGCTTGTGCGACTCCCGCACGCTTTACAAGCTCATCCTCTTCTCCAACTCCTTCCGAGGGCCAATCCCCAGAGCTCTGAGCTCGTGCAGAACGTTGCGGAGAGTGCGCCTCCAGAACAACAAGCTCTCGGGGGACCTGCCCTTGGAATTCACGCAACTGACTCAGGTCTACTTCTTGGACCTCTCTGCCAACCAACTTTCTGGAAGGATCGACGACAGGGAGTGGAACATGAAGTCGCTTCAAATGCTGAATCTGGCCGACAACAAATTCTCGGGCGAGATACCCAACTCTTTCGGGAGTTACAAATTGGAGGACTTGGACCTATCCGGGAACCACTTCTCCGGTTACATCCCCAACGGCGCCTTCAACAATTTGTTAGAGCTCGCCAAGTTGGACTTGGGTGCCAACCAGCTTTACGGCATCATCCCCGAACAACTATGTTCCTGCAAGAACCTCGTTGCGTTAGACCTCTCCCGCAACCATCTAACCGGCCCTATTCCGCTGGGGCTTACGGAGATGCCGGTTCTCGGCCTTCTTGATTTATCGCAAAACCAATTGTCCGGCGGGATTCCGCAGAATCTAGGGAGCGTCCAGTCTCTCGTTCAGGTAAACGTATCGCACAACCGTTTCCACGGGAGCTTGCCTTCCACCGAAGCTTTCCTCGCCATCAACGCCAGCGCGGTCGCCGGAAACGACCTCTGCGACCGGGAGCCCGGCAGTTCGAGCGGCTTACCGCCGTGCAAGGGTTCTGAGAACCTAACCTGGCTGTTCATCCTGCTGTGCTTTCTCTCCGGTGCGGTGGCATTCTCCGTGGCGGCTTTTCTCATCGTGTTCGTTCGGAGGAGGAGGAGCCCGTTGGAGATGAGGAGAGTCGAGAAGGAAGACGGCGCGTGGGAGATGCAGCTTTTGGACGGCAAGGCGTCGAGAAGGATCGGCGTGGAGGACGTGTTGTCGTCGGCGAGGGAAGGGAAAGTGGTTTCGAAAGGAAGGAACTGGGTTTCGTACGAAGGGAGCGGCTGCATGCAGTTCGTGGTGAGAGAGATAATTGACCCAACCTCGCTTCCGATTAGCTTCTGGGAAGACGCTGCGAGGTTCGGGAAGAAGGTTCGGCACCCGAACGTGGTTAGGCTCGTTGCGACGTGCCGGTCGGGGAAGAAAGGGTACTTGGTGTACGAGTACGCCGAGGGAGAGAGTCTGGTTCAGATTCTGAGCGGTTTGAGCTGGGAGAGAAGGTGGAGAGTTGCTGTGGGGATTGCGAGGGCGCTTAAGTTCTTGCATTCTCGGTGCTCGTCAGTGGCTTTGGTGGGCGAGGTGTCCCCGGAGATGGTTTTTGTGGACGGCAAGGGTGTCCCCCGCCTCATGCTCGGCCCTCCCGGTATGGCGTCTTTGGATCTCAAGGGTTACGTGCCTTCCCCCTACGTCGCCCCAGGTCAGTCAATTAATGCAATTTTTATATTAAATTAAATTGATATAAATGACGACATGTTAATTAATGCATCATCACATATATATATATATATGCAATAATAGTGTAAGTGACGTGCATGTGGTATTAGTGGTGAAATTAGTATATATGGTTTGTTTGTATAAGGTAGGTTATCACGCCTGTGGTATATAGGGGGATAAGGTTACCATCCATGTATTAGAGCTCACTACTTTGAGCATAAGAACAAAAAAATAATATATATATATATATNTTGTCAGTCTTATGATTCGTGATTATACCCAATTTACGCACAGAGGCAAGAAATAGTGGAGATGTGACAGAGAAGAGTGAGATATATGGATTCGGGGTTGTGCTGATTGAATTATTGACGGGGAGAAGCCCCACGGACACAGAAGCAGCAGTGGGCAACGGCGTGCACCAACAAACCATTGTGGAGTGGGCCCGCAACTGCTACTCGGACTGTCACCTTGACACGTGGATAGACCCCGTGATGAAGGGTGGAGATGCGTTGAGCCATCAGAACGACGTCGTCGAGACCATGAATCTCGCCCTGCACTGCACCGCAACTGATCCCAAAGCAAGGCCTAGCGCAGTAGACGTGCTCAAGACCCTTGAGGCTGTTCGCTGCAACACACAGATATTGTGCTGAGAATTAGGAGGCTTTTTTCTGACCCTTTTTTTTTTTCTTTCTTTTTTTTCCTTTTAAATATTTGAGCTTTCTCTTCTTCCTCTCCTTAATATGTTGAAAGTTTTTAGTTCATAGCATGATGATATAAGTAAGTTACGTTGTTGGTCAAGGGGTTTGCTAGGAAGATATGTTTGCTTGAGACTTTACATATGGGGGTATGCTTGACATACTGCTGATGAGTGTAAATGTAAATAAATTGAATGTTAATTATATGGAATCGATGCAATGTAACCTCAATATAAGTTGAACTTTGTCGTGAGATATACTTTTATTTGGCCACTTGATATTGTCCCTACGCATTTGCAGGGGCTATATTGCCTCTTCTTTTCTCCTAAAAGTTGCAAATCCCATTCCCTTGTTGCCCTGTTTATTTATTTTTTTGGTTGAACACCTTGTGCCCTATTTAATTTCCCTTTTCCTCTTGTTCGGATCTTGCACTTCCCTAATAACCTCAATAATTAGTAAGTTAACTACTAGTACCAGTATTTTAAATGGAACGGGATTGAATATATAATCATTGATAGAAGAGTACAAATTCCTATTGATCTGAGGAGCTGTACTATCTTGTGCTCCCTCATCCAAATTCCAAACATTAGCAAAATTGCTACAAGCATATTTTGCAAGGTGATGTGCAGTGCTATTTCCTTCCCTCTTGGTACGGACAAAAGCACGGATTAGAATGTGTGGCATGACTTTTTCTTTTACCCGGATTTATGTATAACTAAAAGTCAATGTTCGGTTGGTTAAACTGATATGACATTTGCTCTCCTTAAGCAATGTTGTCACCTAAAACACTTTCAAGTGAAGAGAGTGCAAAATTAGCTTAGTGACGATTGTTAATTAGCTTACCAAATTTCTAATTAGCCTTGTTAGTTGGAGCTCTGCTTCTTAGGCTTCTGTTCTTTGAAGTTCTGTTGGAGTTAGTTATTCTGGTATTCCTCATTATAACTAACTCGAACTCCAAGTTTCCCAACTTAGGCGCCTAGCTAGCTAACACCCCTCAGCTATAAAAGCTAAAGCTTGTACTTATTCACTTTCAACTCAATTGAATGGAACTCCAAAAGGAGAGTATTCAATTTCTCTGTGAAATGCTTGAGACTTCAAGCTCATGAGTTCATCATTTTTCAAAAATGTCTCAACTCTCATATTTGAGCCTTATAAATAGAACAAACTAGCACTCCTAATCATTACGTAGTTGGCATACCAATTAACCAAAGTTTTTTTTTTTCTAAATCACTTGATAGTTCCACTATAAGAACACTTCTGCCACTAAATTTTTCTCTGCCACTAAATTGAAGAGAAAACTAGTGAAATTTAATTTAAAATAATAATTTTATTTCTTTGTCCAAATACTTATTTTACGTTCTAAAATTATATCATGTACTTCGAAGGAGTTTGGTCTTAATTTACAAAAAATAAAAAATTAATAATAAGAATGACAAAACACAATACTCTATATGGCAACCCAAAGTGGGAAAGGGAGCAAATGGTTTGCTGTAACGTAACCAAGGAATTTGGAAAGTGAATGTTCCCTTTGATAAATTTATGAATTTATGAGAGTGGAAACCCAACATCACTCATTTTGCGGGTGCGAGGGGACCGCATTTTACTTATTCTTTACGGGTTTGATGATATTTTTATGTCCCGTTATCGAACAATTGATCTTTGAAAATAAAAAATCACCAAAGCCAATATATTTGTATGAAAAATGTTATATGTACACCACTTCATTTGTGCAAACACTCAATAACTCACTC
>QANU01099368.1:155518-169896 GCA_003254905.1 Nissolia schottii
ATATATATATATATATATATATAAAAAGACATTTCAGACCAAAAAGAAATTTTAAAAAAAGGGAAAGAAAAAGGTATTAGAAGTTTATTATAGCAGTCAGTGTACGATCACGCAACTCAAGGGGTACATGCAGAAACTCGGTATTTGACAGCGTAAAAGGGAACATTTCATGTAGCTATACATGCTTTTTCTGCTCTCTTAATTAAATTAGACTAGGAAGTTAATTTAGCTGTTTTCAAATTAATGTTTCATTGTTAGCTCCTAATAATACAAATAAATGTAACTAACTTTTACAATTGGGTTTGCCATATTTTTCGTATTGCTGGCGACCTAATGATGCAATCACATTCAACGTTCCAATTGTCATAATAATAACACAATCACAATCTATCCCCTCAGACACATATTCAACAGAAACTTCCGTTATTCTTTATACACAATGATAAGGCGACACACATTTTATTTTATTTTTTTTAAATGCTTTGGTTTGAATGCAAACTGTAATTGAGACCTTTAGCGAGGTTATGATGATAGGACTGATAAAAGAAAGTGATTAGATTTCTTCCCTTCTGAGATACTCTCTTTTTTTCCTTCCATTCTCTATTCATGATGCAAGTTTGAATCTATTCATTGACAATCACCCTGATGGTGTGCGCCTAACCTAGCTCTTTTCATACACTAATAGTAGTAATTAACTTAAATCATACTCAATAATAATGTGTATAATTAATTTTTTTAAGCATTGGCTCTGAGCTAGTTAGCCAACCATGCACATTCTTTAAAAACGACCGACTGTTAGGGCCAGAAAATAACTCTAACTTTTGTTGTAACTATTTCTTGTCTTAACGTTTAGTTGACATTATTATTGTCTAATTGGCACATTTAACTTGCTTTATTATATTAACCATTCCTCTTACATATACTCCTTAGTCAACTTGATTAGTGTAGTCTAGGAGGCCGAACATTTCAGTACTCTCATAAAAATCTTAACTTTTCCTTAAGTTTAACAAACGATTCATCTGATCCAATTCATGATGATCGAATTTCCTAAAACTTTGTCTACAAGAATTACAAATATGGGTCACTCCACTTAGAAAAGAAAAGAAAAAGAAGTAACAGCACATTGGGGATATCTTTCCAACCGGGCCTGACCACAAACATCCTTTGTGACCCACATTCTTCCATGTTATGATGATAGTGCAGAGACAGCTCTGTTTTTTAAAAATAAGTCTTCTTCTTTTTTCCCTCTTTATCTCCTAAAAACAACTATTATTATTATTATTATTATTATTATTATTATTATTATTATTATTATTCTTCCCCCCCATTCCATGGCCCCTAAGTAATGATTGCTGTGGGAGAATCCCTTTATCTCTTGTTCAATCAGAACTCTTGGATTGGCTTTTCCACAGTTAGAAGATTCCAATAGTAAAGAAGAGTCTAAGCATAAAAATATAAACTAGCTGACATTATGAAGGAAACAAAGCAAGCTCAGTATTGCTGGCATGGGGAGGATACATATGATCATCATTCATCAGCTGCAATATATGTTTTGTTCTTCTCAAAAGTCCCCCCAACCCAATATTTCAATCATAGCCCCCCTCGGAGACCATGCAAAAGTTTAATTCTTTGGCTACACATTCTTTTATCAAGTCAAAAAAGCCCCTTTTCCTCTCTCTTTTTTTCCCTAAGTAAAGTCTTCTTCTTTGTTTATCTTTTGTAGAAGTAGTGTTTTTGAAATGTTCTATTGTCTTCATACATTTTCCCCTTCTTTCTCTTTTCTTTGGTCACTTTGTATAGAACATAGCAAAGAAAAGTTTTCAAGTGTGCGTTAATTTCTTTCATAAAAGACAGCTGGCTTTTGTTTTGAGACACTATGTAATGTACTTACAATAATGATAGTAATATTTGGACACACGTGCAACCCATTGGATATTGCACACAATCCACCCCACTTGACACAACTTGTGCAGTTCAAAGTGGAGAAAAGGGTGATTTCCTAGTGCCATTGACTGATATGCATTAGAAAAGTTCTATAGTATATGAAAGCTATTGCCATTTTTGAGGCATGAAACCAGGCATGCTATGATAAAGGGATATATAGAATCAAATATCAGAAAGCTGCTAGGGAAAATTGCTACTACTATACGTATATTAATTTCACAAACTTGTCACGCAACCTTTTTTTTTTTTTTAGAGTCTTAAACTTAAGTTTGATGGAGGTATAAAAATTTTTACTTTCTAAAAAAATATGTTGAAAAACACAATTTGTTATTCTCAAATAAAAAAAGTACTCAGAAGTTCTGTAATTATACTAAGTAGAAATGTAAATAAATTATAATTATGAGGGGATGGTAAGTTAGAAAACTCATGAGTTGATCAGTGAACAATTGAAAGATTTGTTAATTGACTTGGTGCATGTAGCTGCACACTTCTTGCTTAGCCAAAAATGAAAATATGATACGCCAATTATGTTGGTTTTTCGCTCAATCCGATGAAGCAAATGGAATGGTAGCACAAATTTCTTGTGTTCAAATCTAGTCAATGGACATAGTAAGATGTAGTCATTGCCATGGTAATGAATCTAAAAGAGGCTTTACTTTTGTCTCTAAATTGAACTTTATTAAGACTTTGGTTTGGCTCTCATTGGATAAAGTGCAGGGTCAAAGATCGCATCAACTCCATTACCACTACTTACTAAAAAAACAAAAGAGAAAGACACTTGCAGGGAGATATGGGGTCGACAACTCCCTTTCAATTGATAGCAACCCAAGTACTAAAGCAATCAATATGGCAAACTATGGGGTTGTCCTTTTTGTGATGTCCTACAACTTGAATGATGTAGGGTTATACAACCAGCTCATGGGTTGAAAAAACTTGAAATATGCTTAATTTGTCTCAAACACATGCCTAACTAACCTACCTGTGGAAGGATGGGTGACTAATTTGGAAGAACAGAGAAGCACCCTCTTCTTTAGTCTTTTTTTAGTTACTAAATTGTCACCTTTTTTTTTCCCCATTAAATAAGAAACAAAAGAAGCAATTTAGAAGATAAACTAAATTTAGGCGTAATATGCCTTGTCACTTTTCAGTGTTTTACTTTTAAAATATATTTGATTACATTTTCTAATCTTAAAAGTTGTAACAGGCTTAATCTAAAGATCTAAGCTCAAATTGTAAAGTCTCATTAATAATAACTTAATAAATATGGTTCTTGCCCAACTACACATCACTATGATCTCGGCCCAAAAGGAAAGATATTTATTTCGGCTCTAGATCAACTCAAACGGGAAGATCTCATATAAAGTAGTAACTAATATGGTGTTAAATGTAATAAAGAGCTCATCGTGACTTGTGTGGTGTAACCGTCTCGACATAAAGTTTATAATGAGAGCAAATGTATTATCAATCAACCAATTATCTGATTTCTATCTAAATACATATAGGACATTGGAGACTCAAGGTAGATAGATTTTTTATATATTATATTTACTCACTTCTTACATACACTAACTTGAGCGTTGGAATGGTTTTGCAAGTTCTATCTCGTGACTATCAATCGTGTAAGATCACCATCCAAGACTTGTTCAAAGGACAACAAATTGGATTTGTGGTATCTTGTCTAGCCGAATTACACAAGGAGATATTTCAGAACAGAAGAGAGGTAAACAAATTTTATTTGCATGATATCAAAAGAATTTCATTTAATTTACGTAGATTAAATCTTGTCATATTTTAAATGCCTTTAGCTACATATTTGTGAAGTCCCACTAAAACGAAGAATTACTACACAACGCATCATAGATAACATATGCACCGTGTGATGCTTTTGGTTAGATCACAAGGTTTGTGGTCCTCCCTGCATAGCATCCTCTGTAATTCCATATGTGTGTAGCAACAATAATTAGACTCTAGACCAAATTAAAACAAAATAAAAAATAAAAAAAAAATGGTGGAAGGTAAGAAATTGGAATCTATGAATGTGAAACATATCGCTTTCAACTCTCAGCTCCATTACCTTACATAGTGCTTGATGACAATGGCACCGGGTGAAGACGACATTAGTAAAAGAGTGACATAGATGGGTAATTTCTTTCTGAGGCTAAATTAAAGTATCATTTCTAAATATGTGTCGAATTCTTGTGGAGGAATTAGATAGTAATAAATTTAGAAAGCCATAATATCGAATGGGGTCATGAAGTGCAATTGAATGCTTTAATCATCTATATATTATATATGGACCATTCAACGTTTTCTTGTTCAGTAAAATCCGTTAAGACAATCAAAAACTTTGAACGCTTTCCTTCTCATCATGGATCTTTTGGTGTATGAATGGTGTCTGCATTCGATATCATCATTATCTGCTGTCAACATAACGAGGAAAGTGAGCCCCCACCAATGTCCCCCATTAGCTTCAGCAGGAGTTATTTTTGTAGTGCACTGGGAAAAATGATTTAAGAGTTTCGTCATATTCTGAATTAATAATGATATATACATACATACATACATATGTATATATCCATCTATATCTTCTTTATTTTGCACAGTAAATATTTATTTAATATTTTATCAAATAAAATTTAATTCCATAATTTTTTTTTAAAAAAAATGTAATTAATAAAAAGATTCATTAGGATATAAAGTTTCATTCTGAATTCCATCTATTCATGCCAGTTAGACAACTTTCAATTTAAAAACTGTTGGATCTAGGTAGTGAATACGGTCCTTCTCTTATTACCCAGAATTCCACCTTTCGTCTTCTATTCTTTGCCTTTCACTTTGTTCATTTATGTATGAATATGAACATTTGATTGATGTCACACAGACATTTGCCACTTCAGGAATATAGTTTCTTTTCCTTTTTCTTTTCTTTTCTGTTAAAAAAAAAAAAAAAAAAAGAAGGGGTTTGAGTCATCTTCTGCCTGTTGATGCTGACTTCTCACATTTCACAATTCTGAATCTTTTGTAGTAAATAAATAACTGATTTGAAGGGAATGGTTTTGCTTCATGCCAATTGAGTGCCACACAAAATATTGATAAAGATTCCCCTCACTGAAAATGAAAGTGTTGACTATGGTGAGTGGTGATGACCAATATTGATGTTGATTTTTGCTTTTGGGAATAATAAATATCACAAAGAATCTGCACTACGTATTTATCATAAACTAATTATATTATTATCGTCCCGTAATTTTGCCTTCTCAACAAATGTGTTTTTTAATAATTAAATTTGTGTCTGTGTCTTTTTATTTAAGGATCAAGCTACTTACCATTTGCCCAAGAATTAATGAAACAAATTTATTTGTATACTTAGATTTTTAAAACTTTCCTTTTATACTTATCTTTTATATTAAAAAACAAAAAAGAGTTTGTCCATTAGCATAAGAGGTAAGTGTAAAAGAGAAATATAAAAGAATCAAGTATACAAGATTTTTGTCCATAATGTGTTGTTAATGTTTGGTCGAAATCCAAAACATCAGTGAAGCGGAGAACCGGGGGGGTGGGGTGAAACTATAGCATGTTCAGCCCACAAGTTCTTCTTTTCTTGGGTCTTGGTTTTTGGGTTGGATGCACACTAATGTATACCACACATCAGTTGGATTTGGATTTGGATTTGGCTTTATGCTCAACAATGTGCCCACCTTTGGGGCCTTCTTAAGTCTCATACCCTTGTATCCCACTTGAAGGTGTCCCCACCCCTAAGCCCAATGAGCATGGGGCAATGTTTAAATAAATCAACAACCCAAATGGTCATGTATTTAGTGCAATTTTTCATTTTATTGACAAAAAGGTCATGTATCAGTACAATTATGCTTAGGCATCTCGTAAATGGTTTTCTTGTAATTTACTAGCAAAATTTTTCTTTTGTAAAAAACTTAATAATAGGGAAGGTTATAATATTCTAAGGTTGTTTACAAAAAAAAAAACTTACATTACCTTCAGTAGAACTTGAACTAGAGACCTTCACCAAAACAACACATAAACCATTAGACCAGTGTTACTTTTTGTAATATTTTATGTAATCATATTTATTAATATAATTTTATTATTTAATTTTTCCTTTTAAAGAAACCCTAATCTAAATTCTTGTGGATTTTACAGATCTGAATTCTCCCATTTGGTATTTTTTTTTTTTGGCAATGTATCTGATGTATACTGCATGCCTTGCCTCCATGCGAGGGATTGTGAGTTTTCTGACTACTTATGTAGCAGCATGGAATTAAAAATTATTGATAATCGTGTGAAGTAAAAAACTGTCATAGATTGTACATGAAATGATTAAATCAGTGATAAGGGGAGACACAACATAAATGGTTTATGTGAAGGGTATTTTTGAAAGGATAGAAATGTGACTAAGAACGGTTAATCTAATCATATTTATTAATTTAATTTTATTATTTAACAAAATTCCATTTCACGTGCTCAAATTTATGATATTTTTTAGCAAGTTTTTAAAAGAATTAAGAAATTCTTTTAATCTATTCAATGTACTAAGTTCATAAAAATTTATACAAGCAGACCTATACTTCAGGCCAGGCCAAGCTAAAAAAATGGTCTATAACAGTTAACAGGTCAATCTCAGGTTAAAAATTAACCAAACAGACCTGACATGTTCCCATCCCTAGCTAGGCATGAAGAGCTCTAAAGCATGTGTATCTCTTACAGACTGGAATAATACATACCCAATTAGGATTGTGTCGGGTACAAATAAATCCATGAGTTTCACGCAAGACCCAAGTACTCGAACCAAGGGTAACCTGAATTTACCGTCGAGAATTGCTCCCAAAAGATGGAACAGATAATATTGGAATTGTATTATATCTAACTCATTAAAACTAACACGTTTTAGGTTGAGTATTGTAAATGATAAAAAAATTGAGTTCTGCTACACGTACACCAAAAATCATACATCATACATACACCCCGTACTTATATACATAAAGTTTGTGTTTTAACTCATGTAATGTTTGTGCACTTAACTAAGTATAGTTGAGAGTATTATTTACAAGTTTGTAATGTTTGTGCACTCGTGAGAATAAAGTTTGTGCATTATTAATGGTGTATGTATGGTTGTATGAAATTGGGTGTACATGTAGCATTTTTGAAAAAAATTATATATTAATGCTAAAAGAAATTTACCTGACTTGACTCGTTAAATGCTAATAATGGGAAGAATCTTAACTCATTATACCCTAAGAACCCTAGTTCCTTCTGTATAAGGGCTCATTAGCACTCCATCCATGTATAGTTTATTTATTATTATATAATTTACATACACCTCGTGTCCATGCCAATTTATATATCAAGTCATTGCAAATTAATGCACCCATTGACGTGGAGCTTGAAGCAAGAATCACTAAGTCCATCTTTATGTTGCAGGAGGTAACAGATTCCAATTGTTTACTGAGTTGACTATTGTATTTTAAAATTTTCACGTGCAATTTATGAAAAAGCTTGTATAGTCTTTCTAAATTTAATTTAATGTATGATCCATAAATATTATGAATCATTAATCTTTTATTTTTATATATTTTTAAAAATATTATAAATTAAAATCAATAATTGATAATATTTTTCAATAATGCATTAAGCGTAATTCAGATCATACACGTATCTCCCTTTCACTTTACTTCTTCTGATGTTCATTGGAATAAACTTAGATGGTCGCTCAGTATTACTTCTTTTTTGTTATTTGTAATAGGTTCTATTAATTAATGGCATTCCACGTAAACAAGTTAATTGATGATATTCACGGCACGGTGTTTCTACCTAACACTTTTGCCTCTTGCTTGTTGGGTCCACAACTTGCTTCTGAATGCATTATTCTTTCTTGTGTGTTTATGCAATATTATATGAAAACAAACTGTTTTTTCTTATCAACAAGTTGGCCGCACCTTTCCTTCAATCTAGCTACCTAGTTCTCTTCTGCTTCTGGTTTGCTGTTCTCTGACAAACTCAACCTCCGTTCCCCCTTCAGTTTCAGACTACGTGGTAGTTAAAGATTATGTAGCTAGGTGGTTTAGTTTACTAAGGTATTGTTACGAAGACCAAGATAGCTCCCAACTCTTACTTATGCAAGACACAAGAACTCTAAAAATGGTGTCACACGATGGTTTGATCGATGCTCCAGCATGATAGAAGTATCTGCAAAAATCACTCTGACACTTAAGTTAGTGTATGAGTGATATGAGATGATAATGGATATGTGATGTATCTTATGAAGTAGCAAGAGTCACTCTTTTATAGTCTAAGCTTTATGGGGATTTATGGGAACTTTGTGTAAAATCATTGCTAACACTCTTCTAGCCACTTAATACTATGTTGTGTCTCATTGTATCAACATAGATACACATTTTAATTCAGCACAATACACACATATTTATATTTATATTTATATATATACATGCATGTGTCTTATTTTTTTTTTAAGCGATGAAGAAGTGTTGTATGTGCGTAGTGTGTGTAGAAAAATAAAATAGGAGAAATTAGTTGAAAAAAAGGGAAAAAAAATTTCTTCTCTCTCCGTTTATTAGGAGTCACAAACATGGACTCCATGGTTTCTCTAAGTTTAAGTATGTATTTTTTTTTCTATAGTAAAATTGTATATCATGATTAATGTCAAAGTTGGTATATATAATTTACATACTCTAATTCATGTTGAACTTTATATTAATGCATCTTTGCAACACCAACATATACAATCAATATACATGTAGGTATGGTTTTGTTCATCAAGTGCATTTCTTGGAACAATACCAAAATAGAGATGTCTCTCGATAGTTTTGACCCCGAGAAAGAGAGAGAGAAAGAATAATAGGACCACATTGGTTTTTGATGTGACCCTCCTCCCAATAACAAATAGCTTAACCTAATAAGAGTATAAAAAATACTATTTGAATATTAATATTAGTGTAAACATCAAATTTTTTCTTTCACACATCATATGATATAAGTGTAAATTTTATGATATATATATATATATATATATATATATATATAAAAGAGAGGATTTAGTGTCTAAGTCAATATTAGTGTTCACATAACACTATTCTATAAATATGTTCGTGTTAGAGGAGAATTTATATCTATATTTGAAAGGGGTTAGAGGATGTTTTAAAAGAATTAGAAAGAAAAAAAGGTGACATCGATGGACGAATATCATAGAAGCATAAAGGAAAAGTAACGGCATTAACCAATTAAATAAGAAAATGGGGCCATATAGAGATGGATCTTGAAGCAACATCATATCATATGCCCACAAGAGTACAACAGTATTTATATATGGCATTCTAGGGATTCTCCAAAGTTAAAATAAAAAGAAAAAGAAAAAGAAAGAAAAAGACACTAATATTCTGTTTCTAATTCCCTACACCCTGTATCATCTTTTAAAAGTTATAATTTATCAAACAAAAGACCAATTGATGAACATGAAGCAGATGCAGTGAGCGGTTTCTTCTTCATTCAATACTTTCCATGCCACTGCTCTCTCATAGGACACTGGCCTCCCCATGCTTGACAAACAGATGCCACCTTGAATACACATGAAACCCTGCATGCACCAAAATTCATACAAGCCATCTTCAGAAAGAGAACGTCCTTGCTTGTTTATAACTGGAAATTTCAAAGACTATATATGTATATATACCTGCTGCATTATCTGGGGAAACTCAGAGCAGAGAGTTTTCTTTCCATTGTCATCAAAGATTTTTTCAAGGGTGATGTCTTGAAGTGCAAGCAATGTCGTTTCTAGCATGTCAAGTCCGGCTTGATTTGCGAACGTAAAAACAGGTAGTGCCTGCTGCCAAAATGAGAAATAAAAGCTGAAATGTATACGTGGAGATGAAAATAGCATTTATATATAGCGAGCGAGGGCTTGTTGGAAGGAAATTACCTTGAGAGAGCAGCACAAAAGTGCATCTGTGTGATGCCAGAGGGATTTGAGAATAGGCTCAGCGCCCTCAGACTTGAATAGGTCTACCCCCAGATAGAACCTGCAAGCAAACAATGAATGTCAGCATCTGAAACCCAGCAAGTGAGTGAAGGAGCAATGACACACGCACCTGTAGCTGTTGCAGATCCAGCGGGAAAGTGTCTGCGCCTCAGGAGTGCCGGGGGGTAGGTGGAAGGAGGAGCTGTGGGAAGCGAAACGAGAGGGAGAAAGCGCCAATGAGACCCTCTGAACAGAGGCGATGATGCTGCGGACATACTGCCGCGCCATACTCGCAATGCTGTCTTGAAGGTGGACTTGAAACGCCAGCTGGAACGCTATTGTCATCACAGATTTTGTGCTCCCGGCCTGCCCTGAGCTCTCCCCTGCTGCTTTGTTCCCTGCGGTTCCCACTTCAAGCGCAGACGCAAGATCCAGCGTCCTGTTCGGACTTGCCCCGTCCTGCATCATATCATATCATATCATATGCCACACAAATCAAATCAAAAACCCTTTTCTCACACACTAACAGGATTCTGGAACAACAACACTTGCCGTGCTAGAATCCAGAGGTATGATGCGGAAACCAGACGGTAGAATCGGTGCATCATCAGAGAAAGATGCGTCGATCGGGGCAAATATGAGCTCTGCACTGGTGCCAACTGCATTCTCGTCCACTCCACTGCAAAGCTGGGGAAAGGTTTGCGCAACCACAAAGATTGTTGGCTATGCATGGAAATCCCAAAAAACGAAATAGCATCTTCAAATATTACTTACTTGCAAGAGGAATACATCACCAGGCATAGTCATGTCATCCCTATAGTATCCCATGTTTTCAAGCTTAATGACCTCCATGAACTAAATCCACACAACAAGACAAAGAGGAGATCAATCAAAATCTCTTGAAACTTGTAAACAGCAATACCGAGTACGTAACAATCTATAGCTATACACCAACTAACTTGCCTCTTCATGTTCTATTGTGTGCGCTAGCGGAAGAATAACCTGACCCCCAAAACCTCCAGCTCCCACTCCAGGCAAGCTGCAGGGGCCGGCTTTGATGGCAGCAGCCGAGTAAGCATCGATGCTGCTATCGGCCCACTCTGACCGGTGCTCCCGCAAGAATCTAAGAAGAATTGCTGGAGGGACATTCTGCATCAACACAAAGACTGCATTAGACGACTAAAAATATGAGCAATGATCCACATTGATGATCGATGAGCATTGGGATGCATGGATACCTGTAACAGCATGGACGCTTTGGCACATAGCACAGAGCTGCTGACAGATGGGAATCCATTGTTGTAGCCAATGTTTGCTCCCATCATCTTGCTGGGTGACGAGTTCACAAGAAGGGTGACATCATCAATGCCGTCACTCTCTAACAATGACCATCCATCATCGGCAAAACCATTAACAGCTTCATTGAAGCCCCTGCAAAATATGGAAAAGGAATTCAAGTAATTTAGATTTACATGGCTAGTCGATTCATTTCATGGGACCATGTGAAGGGGTAATGGCACAAACTTGCTCAATCTCTGACTAAGTGCGCGTAGTGCTGCAGGCCTTCTTCCCCATCCTGTGACGCTTGGCTGAGAAACTTCTTGAGAAATCTGCCTTAGATGACGCAAAGCCTGGATGAAAATTACATGGTTACATAAGCAGTTAAGTCCAAATTCCACCCCCTTTATCAACACAGCACATAGTCTTACCGCCATAGTTGCCCTTTGAGCGAGCAGCATCGATGACTCATAAAGCGGGCGCAATACTTCAGGCACACTCCACGGCTGTTTTGGTTTTCAAGAGCCAGCAAAGTCAATTTTAAGTAGTTATATCAAGAAAGGAGCAATTCTACTTCACTTGGTTTTTTCCACTAACCTCTAAAACCATATGATCAACAATATGAATAATGGATCCCCCTCCCTCGCAAGGTCTAATGAGATACCCGCTCGGCAGCATGTCTGCTCTAACAAAATGCTGCACCGGAGGCATAGCAGGACCATTCTGAGTGTTGTTAAGTGATCTTTCACAAACCTGGCATTGTCCACATAAGACTTGGAGTAAGGCAAGAAAGGAACAAGTGTGAAAAACGTAACAACTTTGCTAAGAAATATGAGCAAGTTACATACCACAAGACTACCATCCTCCAAAAGAGATGTGTAGCGCAGCAACCAGAGGTCACGGCCAGGAGCCAGAGTTGTTGGCGCATACAACTAAAACCAAATTAATTACGGCAAAATGTCAAAATGTGCATATAGCAATTAAGCCCATCACATGTACTAACTTTTATTGAGACATAAGAAAGTTACATTAGAATCTTAGATTATAGTACCTACCTGCATGTAAAGAAGTTCAATGGTTCCTCCATTTCCGGTGGACATCACATTTAGAACATCCACGGTTCGGCAATCACGAAACCATGAGAGCCGATCTTTGAGGATTTCGGCAACCTGTACCACAAAACATACTCAATTCAATCAATGTCTCTCAACTTCAATGAAATTGGTCTTAGTAACAAGCAAGGAGGAAAAGGAACTTACCCTGGCAGGTTCTAGACCCACAAGGCCGCATGCACGTGCGGCCACTCCAGGGCAACCGTGAGAAATAGCAACGATTCCAATGGAATCCGGACCAGGCTGCATCCATGTTAATTGAAACAAGCGTTACACAACTTAATGAAGAAAATGGAAGAACTAGTGCCCTTTAATCTCGTTTCCTTTTCACAATTGACTTGTATACCAATAAATTTCTTTTGTAAAAAGTAATATAATAAAAAATGCTGAGTTTGATTGATGCTTCAAAAGATGAGGCTTGGATAATCTACAAAACAAGGTTGATGAATGAGTAAACCGTGGCCATCTTGCTTCCTATTAGAGTTATGTTATTTAGAATAATTGGTAATGAAATCCTGTGCCAACTCAGTATTCCATGATCAATAGATACAACTAATATTTCTCATCCTATTATTACATGCAAAGAAACAAACAAAAAGTAATGGGGGTAACAAAACAGATGTGTCACTTTGGTAATAATTAATTAAGGTGCAAGTATGCGTGTACTTTTATCATTTTCACTAATGGACACACGCAGAATGTAATGGGGAAAAAAAAAAAAAAGTGGTGGAGAGTGGTAACCTTCATCCCAGGCATTTGGACCCACTCCACAGCAGTTCCAGTGGCCTTTGAAAGAAACTCTGCTAAAGTCTCCTCTGCTATGGACAAAAGTCTGAAGAGAGAGACGAAGACAACACAAAGCACGATGGGAATAATATTCCCTGTTAGCATCCACAATGACAGAGAATAACAACATAAAAAACATCCACAATGATAGGATTAGGATCGAACAAAGGAACAAAAGAAAAAGAATCTTTGTATTCATTTAATAGCATGACACCCACATATTCTTTTTTTAGTTAGATGCA
The DNA here is from genome assembly GCA_003254905.1 of Nissolia schottii. NCBI lineage: Eukaryota > Viridiplantae > Streptophyta > Magnoliopsida > Fabales > Fabaceae > Nissolia > Nissolia schottii. The sequence goes on from QANU01099368.1 coordinate 168,868, forward strand.
AAGTTCACACTCAAAAAAATTCTCTTCAAATAATAGATATGAGTGTGTTAATACTGTATTTTACAAATAAATAACATTTTAGAGAGAAAGAAAAAGAAGGAAGGAAGCTGTTTTCGCTTACCCAGCAGGGCTGGCATCCCTTGGCGGATGCTGAGGTGTCAGGTGGCGCTGACCGCTCGTCACCACCGAGTCGCAGCTGGTGTCCGTAGTGGCAAGGGTCGCCTGCTGAAAACAAACAAGAGAAAAAAAAATTGAAAACTAATTAATATCTCTCAACAAAACAGAAAAAGTACCGAAAAAAAAAAGAAGCAACTTTATTTGCATTAGACTATCTATCTTTTCGAATCTGCAGGAATCCAAATAATAGATTTAAGAAACCTGATAAGACCCAAATGACATTTTACTCAAAAGTAAAGCTAACTTAGTTTTTATTCCTATTCATTGATATTCAACAAAGTTACAGACAATGGTAAGTAGTAACATGTTTGAATTTTGCTTAACTATGATTAAAAAAAGAAAAAAAGAAAAAAAAGTTATTTTTATTTTGAAAATATTTTAATTACAAGCCATAAATCAAAGATGTGAAAAATAAAAGATGATACTACGTATTTAGTATTGATTACATTTTGTGTTTGTTGGCGGAAAAAGCTGTTCTCATACACGAGCTGGGAAACCTGCTTCTGCAATCTGTCGTTTTCCTCCATAAGCAGCTTATTCATTGCTGTCAGCTTCCTGTTTACAGCTTGCAGCCGTGAAGCCTCTTTCCGCTGCTTCTCTCTGCATCTGTTGTTTTTGTAATAAAAGAGCAAGCAACAACACCTTCTTGATTAGACAAGCACGGGAATAATTGCCGAATTTAAGGCCTTTTAATTGCTGAAACTTGCAAGCATATATAATCAACCCAGAGAAGATGAAGACAAAACAGTACAAACATGAAAGAAAAAAAAAACAGGATCTTTGAATTAAATTCTCTCTTTCCGGCAAGCGTGTTACCAAAAAGAAAAATTGCAAAAAAAAAAAAAAAAAAAA
>QANU01099368.1:171696-266686 GCA_003254905.1 Nissolia schottii
AAAAAAAAAAAAAAAAAAGACACAGCATTCCGCGGTATACATTAGACCGATGGAGCCAATGTTTTGTCTCTCTACATTATCAGTGTCCATTTTTCATATATATGTAAATAACATTATTCTTTGTTTTCTTCTTCCTTCTGCTTATATATTACCATTATTATCCGCATTTACAAATTAGCACAAAATAATGAGGAATTTAATATTATGTATTGAAGCTAATTATGTATAGTCACATATATATAAATTGTAGCAATCAAAATGCAGTTCACAGGAGAGAGAAGTAGAGAAGAATGGTTTAGTTGAGAGTTAGTTACTCCTAATTAAGAAATACAGATTCAGAGTTACTCTATACAGAAAGAATAGGTCATCATTATTCTTTTTCGACCTCCATAATGATGTTTGTGTCGCCTCATCAATCAATATGATAAGTAATTTGGAGAGTTGGAGCTGTTGATAGATTTGAATGCGCATCACAGAGACACCATAATTAGGGTTGTTTTGCATGCGGGCTAGCTAGCTGGGTTAATTTAATTTCTTCTCAATCACTCACTTCACCGCTTTAGTATTTTTTATTTTTTTTATTTTTTCAAAATTGTGTGACTCATTCTTCTCTTGGTAACCATTATATCTTTTATACACGCTAGTATTTTGACAAATTCTACACATACCTTAAACTATGCATGTTATGAATATCATTCATCGCCACGACAGTCAAATATGTGAAGTACCGTATTCTACATTACTATAAGCCAACGTATATGTTACACTTGTTTGAAGAAGAAAATACTAGTCTTTGTTTAAATAGTGGAGCGCACAAAATGTCTTGTTAGCCTTATTTCCCAACTTACCGGTTGAAATTGTCGCTCTACTTACCCTAATTTTATGTCACTTTAGTCAAAATAATTATGCTGAAGTCTAAACCAGTTGCTTTATTTAATGTGTTGTAGTGTGTATATTTTCAAATCTGTTGTTTATGAATAAATCAAATACATTAATTGTGATTAAGAGATACGCAAATCTCGGACCACACGCATCCTAATAGTAGACTACCGTTCAAACTTTACTTACCATATATAGTACAAGCAAATTCACAAATAATAGTCTCACGAAAAAGGAAAAAATAAAACATAAATTATATATGGGATTTATTCCGATATCATATAAAATTTAAGGATATCGATACCATAGCATTTAAGATTTCGTCATGTGTCTCACTAGCTTAAATTGTTTATTGTTTTAAATTTGTGATTAAATCACAATCATTCAAATATAAAAAAGTATCAATACCTTCATAAAATCTTGGGTACTAAAGAATAAAAGCATAATATATAGTTTTTTTTTATGGGAGATAATATATATAGTTATTAGTTGAAATTCTTTTTCGATGGACGAATTATTCACCTTGATTATGTTACCGTCCCTTCCCAGAAGTATGTTTTTATATAAAATCTAAGGATTTAAGGTTTTATACGCAATGATTTATAATTCAAATTTACATTTAGTACAAGCGATGATGTGAAGTTATTTTATGACACGTATTAGGAATGATTATTAATGATATTTATTAACTCATCTTGTATATAAATTGTGAAGAAATAAAAATTACCTCTAGGCATTTTACGGAGTTTTGATAGATTCAAAGCGCAAACAGCTTCATCTGGAAAATTTGAGCTTAAACATATTTGGTCAACACGCTATTACCAAACAAAATGAATCTCTAATTGCGACTAGCATGTATATTTTTGATAGTTGCCGCCCAACATTAATGTTACGCAGTAATAGGATAGATTTCATTATTATTAGGTTAAGCGTTGTATAGCTATATATAGTGCAAAAGAATTAAAAAGAGATAACTGTTGCAATGTGAATAGATTTATACTGGAAAACTGGAAGAAACCAAAGAGACGTAAGTGTATGAAAATGGGTCACATCTTTGATAAAATTTTGTACCTTGCTTTCTATTCTTACCCAAAAAAAAATTAAGGCTTACTGCGATTATATATATGCATAAAATATTAAGGTCCACGTATAATTTATTTTGTAGACACATTGAAATATCAGTCATTTCAGTTAGGTTGATGAGACTAGACTAATTGCAATATAAAAAATGTTTAATTATTTGTGGTACTATTTCTAGATGGCCCACCTTTAGTTAACATTATTTTGATGAGTATGATCAATCAGTTTGGTTAATTCTGATTAACTAAATTCTCTCACAAGTCTTTCCTAGTTGAATTTTGTGCAATGACCAAGTAAATATGTTGAGTGTCAAAGCAAATCATCTTTCAGCTTTGTTGAGGGGTTAATTATAACTTGCTTTACAACCCCAATTACAAACCTCAATACACTTTTTTTTCCTGCCCATCTTTTTTTTATTTTATATTCTATTATATGTCTGATATATAATATAAAAGGTGGCATTCTTTTCCCCCAATAGGCTCTCTAATTGGAACAAAAGAAGACCGCCAAGTCAATGCCATTCACCGAAATTGAATATGCAGAGCCCTCTTTTTCTTTTTCTTTATTTCTGAGATTTGAATCTGGCAAAGTCAATAAAAAAGCTATATTGGCCCATATGTAAGTATAGCACCTTCCTTCTTTTCCAAACTTGTCCACCATGGGGTGAAAAAAGTTACTCCATGGAACACAGTTGGTATAAAATAATTGGTGATCACATAAGAGGGGATGGCAGACCAAAGGAAGTGGGGTTTGATTCTTTAACATTCCGCATTCTTAGACAGACTTAAATTACGCGTCCTAAACATTTATTTAATCCTCAATCCATATCTTCCACATTCTGCTTCATTTCATTAATTAATTAATTAATTAATTAATTAGCCCCAATAACAGAAAAAAGGTAGAGTAATTTATCCTTAAGAGTTTTTCTTTTTCTTTTTGTAAATAAAATTCAATTTTGACACGTTGTTAATATAAAAGTCTTTTTGTTCCTCTAAAACCATATATATAGTATAATATTATATGATTAATCATTAGTATAACATGTTTATCCTGAGAATATCTTAAAATTAATCTAAAAAAATAATTCATATATATAAACTAAAATATGCTTTAGTTGGGAGGCAATGGAATCAAGAAAAGTAATAAAGTCTTAATCACCATAACTTAAAAGATAAGCAGGCAGTAGGGGGTATGACCCATCCAAGGGGCCCAACCTGATTACAAATATCCAAACTTTTGTTTTCCTGTTTATATTTATTATCCTCACAATTAATAATACCTCGCGTTACATTCCCATGCCTTTTGTTTTATGGTATATGTTATGTGATAATAATAATTTGAATGGTTATGATATATTGTGAACGGTTTCATTAGTAGTAGAATAGGAGGAGAGTTGAGGGAAATGTTGCGTGTGATTGACGGCAGGAGAGCACAGCTGTGGTGGGATGAAGGGAATAAATTTTGATATGTTCTTAGAAAATGTTTAATTTATATATATTTTATCAACATTATTAGGGCATTCATTTTAATTTATAATATTTAAAAAACAAATGGTTAATAATATCATTATAATACGTTTTAAATGTACTTTAAAAATATACAAAAATTGAGAGAGTGGTCCATGCGTAGCATAAAGAAGCTCCTATCCTCCTCCACTGCCGCACAGCGTCACGTTTACTCCTCTCAACCCCCCCCNCCTTTCCGTTTATATATCTTCTCTTATTCAAAACCATCCATCCTTATGATAGAAAGTGAGAGCAAGGGTATGAAACTCCTTACCCAAAAACTTCATCAACCCTAATTACTTAAGATCAATAAGAGTGTCATTTGAGCTGCAGGTTATTAGCAACCATCCTTTCCTCTAATTACTTAAGACGAGGGGAGGTGTCATTTGATTGATTTATTGATAAATATCATCTTCCCTTCTGATTAACATAATCCTACCTCACCACTAGTTAACATAATATTGGACAATTTAAATATTAATCAATAAAATAAATTATTGTGTTTATTTTAAAAGTTTAGCTTTTTATAATTTTTTTAAAATTATTCTGCTTTAGTACTCAAAATAACTCTCTTGTTACCTGTCATCGTTTAAATTATTAACTTAACAAAGAAGCTGACATGTGACACATTACGTTATATGCGTATATAACATTGCAGACTTCAAATTAGACCATGAAACTAGGATACATAAAATTTAGTCCATGCAAAGATAATTACTTCTTACATATCTAAAATGATGCTTCAATCATGTTGTCTATAATTTCTTACCGAGTCTTCATGCAGAAGTGTCAATAACTACTGTTTGAATGCATTTGTTATCAGTAGTATCAACAATGACATATGAATTATGATACAAAAGAATGTTGTTATTTACATTTATCCTGCTATTCTCTTACTATAGATGACATTATTTGCCATCATAATAACTCTTTTTAGAGTTGAACGAGATTTCCAAAAATTAATTCATAGGAAGTTTACGTTAACTGCTAAAATCCATTAAATTTCATTGGCCCCTTCTAGTTTACAATAATTAATAATTTAAAGTGTAGTTAAACAAGGAGTAATGTTCTTGATTTTAGTTTGAATTTAATAAAATTAAAGAAAAACATGTGTTTAGGTTAGGACAGTCTATGAATCAAAATAAAGGTTAGGAAGATTTAGAAAATTAAAATGAGTTTAGTTGCTATGTTTTATTATGTCATTAAATTAAATTTTGTCATATGAGCAAAAATAGTTAGCTTTCGTTTTCACTATTTAAAAATTCGTATATATAAAATGATTTGATTGAATGACAACTATATCTATGTATAAGCAATTTAGCAATTAAACTCAATTAAAATTGTAAATAATTAATATGGGCCAGTTAGGAATATCAACAACCCCATCCACATAAGTAATCTGAGATAATTAATTAAGTTATCTTGAACAAAAATAAATGGTTGAGACTTTGTTTTACACTATTCATTTTGTTCCTTGATGTGTGCCGTTTTTTAAAAAAATCAATTTATTTCATATTGGTAGTGGTTCTAACATTTAATATAATAATTATTTTATACCAATTTATCTCTAATAAAGAGAGATTTAGATTTATTTTAGTAATATTGTGACATTTTAAAAGTCTTTGAAACTTTTTATCATCTAAAATCTACTTTCAAAAAGTTATAATAATATTTTATAATATAAACAATATAAAAGTAGCTATAAATAAACAAAAATCATAAGAGTAGTATGTCATAAATATATTATAAAATTATTTTTTCAAGTAAAATAATCGTTACAGTAAGGGTTAAACTAAGAAGTGTGTTAAGAACACTTATTAAGATATTTAAAATAGAATATGTTAAAGTTTTAATATTTTGGAGTAATCAATGCATTAAAAACATTAAAAACTTTTTACATGTTGATTCTTTAACAAGTTTCCTTAGGATATTTGTTAGCAAAATCTAATAATAATTATTAAAGAGATTAATAAAATCAGTATAATTTCACTAACAAGTGCCCCCAAAACACTTGTTAAAAAAATAAAAATGGTAAATTTGTGTTAAAAAAAATATAAAATATGTATTTTTAATAATAATAAATACATTATTAGCCCAAAATTTTACACCTAATTAGCTCCCTTAACTAATGTTGAACAAAATCGTAAAATTTAAGGTTATATTAATGCACTGTAAAGTAAAAATGTGGGATAGTTAAAAAAAAAATACTCCTTTTAAACTATTTTAATTGTCACCTTAATTAATATTTTTTAGTTTACATTATCTATCATTTTTTACTTTTATGATAAAATTTATTACTATATTTATAATTATATCTTTAATTTATTAGTCATAAAAATGATAAATTTTTTAATATGATATTTATCTCTTTCTTTATTATAAATTTTTTTTATGAAATTAAACAAAAATATTTTAATAAATTAATTCTTTAAATCACTCTTTAATTTTTTTTAATATTAGTGTATGGAATTGAATGGAAGTAAGAGTAGTGGAAATAGGTGCGGAAGTGATGGAGAATAGGGGGAAGGAGACAGAAAGTATTGGTTGGGGAATGGTGAGAGTGAGACAGTCAGTAACAGTGAGAGAATTGATGGGATGGGGATGGGGACCACACTGCCAAGGATACGCGTGTAACGTGTTGTAAGTACCTTTCGGCGTGTGCTGCTCCTCTCTTGTTGGCCGCCGATGCCAAAACATTCTCTTCCTCTTCCTCTTCTTCGATCACAGTGCCACCCACCATTTATGTGGGGTTTTAACATGTTTGTGGTTTTGAGAGTGAAAAATTCCCAAAATATGGGTTGGAATGAGAAATTACGAAAATATGGGGCAAATTTCTGAAATCGCCACAGGGAGTGGCGATTTCAGAAAATCCAAAAATTAAAAAAAATTAAAATTTCAGATGTCTGAAATCGCCACAGGGAATGGCGATTTCAGAGTCTGAAATTGCCACCCCCTGTGGCGATTTCAGACTAAAAAAAAATAAAAAATTCAAAAAGTCTGAAATCGCCACTCCCTACGGCGATTTCAGACTTTAAAAAAATAAAAAATAAAAAAAATTAGAATCTCTGAAATCGACACAGTAAGTGGCGATTTCAGAAAATAAAACCATACATCCGTAATTTTTTTCCTACCACCATACTTTGGGAATATTAAAGTTTTGAAACCATAAAAATGTAAAAAAACCCCATTTATGTCTCTCACATCCCATCCCATTCCATCTCTTTTCTCATTTTCTTACTTCTTTCTTCCTCCCTCTTATATTATTAAATTCAAACTAAATTCATCCGACCTCAAATTAGCCCATTACAATACTACTATTATTTTCATTCACTAATTTTTCCTTCATTAAAATTCATTTGATATCTTTATCTGGGAATAACTATAATTGGATTCAAGGGGGTGTTGATGATTCAACCTAATTCTATAATCTGCTTCAACCGTAGAATTGCTTTATTTTTAACTCTTAAATCGGGTTAGGTTATGAAATTTGATCTAATATTCTTTGCTGGTTAAGTTATACTTTAGATTAACCTTTTTTGACTCAAAGTTAAATAAATCTCTAAAAGCTTTATTTTACTTAGATAATTAATAATAAATTATAAAATTTTATACTTTCACTAATATATTTTACATAGTATTATGTAACTTTTGTGTTAATATTTTTGAAATTATTTACTACTAAAATAACTCTTAAATTGTGTTTCTAATTTATAAAATTTTATGACAATTTTACTATGCATAATGTCTAAATCTTTAAAAGTAATCTCAGAGTCAAGTCAAATTGACCTAATTGATCAAATTTAGTTGAGGTAACAAATATGAAGATGAAACTAACAAGGTGTTGATCGAAATGGAAGATGAGGCGTGCGAACTTTAAGCATATAATCTCCAGTTCAATTTCAAGATTTTTGTGTATGAAAAAACAATTGTTGAAAGGGTTCATTTTCTGGGCAACAGATATTAAAAGAGATTTGTCTCTCACCTATCGAGTGATTGATTCTACCTCTAAATGTCGTTTAAGGTTTTGCACTAAGATTTGTTATATTAAAATGTACCAAGATGTGGAAGTAAGTTTCAAATTTTGAGAATATACTCGACGCTCTAAAAGAAAAGTTTGACTCAGAAAGAAGGCAGTGGGGTTAGAGAAGGGCACAAAGTGATCGCAAATAAAGTTGTTCGATGCATTAGTAAAGGCAATTGCTCTAGATCAAAGAAATGCGGAAAAGCGATAGAAAAATGGGCTAAAAAAATAAGGGATTCGAACTAAATGTGGCAACGAAAGGAAGTCGTGAAAGGAGCCTAACCCTAGCGGAAGACGAGGAGATGCTTAATTCCGATAGCATGACACAACACTTACTCAAGTCAGAAACTTGATATTTAAAATTGACAAATATTCTAATATCCTACTAAAATATAAAGAATATGACAATTTTTTAAATAACTCTGTTATTTGTATACCTCAAAAATAGTCATTTAACAATCACTCAATAGAGATACAAACATTACATAGCATAGAAACAAATATTGTTAAACACAAAAAAATAAGGAATGTTAAGCAATGCATGCACGGGCACGCATAAATATTCAATAGGAGGTTACAGAACTGGCGAGAATTACTTTGCCCAAGGAAAGGAGGAAGGAGAGAATGTTAGAGGTGTGTCTAATGCAAAAACATGGTTAGTTTTTATAGCAGGGGAGCCCAAATGGCTTGGGCTCATGCGGGTGAGCCCAACTCCCTTCTCAAGCCTTTTTACCATTACAACAACAACTAAGGTATATAAACACTTGGAAAGGTTGAGTGCTAACCAATGTAGGATTAGAACTTTTGAAATACTTATCATTTTTCGACACATCAACTCACACGTGCACAAACACGTAGAAATATTTGGTGACAATGTTTGTTTTTTGTTTTATAATATTTATTTTTCTGTTAAATGACTATTAGAGATTATTTTTTAGGTGTACAAATAACTTTTATTTTTCAAAACGGATAGAGTAATTAATCAAAAACATAGGGAACACTTCTTTTACACTGAAAAGTATATGAAGATAGTAATTAATTAAGATTAGATTAGGATATTGTCTACCTAATGTTGTGCATGGGAGGCAATCACGCTGAAAAAGAGGGTGAAGAAGTTAGGTTAATCACATGGGATGAGAGAATGTAATTCAGTATAAAAGAATAGTAACCAGTGTGTTTAGCTGTGTCTACCACTTTCAAAAACATGGAGGCATGCCCCAACGTAACAAGTCGTTCTTTAACTTTCTTTGCTTTTACCCTACATCCCCAAGCACAACACAACTATTAGTGTTATTGGGGATTGGATTTGCTGTGTGCTACTAAATCGTAAATAGTGCATTACACCCCCATATGGCCATATGGGCCATGACCTCAACCTTAGCGTGGGACGACAGCCCCATACCTTGGGTCCACACACACGGGGGGCCCACTTCTCTCATCAATCATCACCATCTTCAAACCAAAAGAAAAGAATAAAAAAAAAAATTCTTCATTAAAACATTTTCTATGCCCATCATTTTCTAAGTATATAAAAAAGGAAAGAGACTCTTTCCAATGAAGTGCAAACTACGTATTCAAGTATTATACGCTGGTGCCACACTTTTCTTTTCAGAAAGTTATCTTTTTCAATTCTCATTTTTCACAATAATTGTATGCACTGAAATCTATCCTTGTTTTGCTATATATTAGTTTTGTCTTCGGTGGAAAGTTAAGTCGTATTGATCTCTTACTTTCCATCAACAGAAATTGTAATTATATGAAAAGATTATAATCCATATAAACCTTTTTAATCGATATCGTATCAATCAAATCAGTTTCACAAATTAATATCAAGTTTGTATGTCAATCATACATTTTCTAATAATACAGCACATTGCATACATCATTAGGTAATTCTTTGCCAAAATCATAAGGAGCCCATCAAATATTTCAACCAGGGTCAAAGTCACGATTTTGATTCTTGGGTAAATATTAAATACTAAAAATATTTAGGTTATGTTTGGATGGTATATTTTTAGAAGGTAATGTAATTTTTATTGATTTATTATAAATTTTTTTGTTTGGATGGGGTATTTTTAGAAGATAATGTAGTTTTTATTGATTTATTATAAAATTTCTTGTTTGGATACCAAGTGATTTTTTTCTTATCACTATTCATTGTTTTGACTCTCTCATCATCAAACTTTACTATCATTCATCATCAACAACTCATTGTTATCTTCGATCATCTGTTGCTAATGGCCGACGACCATGTCAGCCACCCCTAAACACTGATTGCCAACAAAATAGGTAATACAATTTTATTATCTAAATAAAGTATTTTGTAAAGGATGTAATATAATTATTTTATTCAAACCAAAAAACTTAAAAATTAAAGAAAATTCAATTGAATCATTTAAATTTTCTTGCATTTCAAATTCTTTTAAATTTAAAAATAGTCCATCCAAACACAACCTTAGATTCTTTTGAAGTTAAAAATTCAATTAACTATCACCCAATTATATAAGCATGAATTTAAAAGCAAGTTTAATTCATACAGAGTTACCTAATCAAATCATCTCATAAAAGCATAACTTTTAAAGTGATAAATACGAGAGTCAAGTATATTTATTGATGTGATAAGATTTAATTAGATATAACGTTATGAGCAATTCAAACAAACCGAGATAACTTATAACTCTTGCCTCGGGACAAACTTGAGAACTATCAAGGTGGTAGAACACGGTGGTTATTTAGCTACCCACTAAACCACCCTGACAATCAAGTCAGTATACAAGTGATATGAGATGATATTGAGTAAAATCCTAAGCAGCACAGATACGGGCACGGATACGACATGTCAACACACCAATTTCAGAATTTTACAAGACACGACACGGCACATATAGGTGTAAAATTAAATATTTATAATAATATTATAATTCTTTCATTGATATCAAACTATAATTTTGAAACTTTCCAAATTCTTTTTAGAATATATGGAACATTTAAGATATTTTCATGTGTCAATATTTGTTAATTTTTTAAGTATTCATATTATTAAAATTATTTAATATTTAAAATATTTTTTACTCGGACACGATACAAACATAGCTCAAAAAAATGTTCGGATATAGTTTAGACACGCTTGAACACAGATAATTATGATTTTTTTAATTTGGACACATTCGAACACATGCAACACATATGTTGGATGAGTGTTTTTGTGTGTTAGTATCCGCGGTGTGTCGATGGTAAAGACACAACAGTCTCATGAAATATCTGTATTTCTAAGGTGAAAATGTACCTTGAGTATGAAATGTATCCATACTTATATGTTTGCGTAGATGACTGTTGGTTCGGACCATTGAGGTGTGTTGATAACTGTGGACATAATCAGGATGAGGCATTTATGTCCTAATCAAAACTTAGGAGAGTAATATGAACATAACGTCTCATGAAGGCTTACTCAGTTATGTTTTCCCAAAGGTCTAGTGAACTAGCCAACGCTTGAATGCACAAGCTTTGGGCTTGTAGCCTAATGTGTATTAGATTGGGGTGGGCTTCGAGTATCTCAGCCCAGGATCCAAAGGGCTTTGCTCATTTTAGTCCAATTGAGATTCAGTTTAGGACCAGTCTTTTCCATAATAGATAATAAGGTGAAAAAAAATTATTGTTGCAATTAAACTCTAAAATATATACTTAAATATCCAAATACATATATGTACGAAGTATTTTTTTGCCAAATACATATGTTAGGTACTTAGATTTTAATCTTTAAAAAATAAGATGCTGAAAGAATTTGAGTAAATTATAACCCTCTCCCCTGAGATATTATTATATTACACTCCAATTCATTTTGAAATCATACACTCCCTTCTCCTCTATTTGAAACTAACCTACTATTTAGTCCAATTTTCATATTTTGAACCAAAGTTCCCTCCACAAATAATTTCTTTTTTATTTATCCTTCACAAATAATTATAAATTTTGAAATTTTTTAACAAAATAAAAAATATGACTAATAATAATATAAAAATATTAATACATAATTAAGATGATTATATAAAAAAATATTCTATAAAAATAATATATTATTAATCAATAAATTATTATATTTTTTTTAAAAAAATGAAGTTTTTTCTTAACAATTAATTTTAAAACACTAATATTTATTTTTATAATAAAATAAAATATTATCCTCTTTCACTTCTATTAAATCGAACTAAAATAAATTATAATGAAAAAATAAATTTAGATTTCCTTATAATCATAAGAAAAAAAAATCTTAAAAGACTTAATATATATTTTTGTTTTAAAATCAATTGCTAATAAAATACTTCATTGTTTATTTTAAATTTATCATAAATTGTTGATTAATAATACACTTTTAATAAAATAAAATAAATTTTATACAATTATCATAATTATGCATCAATAATTTTATATTATTATTAGCCGTATTTTACTATTTTGTTGAAAAGATTCAATTTTGTGAATGATGAATAATTTTTTTTTAGTTTAGCATAATTTATTAATTAATAATGTATTACGTTAATATAATAATTTATATATAATTACGATAATTATGTATTAGGGTTTTTACATTATTATTAGTCCTATTTTTTTATGTTGACACCTCAGGGAGGGAAGGAAACAACCTTAGGTAGATAGTCTTGAGGCTTCACCAGTTTCTCTCAATGATATTGTGGAGAAGGTAGATGGTGCTAATGTGGGTAACAAGGAGCAACCTATGCAGGGAAGAGAAGATGGTCAGGGCGGTTCAAGGAAAGGGACTGTTGTTGGGTTGGAGCTACGTAATGGGTGTCGCTACATCCCACCCATACCTATGGTTTTAATGATTTATGACCAAGGTAATTTTTTGGTGTGGGATATTAAGGGTGCAGCAAATGGGAGGGGGAGGTGTTACTTATCTCAAATGATTAGAAAGTATTGCCCCTCTGTGGTGGTGGTGGTGGTGGTGGTAGAAACTCAGGTTCGATTTCAAACAATGGAGAATTATTGGGAATGTGTGGGGTATTCTCTTGTGGCTATTGAGGAAGTTCGTGGAAGAGCAGGAGGTATTTGGGTGTTGAGTAATGTTCAAAACATCCCTATTATTATTGTTGATTCTATGTATCAGTGTGTCATGGTTAAATTTGGCTCGGATCACTTATCTTGGGCTTTCTCTACAGTGTATGCAAGTCTGGTGCCAACTATCTGTTCAATGTTATGGGAACACTTGCAAAGGTTGCGTGATCAAATATCTATTCCTTGGGTGGTTGCGGGGAATTTTGATGAGATTTTATCTAGTAAGGAGGTCAAGGGTGGTGGTTTTCTTTCGTCCAGGGCTAGTTAATTTGCAGAGTGCCTTAGGGATTGTAATATGCTTGTTCTTTGTGTTGTGGGTGGTAAGTTCACTTGTTAAAAGTCTGTAAAAATTGGGCCCACAATTTGGAAGTGATTATACAGAGTGGTTACTAATTGTGAGTAGAGAATTCGTTTTCCACATGCTTTTGTGGAGATTCTTCCTTACTATTACTCGAATCATAATCCTCCCCTCGTTAGGTGTGGTGGAAACTAGGAGCCTCGAGGTGTGAGGTCGTTCAATTTTGAAGTCGCTTAGGTTACTTATTCTTCTTTTCACCAGGTTGTGAGTGATGCTTGGGCGAGAGGAAGAATTATGGTTTGTGATTGGCTCATGGCGGTGAATGAAACACCCTAGCTAACTGTTTACCCGTACGTAGTAAACAATGCTCACTAGGTTGTTCTCTACTCGGTCGGAATACCTTAGTCCATAGTTATCTTTCGAAAATAGTGGCTTAAGAAAATAAGGACCAATTTTAAAACTTTTCATTTACATTGGATAAATACTAAAATAGAGCCATGCGTCAGAAAGAATAATATAACCAAGCGTATAACAGTATATTAATAAAGCATTTATTATACATTCATGTGGTCCATCATATCCGTCACATAGTTGTATATACAGTAAGTAAGCTACACATAACATGTACATAAACTGAAATATCATCTACAGAATCCGAAATATATAACATCAGAATACAAGGCTACTGGAATATTACTCAGTAGGCCTTTGGCAAAAATCCTGGCATCCAGCTTTCTAAGTCCATCTACTATCACGGCCGCTCATGGTGCTGCGGCGGCTTATCAGCATTCACAAAATATGAAGCATCTTCGGTACCTGAAGTCATAAAACAGTGGGGATGAGAACGGTAGGTTCTCAGTGGAAATAACTTTAGTTCCTGAGTCTCGTATCAGATTATGTCGGACTTCAGGCCGCTCAGAGATCTCTAAGTGAACATACATACTAAACAGCCTACCATTTCTTATCTGGCCTATCTGAACGGCTTTATCGGCATTATTAGGTGACATGGGAACTACTCTGGCTTACTACGTTCTCGTGCTGATTAACATTTCGTGAATATACATAGCCGTCTCGAGCGTGCTCTTGACGGTACGGCATAACAGCAGAAATATACATCCGGAATAATCAGAATACATCACCGAATACACTCAGAATTCAATCCAGCATAATACAATCATCAGAGTATGCACGACAGAGTGATCAGAATACACATCACAGAATCATCAGAATATGTTTCCACATAAGTTTCAGCATAAACATGACAGAATCCGCAGAATAAAGATCAGAGTGTGCCTAACATAGTCATCAACAGAAATATGACAGAATCAGCATAGTCATCAGCAGAAATATGACAGAATCAGCATAATCATCAGCAGAAATATGACAGAATCAGCATAATAAACATGCCACAGAATATACGCGTGCATGGCAGAATGTGACAGCATACAGCATAACAGCATAACAGAATAAGTGTTATTCCCACCATAGTAATGTCCTCTGTTGACACTAGTATGACGGAATAACCTCGCACCCTCAGTGTAGGCCGACACTGTCTGGACCTTCCTGCGGTGGGCTTCCACCTGCCGTGTGTCCCCTTGGGACCCCTCGACAGTGGGCGGATATTGTACCCCCACCTAAGCTTGCCCCCTTTCGACAATGCATAGGCGTGGTAACCGCACACCTCCAGGTATGCCATATAGACACCACCCGTGGCGGGCTTCCACATTCAGGATGCCTAGACCTCCTGAAGTGGGATCATAGTTGGCTCACGTGATCACGGCCTTTTCAGCATGTGGCATATAGCCTTTTTAGTATTGGGGCATTTAGCCCTTTTCAGCATGTGGCATATAGCCATTATCAGCATGGGGCATTTGCCCTTGTTCAGCATTGGGCATTGGCCCTTTTCAGCATTTTTATTCAGCATGATTCAGCAGTAATTCAGCATTCTCAGCATGTCTGACTTTTGTACCTGCAGCATGTTATATCTTGTTTCCTATGGTTCATTTCAGAATCTTTATTTATCTCAGATTTATTTCTAATCCTTTGACTTGGGGTAACATGAATGCATGAAACACTACAGATTATATCACAGACTACATATCATTCACAGAGTCATCTACGGCATATACTTCACATATCCACATACTGCATATATTTCACATATTCCACAGCTTTTACACATATTCTATACATAATAAACCTATCTAGTCCAGGTCACAGGACCCTTCAGAGTCATCTTCCTAAGCCCTAACATAAATGCTAACATACATAAACATATGTATAAAGAAACATACACACACACACAGAATTACCTAGTCAAGCATCCACCATCAATAGGTGAGGAACTAGAGTTACCCACCTGTGGGGGAGCTGTCCGGTGAGGACAAAGCGTAGAGGAAGTCGTCCTGCGCTCGGCCACTCAGCGGGAAAGTCACAGCGTCCAAAAATAGAATTTCTTTTCTCAGTGCTTACTGAGGCTTCCTACACAGTTCCAGCCAACACAGTTATATTTTCCTAACCTCAATATTTCTAAAAATCCTTCAAGCATCACTAACTCCATATTTTTCTCATATTATTTCTAATTTTTCCTACTCAAAAATACATACCTAAATATACAGTTAAAAATCCCATAGACAGGGGTGTTTGGACTACCCACCTCCAAATCCAGTTTGGAAACGGTAGAAGTGAAGAGAAAATTTCCCTGAGCGCTTCCATGATGATCTTGCTATTTTTCCGGCGTCCGGTAGCATCACAGCAGTGCACGAACGGACTCACAAAACAAAGAAAGAAAACGAAAAGGAAAGAAAGAAAACAGAAGCAGCGAAGCCCATGGCTTCCATAAAGAAACAAAGAAAGGCGTTAGGGGGAGAAGAAACAAAGAAAAGCAAAGAAAGAAAAACAAAGAAAATAAAGAAAGAAAAGAACGTAGGGGAAACAAAGAAAATGAAGCATAAAGCTTCAGGAAAAATAAAAGAATTTGCGTCAGTGGAGGGGACGAAGAGACAAAGGAAGGAAAACAAAATGAAATTGAATCAGGGGATGATGGCAGCACTCCATCGTCCTATACATATATATTTATATAATACATTATATAACTTTTATTATACATTATATATTACTATTATTCTATTAGTATTTTGTCTTATACATAATGGAGTCAGGGGCAAGATGTATATATGGCCCCCCCCCCCGCCAGATACATATATATAATAACTTATATTATAACCTTTATAAATGTTATTATATTATTATTTTTACTATTTCCTAAGATTATTATATTATATAATGGTATATTATATGTAAATATCTACTATGAATAAACATGATCCTGTCAGTCTAATTTTGATAATGCTTGATCGTGTTCTTGTTGTTCGCAGTCCCGGTACTTTACGTTCGGATGTCCGAAAAATAATCCGGACATACCCTCGCGCTCTACTAATTTTTCCTTATTAGTAGTTGAGTCCGGTGGAGATATTCAGAGAATTATTGTTTTATTAGTGTATTTTACGGGTATTCTCGGTATTCGAAAACATTCCCGATTGGTCCAGAAATCATCTTAGGTCTCCGAAAAATTCGTCGGGTCACGAAACCTCCATTTTAACTGATTAAAGGTAATAATTTAATTTTCTCGCCTCCCTAATTAACTTATAATTATTTATTACGCTAATTATCTACACCGTGAAAAAGTGGGATGTTACAGTGAACGAGGATTTTCTAAGGTTCAATTAAGAAACCTTTGGATATATTTTGCCGTAAGCATTTATTAGAAGCACGAATAGTGGGAGCTCAACAATGTCTTGAATGGAGGGCAAATCATGATCTTTTCATACTGGAACATGACCTTTACAGGGAGTATGCCTAGGTCTTGTTGCAGGAAGAAATGTTATGGTTTCAAAAATCTCAAGAGAAGTGGGTTCGCTTTGGTGACAGAAATACCAAATATGTTCATACTCGTACCTTGGTTTGATGGAAAAAGAATAGGATTGAGGGGATGTTTGTTGATGGGGATATATAATGGTTGGATCCTAATGCCTTACAACAAGAGGATCTTAGATTCTTTAAGTGTCTCTTTGTTTCCCATGGTGGGGGATTGCAGGTGAATTATAGCTTGCCACTTGTGACTCTTTTTCCTCCAGAAGCCCATGCGAGGTTGATGGAAAATGTTTATAATGAGGAGGTATGGCAAGCTCTTTGTTTTATGAAGGAATTTAAAGCACCAAGACCTGGTGGGTTTCAACCATTTATCTTTAAACAATATTGCCATTTGATTGAGGAGGATATCTCACAGCTAGTCAGGGATGCTTTCCTTTCGGGTATCTTTGATGTTAGGTTGGTTGAGACTCTAATTGTGCATATTTCAAAGGTGGACCTTCAACATCTCACTTGCGGCCTATTAGTTTGTGTAATATGGTGTATAACTTGATCACTACAGTCCTTGTGAAAAGAATTCGGCCTTTTCTTATGAATGTTGCGGGTCCTTATCAAAATAGCTTCATCCCTAGGCGGAGTGCGACAGATAATATCATGATTGCTTAGGTGATTAATCATCATATGCACACTGCTAAGTAGAAACGAGGTAATGTTGTTCTTAAGATTGACTTGCATAAAGCATGTGATAGTGTGGACTGGGGTTTTTGGAGAGTATGTTACATGAATTTGGCTTTGCTTTTCTTATCATTAATCTTATTATGTTCTGTGCATCTTCATCTAACCTATCTATTGTTTGGAATGGCAACTTGTTAGAGAGTTTTCAAACAAATTGGGGCTTTCATCAAGGTGATCTCATTTCTCCATATCATTTTGTTCTTTGTATGGAGAAACTTTTGGTGATGATTTTGGACAGGGTTTTTCATGGTGATTAGAAACCTATGATGGTATCCAAGGGAGTTTTTGGCATTTCACACTTACTTTTTTCAGATGATATTCTTTTATTCTGTGAGGCTAAAACATCCCAACTTAGAATGATCATGTTTGTATTTGCTGAGTTTGAGGCTATTTCTAGACTCAAAGTTAATATTGATAAATATGTTGCTATGGTCTCTCGAAGCATTCCTTAGTAGAAACGTGAGAAGCTAGCAAGTGTTTCGTTTATTCCTTTCTCTACTAACTTGGGAAAGCACTTGGGCTTGTCGATTCTTCATAACAAACCAAAGAAGGAAGATTTTGAGTTCATTGTTGACAAGATGAGAGCTCATTTGAGCAACTGGAAGGGTAGGATTCTTAACAAAGTGAGGAATTTGACTCTTGCCAAGGCTGTGTTATCTTCCATGCCAGTGTACAATTTTCAAATAGCTTGGATTCCGTAGAGCATTTGTGACGATGTTGAAAGAATAACTAGGCAATTTTTGTGGAAAAATCATGAGAATAATGGCCTCTACCTTGTAAATTGGGAAACTATTACTAAACCTATGAAGGAAGGGGGTCTTGGTCTTCGAAAAGTTTGGATTGCCAATATTGCATTCCTTGGGAAGTTAGTGGTGACTGATAAGTCAAATGGCGTCAAGTTATGGCCATAATTTTTATGGGCCATTTTGGTCTATGGGTAGGCGTACTGCTGGTTGACCAACATGGAAAGCCTTTTGCAATTGCCCTTTGTAGTGGTTTTAGGATGTGCTCAGGGAATGGGACATCTCTTTTTTGTTTTGATGGTTGGCTAGGTTCGCCTTCGCTCTTTGATCACGTCCTTTTTATACATATCCATGATGATGAGTTGTGTGTGAGAGGCGTTTGGCATGATGGTGGCTGGTAATTTCAACAACTCTTTACACTTTATGCAGATGAAGTTTTACAGTGGGTTAAGAATCAGTTGGTTTGGCTTCATCCAGATGTGGATGATTGTTTTATTTGGAAAGGCTTAGTTAATGGAAAGTATAGTGTCTCATTAGGTTATTATTGGCTCTCCTCCAGGGAGTTGTCGGCTCCGGTGATGACCTATTGGAGTTGGTTATGGAAATTGCCTATTTTTCCTATATGTAAATGTTTGGTTTGGCTTGCTTTACATAATGATGTTCTGAAGAATGATCTCTGATATATGGCTCTTATATACAGAATGATCTCTTATATGGCTCTGATATATGTTCTCGTTGTCAGATTGGTCCTGAATCCGTGCTCCATTGTCTGAGAGACTATAACAAGGCTCTTTTGATCTAGCACCATTTGGGTATTATAGATTCTGAATTTTATGGTTATGTTGGGGTTCGACAGTGGATTCATCATATGGTTGGTAGGGGTGACGTTATTCTGTGCTTCATGATTTTATGGTGGATTTGGAGCGATCGGTGTTGTTAGCTTCTCAATCACACGGCATGGCCTATGGAGTCATGGTTTGATACATTTTAAGTGATGTGGAGGCTTACAAATTTGGGCTGCATAACTTGGTAGGTAACTCTTCTTCAAGTCGTTTTGTTAGGTGGACTTGGCCCAAGCTTAAAGTTACTAAGGTTAACATTAATGGTAGCTCCAGAGAAAATCCTAGTGCAGCAAGTTTCAATGGTTTATTATGTAGAGATGATGGTCGTTGGATTGTTGGGTTTACGGGGCATATTGGAATGGTGGGAAATCTTGTTGTTGAGCTCTTGGCTATAAGATTTGGTCTTCAACTAGCTTAGGATAGGGGGTTTCGACATGTTTGTGTGGAGAGCGACTCCCTGGAGGCAGTGCGACTAGTAAATGATAGATGTGGATATTCCCACTTGTTTGGGGTTGTTATAGCATATATTAGAGGGTGGATGACAAAGGATTGACAAATTTGAGTTGCTTATATTCTTTGTGAGGTGAATGTCTGTGCTGATTTTATGACTAAAGAGGGTTCCATGAGTTCTAAGCGCATTTCTTTGTTGAGGCTCCTCCCTGTTAGCTACAGTCCTTATTGGGCATGGATTTTATTGGCATTGTCTTTGTTAGGACGTAACGTGTTTTTTATTCTCTAATGTATCAAAAAGAAATATTTTTTTATATTGTTAAAAAGTTTAAAAATATTTAATTATCTATAAAGGATAAAAATAATATATTTGTGAAGGGTATTTTAATCCAAAATATAAAAATTGGACTAAAATATAGTTTATTTTTAAAATAAAAAGGGAGGAAAGTGAATGATTGCAAAATGAAGTGGGTAATATAGTGATTTCTTGACGGAGGGGAGTGTAATTTACTAAGAGAATTTTCAATAGATTTTTTATAATGCAAACGAAAGGATGTTGAGAAAAAGATGGCGGTGGGTGTGACACTTGTGAGTCAAACCGCAAATCTCGGAATTGCAGAGGCGGCTATGACGTGGCTATTTCAAAATATCTTTGCCATCACGCGCCACATTGGAAACCAACCACGAAAATTAGAAATTGATTCACATTGCGCTTGGCCCCTCGCTTTCTGGATAACACTCGTAGTGGGCTTCACACTCACAATCCCAGGCTATAAACCTAACACCACAAGCTCGCACGCAAAGTTTGATGAATCTGGGGTTGCTGTGCCCCGAGAGTTTCCGTTCGTGTGTACTTCTTTTGGGCTTCGGCCCCCTTCTGTAACCCCCCCCCAAAAAAAAAGAGTAAATAAACCATCTAAGATGTTAGAAAGCGACTTGACCACAACCACAATGCGTTTGATCATGTCCCATAACATCTCATAAACTTACATACACAAGTTATTTGAATTTAAGTCATTTTTGCTGGTTTCAATAATCTATTCGATGATGCTATTCTGTCTTGCTGTAAGCTATGTCTATCACACAACTCATTCAATTTATGTCTATAATCTATGTATTAATAATAGTTTTTTGTTCCCCCTTATTTCATGGTATTGTTTAGCATTCAGTCCTATACAATATTGCAGCTGTAGACTTGTGCAATCAAATTTTCACTTAAACTTGAGTGTGGAACTTTCCTATCTTTCACTAAGAACCTCAATTTTATTGTTTGTTATGAGATTTTTAGTTAAAGTATCACACACAAAAATATTATATTACTGGTTAAATGCATACTTGTATTAAACTTTGTTTTGGGTCGTTGGATCCAGGCTCACAATTTGGGCTCAGAAGCCAATTTTGATCCTTGCAACCCAGTCCGGAAAGTGCAATATAGGCCTAATTTGATACGATGGCCTTTACGCACTTAAAACCCATTATCCATTCTCTTACACAAAACATGGCCTTTATTTTCTCCGTTCCCCAGTGCTATAGCTTATATTTATCGTTGACATGCTCTCTAATATTCTATTGACATTAATAAGTTGATCGATTGTCAAATGGATCGTTAATCAAAGAATTACGCAATGAGAAGCAAATTAATTTTGGTAAGTGGGTAACATTTACAAGACTCAAATATTGGCAAGACCGTTGAAGACTATTGAAGAAAAATTTCCCCCCTTTCCGTTTGCATGTGCATAATATATCCAAGGAATAAAAATAAAAGGCAATAACATAACTTAGGTAAGAAGGAGCATTTGCGAGTTATCCACCCCTCCTCAACCCTTCAAGCCAAGTAAATTTTGGTGCTAGGTTTCTCACTCAAGCTTCTCCACCTGCCTCATTTGTCCCTATTTCACAAGACAGGTGTGCCTATATTGACCTTCCTCCTTCCAATTTATTTATTCATTATTCTGTTCTCTATAATAGTTTTTACATTGAGAAAGATGTTACGTTTGTCATTGTGTAAGGTTTGTAAAGCGAGATTAAATGATAAATGCCTACAAGTCTAGAGCAATTTAGGATTAATGCATTGATAAGATCCAATATAAGTCACCATCATACATCTTGTTCATTAATTGCTCACGCATATTGCCTTAATGGCTCTGTTAAATGGAGAAAAACATAGTGTTTACTTGCATCGCGGGGAAGAGTTGCCTTTACCACACTTGGAATTAATTAAAGCGTTATTTCAAAGTTGCTAAGCACATCATTAACCTTGTGGTTGCACGTACATCTATTTTTTTTTTCCTCCATTGTCCCACTGTTGCATTGTCTTTAATATATATATATAAGTGAAGCGAATATGAAATTGAAAAGGTAAAGATTGATCAGTAGCTAGGCTATTTTTTCCAAGGCTAGACTTTGCTTGTAT
Organism: Nissolia schottii; assembly: GCA_003254905.1. NCBI lineage: Eukaryota > Viridiplantae > Streptophyta > Magnoliopsida > Fabales > Fabaceae > Nissolia > Nissolia schottii. Next base: position 193,603 of record QANU01099368.1, read on the forward strand.
TGTCATTTTTTATGTCCGGGGACGAGAATTTTGGGGGTGAAAGGAGCGGGTGAGAATCGGTCTTTTTTTGTTTTTGTTCTTAAGAATCAATCCTTTAATGTGAGATTTCAAGACAACATTATCTTTTATCTGCAAGGGAGGAGGCAGAGCTATGGTATTATATTTTAACGGGCCCAAGTCCTCGTATTATATTATGGTATTAAATATGTAGAATTTAAACAAAGACGTGGCGTAGTGGTTGGGAAAAAATTAGCATATATTTTTATAAGACAAAGTTTATATATAATCTCAATTATAGATAAAAAAAATAATGATAAAAGTAATTGTGCCAATATAATTTATCATAATCTTTATATTTAATGAAATTTTTAAACAATATTTTTTTTATTCACAGTTAAAAATTGCATTATTATACCAATAAAGATGTTAGCGCAACAATGAAGACGCACTATGGCTACAAGGAGAAGACATGTTCGATTTCTAAAGTAACTTCATAACATGTAAATTTTTAGTTTATATACTATCAAAAAATAATTGAAATTTAAATGCAATAATATGCCTTAGTGCTAAGCTCAGAAAAAAGTAAGAACACCCACCGCTCACGTGACAGTTTGGCACGTGGTCTCACGTTATCGTAGCATCCCACATAGGAATTTTTTTAAGACAGTAGCGAAGCATCGTAGGGAAAGTGCAATGGCGCATAGATTCTTGACACGTGTCATTGACCACCGTCAGTTTTAGCTTTTGACACGAGAGGAGGAGCACTCACATGCTCGCTGACACAGTGACGCTGCCACCCATCCCCTCCCAATCACGTGCTTCTGTGGTCCCCACCACTAAAATATCTCTTCTCGTGTGACTTCTATTACAGTAACAGATAAATGAGCTGATGTAAAAATGAGCGTAATTGTGTAACTTTTGTTTACTTACATTTTTGTGCAACGATAGTAAAAGAATATGTTTTTTAATATAATATCCTTGTTACTAAAATATATTATATATTAATGATTTAAAATATTTTATAAGATTACACGGATAGCGTGGTAGATCAGTCTGTGTGGGCTAGATTCACTAAACCTTTTGACAGCCTTACGTAAAACACAACAACTCGTTTGCGTTTTTTATTTGAATACAACGCGAGAGTTAGTTGACTTAAACACGGCAACGCGTACTGGGAGTTAGTGAGTAAAAATGTCAAAAATGTATTGGCGAGTTGATGTTAACTCGCCAACTGGTTTGTGGTGCTTTTAATGGTAAATTCGATTTGACGATTTTAGATAAGGTTAGGTTATAAAAAATGATCTTTTAACAAAAATGATCTTAAGTTTCATTTCTCTCTACAAACCATTTCTCTTTCTACAACCATACTTATTGCCGACTTGAGAGTGGTCAGAGTGGTCAGAGCACGATCTTGTTATGAATCCTCAAGATAATTGTTGTCAAGTTCTTTCTTTTGTTCAACATTGAATTTGTAGTTTTCAGTTTTGATTGAATCATCATCAATCTGATTTTCAATGAAATCCATCAAATTATCTAGCACTACAAGTCCAAGACACCAGGTGATTATAGCATTTTTTTTTTCAATTATACATCCTATCATTTTTTGTAGAATGTGAAGAACTTAACGAATTTATTCCTCAAGTTTATTAGCTTGGTTTTTTTTTTTTTTTTGTTAATGGCAAATTTTTTTGTAGCCTATTGTTTAACCAGATTTTTGGTCAATAAGAGGACCGAAATCGCAGTTTCGCTTCTCGATCTCAATTCGAGGAATGGACAACTTTAATAATGTTGCAACGTAGATTTGCAAGTACATAGATTGGAAATTACATAAATATAAACTAAAAGTAAATGAAGAACTAAAAGTAAAAAAAGAATTAAAAGAGACTGGGTGAAGACAGAAATAGAGGAGAGTGGGAACTTACATACAGGGAAGAAGAAGAAGTGGGAATGGAAATGTTTGACGTTCTCTGGTCTATCTGTTGGTGTTGCGATGATGAGAGGACATATAGGGTACTTGCTAAGTAAATATAACCCCTTTAATTTTGATCTCCCTTGTCCTATTTATAGAAAATCATATAATATAATAGTCATGTAACTTCTTGTAATAGGTTGCTTTTTATCTTAAGCCAACCCTTAATAACATATATACATATAGTCGATCCATGTATATCAATGTGTTATCACTGTAGGTTACTTTTGACGTAGACTTTCTTTGGGTCGCCTATCACAATTGGTCGCCCTCAAGGTCATCATTAGGTCACTATTTAACCACAAACTGGAACCCAATGATTATTTTCTTAACTTAACAAATTTTTGCTATAACACCTATAATCTTATGTTTTAGAATGGATCATCACTGCCACAAAGAACTAGTCATGCAGTCAAAGGTGGCTCCAACATGAAGAATTCATTCTTACACCTTACCAATACCTCACGCAATTTCATCGCTGAGGAGGAATTCGGGTGCAAAGGGAGTTATTGTTTCATAATTTTTTAGGTATAAGAATGAATTTTTTATGATTTAATTAGTGGTGCAATTGCATGAGGTGTTGGTAGATAATTGCATTGAGTTTGTTAAAGATCATTTGTCATAACCTAACATTGTCTATAATCGTCAAATTGGTTGGCAATTTACCATTAAAAACACTAAATCCGTTGGCAAGGTTAACATCAAGTCATCAATACATTTGACATTTTACTCACTAATTCGCCACCGTGTTCAAGTCAAAAAGCCAAATGAGTTGACATGTTTTACGCAAAATTGCCAAACGGTTTGGCTATGTGTCCCTCCCACGCTGTGCGAAATAAGTGTAGTCCTATAAACTGTTTTAAAATAGTAATATGTTTTGGTAATAGAGGTATTATAATAAAAAAATTTAAAAGAATTCAAATTAAAATCATACAAGCTATCAAATTTTCTTATACGTTACTCTGTTTTCGGATTTTTTTAAGGTCGTGATTAATTTATTTGGCCTAATTATACAAATTTAAAAAATTAATACAACTATTTAAAGAATCACGTTAGTATATGAGTTTAACAAGTTCAATTAGATTTGCATTCAATTTTTCCCTTGAGGACAGAATAATGACAGGAGAGGTACGAGCCTAAGGTCAACATACCCCTAATTCTCATGTAATATGTGAGTTGAAGGTTAGTCTTTTTTTTTCTTTTAAATTAATTTTTTTTAAAAGTTTTGATATGCTCAAATTAGGGAATGAATTATTTCAATTTAATGCATTATCGATTGTTGTTAAGTGTGGTCTCTTATCATCAATTAAAGTAGTGAGATTTACACATGACAAAATAATTCAAAAAATTGATAAAAAATCACACTTAATAACAATTGATAACAAATAAAATCAAGAAGATTCATTTTCTCGAATTAAGATCATTGTGTTGATTTACTTATTTAAATTGAATTTGAGCAATCACTTTTAATTTAATGTAAGGACTAGCTAACTATTTACTTTTAAGATGTTGAGTATTTTGAGAATGTTGAAAAATTAAACTTATTTTAATAATGACTTATTTTAATAATCACTTTTTTTATATATTCGCTTATTTTAAGAATGATGTTTGGATACTTCAGCTAAAAAGTAATTTAAAAATAATCTATTTTATTTGGATGGTTTATCAATAATCATTTTTATATAATAAATTACTAAAAAGGACATGGAATACTGTTTATAATAAAAGAGCATAAATTATATATGTTCTTCATATTTGATGTCCTATTTTTTATTTTTAATTTAATGTATTATTTTATTTATATATAAAATTATACGATACTTAAATAGAGGTTTGCTTGGATTTGCTGTGCGTCGAGAAATGGAAAAAAAAAATAAGAACCAGGTGTAAAGGAAATAAAAGTAGTTTTGATGGGTAGTTATGGAAGTAAATGGAAGTAAATAGATTTGGTAACTTTGGGGTAATTTAGGAAAAATAATATTTTTCAACAACTAGTAGAAAAATAATGTTAAAAAATCAACTACTATTTTCATAGCATTAAACAGCTGAAATTTGAAAGAAAGAAAAATGTTGCTTTGTTTACATTTATATGCCAAACATGTTCACTTATACACAAAATAACTTTTACACTAAAAAAACCTGTTTCAACAAGTACCCAAACACACACGTAGTTATATTAAAATACTAATAAATAGAATAGAATGTATGCATTAAGTTTTGGATTTAATTAGTATTTATTGATGGTAAAGTTTTTTACACTGTCATTTAATCAAATTATTTAATTTACATAACTTTTTAAGTAGTATAAGAGATAGTTAAATATTTTTACTTATGCGATAAAATTTAATTAATTAATAGTGTTGAAAGGCTTTACACGTGGAAGATGAGTTTTTTTATATATGTTTTGAGAGGAGGGTTTAGGTTTTTTTTTTTAAAAAAAAAAATGATCACACGCGTGAAACAATTGAGAGCAGGATGGTAAGTTGGCTCCTAACCCCTTCATTAACAAGGTTAGAGTTAGACCATTTTTATAGGGGCAGATTTGGTTTTTCAAAAGCAACATGATCATCATATTTGTCTTTCAATTTTTTTTTTGTGAGATTGTTCTCTTATTGATTAAAAATGCCACACATTAATCATTTGTTAGTTTTTCAAACGTATAGCAATCACCACATTAATCCCTCTATGACTTGATTTGATAATGTTGTAGAATTTTTAGAGTTGTCGAACTCTTTTGGCTCTCCAAAATTTACTTTAAAAAGTCATAGCAATATTACATGGTAAAAGAATAAAAAAATAGATTTTAATAAGCAGAAGTTATAAGAGTAGTGTTTGGTAAATATATTTTAAATATGATCTTTATATATAAAATTATTATAATAAAGATAAACATTAAATAGAGTGATAATGACCATTAAAATCTAAGATTATATTGGTACCTTAACATTTAAAATGCACAAGTTAGCTTTGAAAAATATTCACAAGAGCTCCCAAAAGCACTCCTGAGGGCTTGGTTTGGTAATTTATGGCTCTTCAAAAGTTGTTGAGCTCTCTTAACTCTCTAAAAGCTGCTATTGAGAAAATATAGTAGTATTGTTCAGTAAAATGGTACAAAACTGCTCTCAATAAGTAGAAGTCATAAAAATGATATTTGGTAAATATATCATTAAATTGTTCTTAAAATATAAAATAAATATAAATAGTAAAAGATCACTTATATTTTAATGTTTCATTAATTATTGAATGACAGAATTCAGATTTTGTTAAAGTTAAGGATTATTTGAATATTTATAAATTTTGGAGAGTCAGAGCCAACTCTAAAAAGACTCTTTTGAGAGCTCCCAAGAGCACCATTGACTCTCAAAAGCCAAGAACAAAAGCTCTCCCGCTTTTACTATTTACTAAACAGAAAAAATTGGCTTGTGCTTTTTGAGGGTAAGAGCACCTCCTCAAAAAGCTTCAGCAAAATCAAACCTTAAAAGCTAACAATAAAGGCACATCTATTTTTTTTTTTTGTTTACCAAACACATAAAACTGACTTATGTTTTTTGAAAACAAGAGTATCTTCTAAAAAAGTTTTGCCAAACCAAGCTTAAATAGACTAATGTGAAAATATTTTTAATCATCAAGGGACTAATATGAGACAATTTTATAGAGGACTAATGTAATGATCGCTATGCTTTTGGATGGAAAAAATAGAGTTTAACTCATTAAATTTATGCATAAAATATACTATATCTCATATAAAAGAAAAATACACATTACATGATCAAAACTCAATATATTGGCTTTAAAAACAATAATCTTTTTTAAATTATTGAAATGTCAAATAATTGACTCATAATTTTATCATAAAATATAAAATGTTCTTTAAAGTGCAAAATTAGAAAAATAAATTTAAAATTGTATTTCAATTTAACCCAATATTTATCTCTAAAAAATAGATGAAATAAATATACAATAGGAGCCATAAATTTTCAGACACACACCGCTATGTTGAAAAATGAATGGGTTGAGAGACAACATGTTTCTCATTCTCTTATATATGATTTATATCAAAACAATGAAAGATACCGAAGTGAATTAATAACTAAAAAGGAGGGTGATAAAATTAAGTCATTTGATGCAATTAGTACTTTATTTTTTAGTATAAGTATTTAAAGTTTTTAGGGGGACATGTAAAAAAATATTTATATTATTACAAGAAAAAATAAAATTTTAGTGGTAATCGTCGCCCCTTCTCAACCACAAGAGGCTCTGTTCCAGATCATTATCATACTTTGTAACGTGAAGGACTTGAAGCTAAATTAGGAGTTTTATTTTTATTCACTTATGTTAAATGTTAACTAATAAAATCTTGTCAAATTAATATAAATAATTAACCTCTCTCTCACTCTTTCAAAAATCATACATTTTAAAAGATCTAATTTAATGACAATGCCAATGAATAAAAATTAAACTCTTAAATTAGAAGTTTAGATCATTAATTATATATTGCATATAGATATGTACTGACTTTTTCTGTCTTTTAACTATAGTTGATTTTTTTTTATTGATTACAAAAAAGGCTTAAACTCACTAATGCGCAACCACAATTATAACTATGATATTAAAATTAATTTAATAAAGTAATTCTTAAACTATAAATCAAGTTAAAGACATGAGTATTCATGATTGATTTTAAAGACAATTTCATGTTTTTTTTAATGGTAAAAATATATGAGTAATATTATATTTTCTACGAATTATTCTACATACTAATAAAGTAATTATTCATTTCTTGTTAAGATTTCAATATATTAATTACATCTACATTTTGTACGTAAGATGACTCGTAAGGGTATATAATATTACTCAATATATATATATATATATACACACTAATCAATGAAAAAAATTTACTACTAAAAACTATAATAAAAATCTATCTTTTTTTCCATATTGAATTATTATTATTATTTGCTTTAATCAAGCCTACTAATTATGTTCGCACCAAAAAAAAAAAAAGCCTACTAATTATATGTACTTATGTTAAAATAGGAAGTTGAATGGTGAAAACCTCCACGGCAAGCAACGTTTCTGGTATGTATACTAATATTTTTCTCAAATTTTCAGGCTTTTTTTCCTTATAATTGAAGCAATAAAGTAGCAGTCACATTAACAGTGTCACCTTATCCATTTCCATTCTATGCACATTCCTACGAGGATTACATCATTAGAAGCCTCGCTCGCATAGGGATTGTCACCTTCTTCACTCTTACACTTGTCGGTGCTTGCCACGTGTCACAGTGCACCAAGATAGATCTGTTCGCCCGCCCGCCTCTCACATCACATTCACATGCATGCCCTCTTCAATTTTTATTATTGAGTGTGATATAATAGAATTATTTAGTATTTATAATAATTTACTAAAATTTAACCAATTTGATGTAAGTTTGTTGGTTTATTGTAAGATAAGTGGGTTTGTTTTTTTAACATTAACCTTTTTTATTCGTACGATTAAAATATAAAACTTTACTTTTAAAAAAAAGAATCAAAAAGAACTATAAATACTAGTGAACTATTTTTGCCTCATGAAGTTATTTTCCACTACAATACTCAAAATCATATTATGGAGGTGGTTGAAAACAATCTTATCAAAATAGGAAAAGATTCATGATTCATGGCAACCCAAATTGAAAGGGCTGAATAGAACTGAACTTATTACAATTGGAGAAAGATGCAACAGCATGATTATATGCTGAATATTTTACAAATAAATATAGTCATATGCACCAATTGCTTGATACTTTTCCAGCAAGAAGCAGTCAAATGATTAACAAGTTGTTTATAACTATTAACTTTGGTAAGTTGTGTTAGTAAACTGACACTTGATTTGTTTAATTACTAGAGCTTTATCGAAAAAGAATCATGTCATATGCTCTTTCTTTATAAATAATTTTGGTTATCTGTCTCTGTGTTTAACAATTTCTTTTATTACTATTTTAAATTTTTGCCGTTTTATTCTTCTGTCATATGTTTTTTGGTTTTACCTGCAATGATTTAACATGAGCGTCTATAATGATCCAACGGCTACAAGAGGGTCAAGTTATTTTAACAGCTGACTCGCTCATCAACCATGCAAGGTTATAAAAGAAATAAGCGCCACGCAACAACCGAATTCATTGGCATGCCTCTGAGGGGAGGGCGACACGGTTGCCACATCCTGACCATTCATCTCATCCAGCTGAGCTGTACGCGTCGTGATTGCTGCTTGGTGCATGTTAATGTCATTTTAATTTACCTATCTTCATTAAAATAGTTTAAAATACTTAGTGCCTAAATTATTTATCATTAACACCCAAAAAGTAGTAATTTAACACTCATTTAAACATAAAAAATAAAAATTATCAAACATAAAAAATAAATAATATTAAATATGCACATGCCCATACATGTAAAAATATTTGATGATAATATTTATTTATTTCTCTTATAACCATATTAAATTTACAAGTGCATATGATACGTAAAAAATGTTTGATAGTGATATTTATTTTTATATTTTATAATATTTATTTATTTGAATAACTATTATATGATTATTTTTTGGGTATAAAATAATAGCAAGACTGTATCATTAGTGATAATAAATGATAGACTAAAAATATGGTATTAGTGCGTGGGTATTAGAGAAAGACAACAAATAAAAATAATAAAATTCAAAAGAAACCCGGCTCCCGAGAAAAGAAAAGAATAAATAAAAAAAAGAAAAAGGAAAAAAATAAAGACAGACTGAAGGGCTCTCAACACAAACCTGCTAGTGCTAAATATTTCAACTTAGGAAGTAATGTGATAGATACATACATGAGACATGACATGACATGTGTTATAATGATATATTAATTTTAAAATTTTATAAAATACATGCATGATATATAGGTATAAAATTGAGTTTTATAATAATTCATAATATTTTAATTAATTGATATTAAATTATTAATTTTTTATATTTTTTAAATCTCTCTTAAAATATATGAAACATTCAAAATATCATTACTTATTAATTTTTTAAGAACTCATATTATTATAAATTATTTAATATTTAAAATATTTTTTATTCAAACACAACACAAATACAGCTAAAAAAACTCTTAGATGAAATTTTTTTGGACACTTTCAAATAAGTATGACATGTGTGTGAGATGAGTATCTTTGTATGTAAGTGTCTACAACGTATTGAACACAAAAACACGACAATATGACATATTGCTTGTACTTCCTAAATTTCAACCCTTAAAATGGATGAACACCTGCACATCAATCTCACAGAAGCATGAACCCAAATATCAGTGACAAATAACTCTTTTTCATTAGGTCCTTTTATATAATTTTCCCTTTTCCTAATCTCTTTTTTAAGTCGTGCTCATTTGCTCTTCATTTTTCACTATAAAAAGGTAATATCAAATTAATTTATTTATAGTTTCTTTTATCATTTTATCTTCTATTTTAAACTAAAGGGTACAAACAAATTGTAAAATTATTTTATGCATCAAATATTTTTAGTTTTAATAAAATTTGACTATATATTTTCTCTAATTTTTCTTAATATATTTCTAAAATAACAAATTGTTTTAGCTACTACTAGAAAAAATTGTTTTTTCTCAAGATTTGTTTTCCCCATTGTCTGAATTTGATGGATCGACTTGAAAATTAAGTATATGGTGAACCATATGTTTTTATGAGTGTCTTGGTGTTTATCTATTTCAAGAATTTAATCAATATTTTTGCACTACCAAATGAATTGTAGTAGTAACACATAATGGCACTTTTTATCCTTATGAATCAAAAACACTTTTTATCCTTATACCATTCAATTAACCCCTAATTATGTGCCTTGAGTTTAGCGCTTAACGATTGAAATTTTTATAATCTCTAAATTGCTCTCGCCAGCTAGCGTGGCAAAATATTTGAAGCAAAACCAACGGGAGTTGGTCCAAGTGATAAACGGCTTGGTATCGCTTAAGCAAGACCTTGTGAACGCAGTTATCCCTGCTGGGAGGCTCACCCGCCATAGCCAGGTGCGTGACCCGGGTCGACCGGGATTAGTCAAGGCTAAGCCTTGGATACTAGACAGACAACTTAAAAAAAAAATATTTGAAGCAAAGCTCTTTCGAAAAATTCAATTAGCAATGAAATGTGTTCATGGGTTTGCGCAAATTCCACTATCATTGTTGTAATTTCTTTGCATAAATTGGGATTGACAATCATATTGAACGTGTTACATACAAGTCACCTTATTTTTACTGAGAGAAATAAAATGTATCATGTAAATAATCATTTGCAAATACCTCTTTTAATATTTTGATTTGATCTAATCATTGTAAAAGAAGATAGTAGTGATGACTTGATGTATTTGACCTTTGAAACATCCGAACGTTGTACCTTACATAAGATTGTAATATTTTCCAAGGCATCCATACCTTATTATTATAACTATTTTAGTAATTTTTGACTAAGAACAAGAGAGGAGGGAGGTAAGAACCGTACCTTACAAAAAGGAGGCGAGGAAACTTGCAAAACCAAGTCCAAATTAAGCGGGAGAAAAAAGAAAAAGTTGACAAAGTAACATGAGCCACAAATTCTTCTTGTTTCTTTTTAACTCAATTAAAGCATCTTTATCCATAATTTACTCTTTAATTTTTTTTTCTTTTTATTACCTTCGATAAAATAAAAAAAGGGATATAAATTTAAAAATTGACAAAAAATAAAAAAGTGGTAGAATATAGGATATAGGTGTCCGCTTGTCCCCTTAGAACGCAAATAAACCCTCTAGCTGTTTTCTCTCTCTCCACTCAAAACCACAACTTTGTCACAGAGAGTGTCTCCAACTTCCCTATACTTTCTCACTTCATCAATTCCCTCAATTTCCCTTCACACAACACAACAATTCGTGACTAGTGGTGCCCACATGGAAGCGCAGGAGTTCTTCCAGAGCGGCTTCTGCCCACAATTCCCCCCCTCCGACAACAACAACAACAACGCCCCCCCTGCCTCCCTCGACCATTTCATCGTCGAGGATTTCTTCGACTTCTCCAACGACGACGCTGCCCCCGTCGTCGCCGACAACACCGCCACATTCGACTCCCTTGCCGGCAACTCCACCGACTCTTCCTCCGCCGCAACCGCCCTCGACAGCACCCATTCCTCTTCCTCCCAACCCAACTTCCTCCCCGCCGACGCCCATTTCTCCAGTGACCTCCCCGTCCCGGTACACCCCTCTCCTCTCCATATTGCTATTATTATCATTATCAATTACCCATTAATTGATGATTTTACTTGTTCAACTAATTACATCAACAAACAAACAAACAAACAAACACACACAATTCACGGCCATGTGTTACGTTCAGAGTCTCCCACTCTAAGAAATGTCCAACACGTACGACAAATTCCAAATGATGCTTGCTAGCTAGCTAGCTAATTAAGCCTAATGAATTTGCAATTACTAGTTAAGCAATTACTGGTTTGCATAAATGAGGAATTGATGATGATACATAAAATGTTTGTTTCTCTCTCTATTTTTTATTTTGTAATTTGGAAATTGAAACAGTGCGATGACATTGCGGAGCTGGAATGGCTCTCCAATTTCGCGGAGGAGTCGTTTTCGACGGAGGACCTTCAGAAGATGCAGCTCATAACGGGCATGAAGGCCCGAAACGACGCAGCTCAGGAAGCCCGCCAATTCCAGCCCGAGCCCAACCCTGTGCTCAGCCCGCAAGTCTCCGTTCCTGCAAAGGCCCGCAGCAAGCGCTCGCGCGGCCCCCCATGCAACTGGACCTCGCGCCTCCTCGTGCTATCCCCGCCGCCCACGGCCGCCTCCTCCTCCTCCTCCCAGGCGGAGGTGGGAGCCCCGAAGAAGGCCGCGCCGCGGAGGAGGGAGGGCGGGGAGGGAAGCGACGGGAGGAAGTGCCTGCATTGCGCGACGGACAAGACGCCGCAGTGGAGGACGGGGCCGATGGGGCCGAAGACGCTGTGCAACGCGTGCGGGGTGAGGTACAAGTCAGGGAGGCTGGTGCCGGAGTACAGGCCCGCGGCGAGCCCCACCTTTGTGCTGACGAAGCACTCAAACTCGCACAGGAAGGTGATGGAGCTGAGGCGCCAGAAGGAGATGATGCGGGCCCAGCAGCACCACCACCAGCAGCTGCTCCATCACCACCACCACCACCACCACCATCATCATCAGGCCATGATGTTTGATGTCTCATCCAACGGCGACGATTACTTGATCCATCAGCACGTGGGCCCCGACTTCGCGCAGCTCATCTAGATTAGGAACACTCCCCCGTGAAGTTTCGGGTAATTTTAATTTGTAGCCACAGTTTTATCATTTTTTTTTAATTTTCCTTCCTAATTTTTGTTAGGGACTTCTTCTTCTTGAGTTTTGTGTTATGTCTTCACCGCTCTAATGTTTCTTCAAGTCATTATTTTGGCAGACTTGAAAGGTCACTACACTAATTTTTTTTCCCCAATGCACCTTTCTTTTCTAATAAAAATTATAACATAGTAATTGGGCAAATAATGGATATTCTATCCGCTAGTATTATTACTATCGTCCAAGCAAGATAAAAATCACGCCATTGTATTAAGCCATTTATCATATAAAATTGTGAATTAGCCGACATTTTTATATCGCCGAGGGCGCCAACTTCAACACGATGAGATGATTTTTCTTTAATTATTATGTGATATATTTATGGGGGAGAAAAAAATGTTTCTAAAAGAATGAATGGAGTGGTTAATTAATGGACCGTGCTTTTTTGCATGGACCACTTCATGGTATTGCTTCTAAATTTCCTTTCCGGACAAAATAACTTCCTAGCCTGTTGATGAGACGGTATTCAAGCAATTAAAATCAGGAAAAAAAATTTACATTATAAAATAAAAAAATAAACATTATAAACTAAATAAAAATATATTATTATTGAACATTTTTACATGTCTGTTCAAATTTGAGTTTAATATTGTTACAAAACAAAAAATAAATATTATACCTAAACATTTTTATGTGTTCATACATACATGTGTTTAATGTTATTAATTTTCTGTGTTCGATAGTATTTATTTTTCTGTTTTGTAACGTTTATTCCTTTATTTAATAATGTTTATTTATGTAACTATTTTTAAAATGTGCAGATATTTAGAAAAAAACAATTTGACTACCGCGTTAGGGTACCTCCACCCTAAGACTTGTAAAATTGGGACCTAGAGAAGAAAAAAGAAAGTTAAAATATCTCGTTGGTGTAATATATTTCATGTGACCAAGGATAAGTATAAGATTAAGACAGAATATATCTATGTACTTTATTAATAACATAGAAATGTTATTTGTATCTTTAAAATTAAAGATTAAGTAGAAATATTAGAAAGAGAAAGATACAAATTTGTATATGGGGATTGATGTTATAAAATAGATAAACTAAGAGTTTGTATTTTAATTTTTTTAATTATGTCTATAATATATCAAATTTTGGATATTTTACTTAATACGTAATGCACAAATCGTATTCGAAGAGGCTTTCATGTCAACGTATCATTGGTGCAAAATATACATAAGCGTCATGTTGCTGAGTAGTCAGCATATATAAGATTTTCGATTTAATTAGGTACCTGTTCCTTTCTTTTATCTTTATTTTCTCATTGCCTTCTTTAACCTAAGCCGCCTCCTAAAATTGCAATTGCCTCTTGAAAAAAACATTTCCTTACACCTGTTTATTTTCTTCCATTTGGGCGATAAAATGGTGCCGGTGGACATTAAAAATATGTTTTTTTTCTTAATTATTATTTAAAGAAAATGTTGTAAACAATACAAACAACAATAATATAGAAATTAAATGTCGATGTCTTTATTTCTTAATATACTGTTTTTGGCACTTTGACAAATGAAATTTATCCTTAGGAAATTGTTGAAGGGGTCACTTTCCCTTCTGTGATGACGAATATCTCTGGCAAGTAGCATTTCCTGTGACACAGGATAAGAACTATGGATATTACGTAATTATTGCACATTTTTTTTTTTTTGCGTGAAGAAATTTCACAAGAGTGGTGGCTTACTCGCAAATTTAGATTGTGTGAATATAATCAAGAGTGATTTTTGATTAAATACCAAAATGATTATGTACAGTAGCATAATAGTGTGGCTGACACGGATGAGGCAGTGCGTCAGTCGTAGTAAAGGAACCGGATTCGAAAACATAGTCTCCCTTCTATCTTTGTTAAAAATAAAAAGTAAAAATAAATAATGGTGCGATTAATAATGAAAGTGCATGCATGCATTAATTAATACCACATGCAATAACCGAAGAAAATCTATGCAAATTTCAGTGAATCAAAGTGGTGATTAGTCGTGTACATACATACATACATACATACCTACAGACAGAATGTTAGAAGCAAATAGCGGATTGGTATGGTACATAGACAAATATCTGATACGGATACGTATCTCACATGGTTTTCGTTAGTACTTGGGAACTTGGAAGGAGGAGTTTATACTCTTACATAGTAATTCATTTATTTATTTATTTATTTCCATTAGAAAAACTCGAATTCAAGATATCTAAAAAAATTTATAATTTAATTGTATATATTCCATCACTTCATCGTTTTAAAAGGGATTGCAGTTGAAGGAATCAAATACGATGAAGTCTTCCTTCGCCTTTGCTCTGCCGCTAATCAATCCCCATCTCTTTTTAACTACTACAACTATTAATTAACGAGCCTTCACGAGTTCTAGATTACCTCTCAAAACTCCGAAGCTATCTATATATATAGGATCAGTATGATACACTACAAGTAAAAGTAAAGTTTCTTTTTATTTTTTGTTCCAAGGTTCAGTGGTCGAAGTTTAATAGCAGCTTGGTCTTTTCATGTGCGTGAAAGAATTTGTTCTTGCTTCTCCAATCAAGTTAAGAATGCATGTGATTGTGAGTAGTGGACATAACTCAATTGTATTTTTAAAAATGATAATTCTAATTATTTCTTTGCGAGAGATGAAAAGGGAAACTTCACAGCCACTTCTCAATCCCTACCATCAGCCCCATGTGATTGTAGTATTTTTGAATTAGGGGGACAAAATGAGTAATGCAAATTAAAAGACAAGTAAAGAAAATGAATTTCATTCGCATAGTGTGGTGTGTGTACGATACCAGGCATCGCAAATCCAGAGGACTGTTATCGTTATTATATTTAAACAATTGTAACGTCTTTCCATGTTAATTGTATAATAATGATTATCAGAGATTAATCATTAAAATATAAGCAGCCAAATGTATGAATCTTCCCTCCTTTTCCTTTTTCTATAACTGTAAATCATATGTGTGTGTCTTATTCAGTCAGTGTGTGTGTGTATATATATATATATTATAAAAAGTACCAAAAAGGATATGCGGAGAATAAAGGGAGGTGGCTACTGGCTTGATTTGCCCTAGTGTTAATTTATTATATATAGATAAATGATAAAGTATATGTTATAATAATTATTATATAATAATGATGCATTATTAGAGTGAGAGGAAGCTAAGATTGCGGTGGTCACATGACACTATTCCATGGCCTCATGCTGTAGTAGTCAGTGTAGTTGGCTATTATGAATGCATTCTATGCTACATATGTTACCACCGCCCATTAGTAATATTAGTAACTGCCCACACACTGCATTGCATATAGCACATAGTATATAGTCTTATTATTAAATGATATGTTATCACCAATTTTCTTTTGCAATTGCTCCAACCATTCCGGGGGGTGGGGGTCGAATTTTGGGGCAATAATATTTTACTGATTATGGAGCATTTTAAATTAAATTAAACAGAAGTCGATTGCAATAACTGGCCTAGCTTATTATTACCTTCGGGGTGAGAGAGGATAGATTTATTAATTGGGATTGGGATTTAACTTACGTGATTGACATATAAGATAGTATCAAGGTCAGATAAAGATGCTTTGACAACGCATTTTACTGAAAAATCAACTCATCAACTGACATGAATCCCATTTTTTTTTAAATTAAAAAAGAGAAAGGTCGACCAATAACCATCAGGCAAATTTCAAAAGTGTTTGATTATTCTAAGTTTGTTACTATCAAGGGGCATTGTTATTGCTTAGTAAAAGATTTTTAGTAAAAGATTTTTAACTATTTGGCACCAAACTACTTTAACTATTGTTCCGATCAGTTTATGTAAATCCCCGAATTCAATTATCCAAATATCATCATCGCCAAAGCACCAAAATACCTTATAATACAGACAGTTAAACACTTTGAACAAGTGCATATAACCCGTATCAATAATTACCAAGCAACGAAGCAAACTGCTTAAGAACTTATGGCGGGGGCAGGGTTGATTCAGTGATTAGGAAGATTCAGAACTCCATAAATTACTCTGCGTAAACGCTATAAAATAAAGAAAGGAGAGCCATATCTATTTCAAAAGCAAGGTTAGATATTGATGTCTCTTTGACCAAGATTCGCAAACAACAGCAAGTTACTTGAACCCATTCCAATTTCCATACTTGAAAATAAACATCCCTCCCTCTCTCTGTATATATAATATTATGAATGTGACCACATGTCAATGGTCATTGAATAAAATGATAATGAAAAACGTTATTTCTCTCATTTTTGAGAAGCATCATCTTTTAAGAAACATCGTAAAGTATTCTATTGAGAGCGATCTAAATCGGTGTTTTGAAAGATGTACTCAAAGGCGAGACAAATAAAATTACTCAATGGTAATGTTTATAAATGCATGGGGGTATTCAAGTGTTTTCCATGTTCGTGGACACACTACGTTCCTTTTCATAACCACAGGACCCTTGAAATGAAGAAACCTCTCCACAGAACTTAGGGCGGCTATAATTTAATGGTGTGTGTTTGTGTGAGTAAGAAGCAACGCCGTTGCTAACTCCTCCTTCGGGAACGCCAAACAAAGGGATCAACACTGGGTGCAAACTCCAAAACTCATACTCAAACCAAATAAAAATAATCGGTTTATTATTATTTTAAACTTGAAAACAAAGTGGCAACACATGGCATCTATTCTTAGAAGTATGGTATATAGGAGGAGTAAGGTACAAAGGAGGGAGGGGCTCTCCCACATGCAAATGTATCGTTATCATGGAGACATAGTCCCTTTCGTCAAGGCTGTTTTGAAGTGAACTTGGAGACACTGTCATTGTGCTCTTCTACATCACTACTTTTTCACGTGCACATCCTGCTACCTAAAAAGCACACTCCATATAATTTGATAGCTACCGAAAGACTTGCCAATTACACAAGGTGGTGTGACAGGTGCCTTCCCCTTATGAAAGTTGTTACTCAGGCATATACATGTCTTACCTAAATACACTGATTCTACTGCAAACATACTCAAAAGGGTAAATAATGCTGGCCTCCCCTCAAGTTGGGCGATAATACATACAAACCCCATCATTTTTAAAAGCATACACTAACATGTATGGCTGATGTTACACCCGACACCTTATATACCCCAATAAATTACACATTGAATATCCATGTGAGGAGATCAGTACAAGAATGACAAATCAGAAATTCACCCTATTCTCCTAACCTCAGAGGAGATCACTGCAATTCACCCTATTCAAGAATAGACATGATATAGCAAAGTGGATCGGCAATTTTGATTTTTTATTCACCAAGTGATGTTGCCAAATTTTGATCTTTAAAAACCAATTAATACAGGAATGATTAAACATTTTACAAGGATCCATTGCAACAATAACCAGAAGATTGGAAGGATTATTCCAACTATATAGCCGTTATACTGAACTGTCAAGTAAAACATAAAACATAATTAATCGGAAAAGGCGTCCCAGCAAAATGAATGGTAACTCTAATCCATCAAACACCAGTCTTCAAAATCTCTTATCGAGGTGTGCCAAGACCTATTTCTGAGAAAATTGAAAAAGACAAACACTATATGAGCGGCGGCTTACAACAGAAAAGTTTCTTCTACAAGAGAATGGCTAGGCAAACCAAGTGACATAGTTAACACTCACAACTGCTAGCCTAGCACGAATGAAGAGTAACATTCATGAAAGTTAACATCTCTTTCATCAAAACATGATAAAAAAATTTATGATATATAAAAGGACTGAAGGTATTAGTATTAAAAATGATACATATTGTCATTAAGGATCTGACATGCACACAAGCTGCAAAAGCAAGTAGAAATGAATTGAGTTGGACTTTATACAATTGACTGTTGCCATTACATCCTTTGACGTAAGTAGGAAATTGAAAAAAGAGAACTGCAGTTGACTTGCATTATCATATAGATGAAACCAGTGAATTGCGAGCATAACATTGATTCATCTAGGTGTATTCGAAGAAGACATTGCCAAAGTGTGTATAAGAGTGGTTCTAGTTTCAATCTCCTGAAGCCAAAGTTAAAAAACATATCACTACTTCTTCCCCAAACATCCCCTTTCCCCTGCATCCCTCAAGCTCATTGTAAAAAAAAGGGACTGGAAATGTAATTGCATCCTTTATACTAACAGACTAATATAACTAATCATAAAGACAAAAGTCCACATTGCATGATGCAATACAAAAATTAACAAGACTACCAAAGCAGACCATCAGTGGGCACTATAAAAAAGTGAAATAAATAGTAAGTCTTCAATAAGCATAAATCTGAACATGATTAAGGGGAGCGGCTGAGCGCTCCCCCCACAAATTGTTTGTCCTGTTACATGGACATACAAATCATGATTTCCTAGCTAGGGGAAAAATTAGCTGCAGACCATGTTCATATGCAACCTAAGTAATCAATTATTAGTTAAATCGAAGTTCCACAAGGAAGGTTAAGTAGGTTGGTGAGAACATCTGCACCAAAGAAAGCAACGGATCTTCATTTTATCATCATGCAAAATCAAGCCTTTCGAGTTTCCTATATACGGCCTTCAAAAGTGACAGATAATCAACATAAGATGCAAGCCCAAATAACACCACCACAACAACAACCAGTCCTTGTTCCACTAGGTGGAGTTATTAGCTACATGGATTAGGCAATGCAATTGTAGTATCATAAACCATGTCAACAGTTAAAGCATTAAATCCAACACCTTTTCCAATGGTTTCACCTACAATTTTTCTTGGTCTCCCTATACTTTTAGCTACTGGCCACCCTTCATCTGATCTACTCATCTTAATGGGGCTTCTACATGCTTTCTTTACACATGTTCAAACCACCTACAGCAAGATTCTATCATCTTTCCCACAATAGGTTCTGTACCAGCTTCCTCTCTAATAATTTATTCCTAATTTTACCTTGTCTAGTGAGTCCACTCATTCAACGTAACATCCTCATCTTTGCAACATTGAATCACAAAGAAAAATAAAGGAATATAGATGTAAGTTAGGGAATGAACCCTCAAAATTTCAAATGCTAATAGACAATGAATAAAATACATATAAAAAAGAGAGAAAATTTCATTAGATTTTTTTTTTAAAGCTAAAACCCAAAAAGAAACAGTTTTTAGTTTTTTTTTTCCACAAGCTAAAAAAGAGTAACTTATGAAGAAAAATACTCTAAAAATGTGATCTCCTAGTAGCGCTTTATGTTAAACTTAAACAAAGACATCGTGCATCACAAATTAGAATAGTTCCAAGGCCACTTCCTAAGCAAAACAATAATCTTATATTGGTTGAAGACAAGATGATGGCAATTTTCTCGCTTTGCAAAATTGTACACTTCGCATAATCTTGAAGGAAATGAAACATTGAGAATTAGAAGCTAAACAGGTAAATTTGTTTTCATTTCTCTTCAGCGGACACTTGAAATAGAATTGAAAACACATAATCCATGCATTATTGGAATAACAGAATGGCATGTGTGACTAATCGTCATTTTCATAATATGCCTTTGTGCACAAATACCATCCAAGGAGTCTACAATCAAACTTCAACCCTCCATTAAACTCAGATTCTAGCAAATAAATTTACCAGGACAATATGACAATGCGCTTAAAGAGCAATTTTAATTATCCCATAAATCATCACTGAACATAGATGGCATCCCTTACTTACACCTACTCAGCTCCATGAGGACAAGGACATCCTTTGCTTTAGCACCAGATTAAGTTGACCTAATGCTACAAATATATCTGAGACTTTCAGAACAAGTTAAATGCTTGACAGCACTCAATTGAGTCATTGAGAAAGAATTCCTGCTCAAAACAAGATTCAAGATTCATCCATAGAAAGAAATGAAAGTTTCTAACTTTCCATTTATTCTGCATTCCATAAAAAGCATAGTAATCCTTCAGTCATTGCATTGAATGCTCCTTGATTACTTAAAAGCTTCAAAAACGTTGATTTCAAATCTACACCATTGCTACACCATTGACAGACAAAGTACTATGTTTACAAAGCTAGAAATCAGAAGGAAAAAAAATATGAACAGTTGAATCCTAAGCCAAAAGGAGCTCATTTGCGAGGTTTGAGTACACTTTTTCCTCTCTTGAATTTTGTCCCACTGGGTTTTCCCTTGAGGGGGTTTAATGGGGCTTTATCTACTTGGGCCGAGTGTCGTTGAGTCTCAGTGAGTGAATTGGTCACTGTCCTGTACTGTTTGTCCAACTTGGATGAAAGCCTTTCTTATTGAATTCATATTTTGTTTCCATCTCCTCATATATTTTTATTCGCACTAAGCAAATGTACACCCGATATCTCTACCTTCCCAGTTTCCATCACTCAGTCAAGCACACCCAACTCAATTAAAATTCGAAGCAATCACAGGATGTTATTCAAATTGAAATTCATGACGTCTTGCATGAATACTGAAAAAGGGGGCTCACGCTGAATGTAAAAAAAAAAAATGCAATAAGAGCAAAAGTTGCTTACAGATAGGAAACAAAAATAAGAATTGGAGAATTATCAAACTCCGGGGTTGGCACTGCAGAGCATACCCTGACACAACGACTTCGAGCTCCTTGAATCGATGCCGAGGCAAGAGGTTAGTCGCGCCGATGACACGGCAGAGTGCAGGGGAAGCAGCGACTGCACGCACGCCAGCTGAGGGACAACGGACCTGAAACACATTCCAACGAGTTGGGTAACCGTTAAATTCAAAAGGGTCATAGAAAAGAGGTTCCTTTATGGAATTGGAAGTGGAAGAATTGAAGGGGAAATGGACTTGCCTTGGGAAAGCGGCGGCGGAGGAACGAGTGTTGAGGAGGAAAGGCGAGGGCTTGGGGCTCGTGGCGGGTTTGGTGGCGGTGGATTTGATGAGGGAGAACGCTGGTCGTGAGAGAGATCTGTAACGAGAAGCCATTGGAGAAATCGCTACGAAGCAACGAAACTTCAGAGAGTTAGGGCTTTCAGAGTCAGCAGAAGCTAATCGGCGAAGGGTTTTACGGAGGTTTTTGTCTTTTTTTTTATTCTTTTTTTTCTTTTCTACTTTGTTGTGTTTTATTTAGGTTTTTTTTGTCTTTTTTTTTTCCCCCATAAGATTGACTTGAGGTGGTAGTGTTGGTGCTATGATTGTAATTGTTAAATGTTTATTTCATTAAGAAAAATGCACGAGGTTGAGAAATTATTTGGACGGAGGAGTTGATATAATGAATTGAATTTTCTTTCAATTTATTTGGTGGATAGATGTGTAATGTTATTTATTTATTGTCCAATAAGTATAGTAATACATCCATGGATAATTCCAACACAATCTTGATTAATCTTGATCGAATCGATCTCATTCAAATTTGTTTAAGATTTCTTAAATCAAAAGTCAAACCAATTAAATTTCATTGGTTCAAATTTATTTTTCACTCAACATTGAATCAAACTAATCCATTTACATCCCTACTTCTAAATAAAAATTTTGGTGCAACAATTATTTAACATGATAAAGTTATACAGCATATTTAATTTAGGGTAAAACTCTAAATTGACCCTAAAAAAGCTATTGAACATCAATTTAATCACTCAATCTTAGGATAATTATTTAATCACCAATTATCAACCTAATAACTTTAAAATAGACTGACATTTAAACTAACTTGATGTAAATTTTAATCTTTCAAGAATTAAATTGGTGCCCCAGATCTTAGGAAAATTTCTATATCTCTTTCCATTTCCATCACCAACGTGGGATTTTACTCTTTAATTTATAAAAGATTTTGATTGATTGGTATATAATAGTTGTTAGTGTGGTATACACTAAAGGCCCTTTGCTAAGGCCCAAAACCATTTAGGAACGGTGATTAAAAGGATCATGAACTTGCAAAGAATACATATAACATAAGGAATGCAGATGCTGCAATATAATGAAACAATAGTTCCCTAAACAATGTTTAGTAATTGTCTCGGGACAGAAATATAGAAATAATGTTGACAAAAACATGTTTGAAGAAAGAGATAAAAACATAAAACTTAAAATTGTTTATCTTAAGATAATTTGTTAACTAATTTTTATACATCTAAAATAGAAAAATACAGAAAAGATATCTAAGACACAAGGGACGCATTTCTATTGTACCTCTAAAATGGAGAGACGCAAGAGACGTGTTTCTGCTGTCTCTGCGTCTCCGTATTTTCTGTCCTGAGACGCTTACCAAACGTTGCCTAATAGGCTTTCTCACGATAGATCACAAAGAATAAATTCTATTCAACCCTGAGAGTCTGGATACTAAAATTCATACAATCTGTCAATCTGAGGGATGAAAACTAAATAACAATATTAGGGAACAAAAATTGGCTCCAACTAAGAATTTTACTCCTATTAATAAACCACCTTAGCATACAAAATCAGCCAATAAAGTGCCTGATAACATATCAGAGCACAGACCAAATGGTAACAAAGCTCAGGCGATTTATCATTTTAAGGAGGCCTGTTTCATGCATGCCGTCAAAGCAGGGCCAACTTCCCAGTCACTGAATTCACAATTTCTTTTGGTCCTGAATAAATGCAGCAATAAATTAATAGCTGTTCAATCAGATAGCGATATCTTATTTGTCAAGTCTGTGAGACATAAACTAAAGAAAACGGGCAACTCTGATAAAGTATAAACGTCAGCATCAAATTGGAGACAGAAACATTCAATTGTTTGCTATTTACATACATATTACGATTTTTTTGCACGAGTTTGGTCAAATATGAAATACAAGCAACAAAAGACAACTCACACACAAAGAAACAAGAAGCTTACCAGGTCCAACAGCGAGAACGGTCTTTGATCCTGCCGAAACCTGCAGACATTGAAGTTTGAGCAATAATATTAACAAACAACAAAAGCAAGTTTTTTCAAATAATGCAATCTAAGCTGCCTGCCTACACATTTGCTGCTGTATATATCACAATAACTTATGCACAATTGTGGCTTCTCACACCCAAACCTGAAATTTAAGTTCCTCATCACCTAAGCAGGACAATTCCAGCTCAAAAATTCTCTTAGAAAACACAATTGGGGCATAAGTTTTAAAATAAATGATATTAGAATTCTTTTACCGCTTAAAAACTTGTATCAGGATAGAAGGGAATAGTAAGAGAAAATAAGAAATGGATTGAACCCCACAAATCTCACCAAGTCTAAGTTCCTTTTTCCATTATAATCTGGTTTTGCTCATAACTTCCTCCATTTGAAGGTGTTAAAATAGAATTTCCCTACACTTTTCCCTATCTTCAAAAATTACACATTCGATAAGGAGAAAGAAAGTCAACCTACATTCTCTAATCCAATTCTTTTTTCTTCTAGTACCACTGTAACCACCCACCTCTAGTGGCCCATATATAGAGAACACCTAAAAGAAAATTATCTACAATTATTTTTTTTGTTTTAGCAATCATTCTTTTTCCTTCGAGAGGGTCACAAATATCAAAGTCAACCATTCAACTTTTAACACTCACCAGTTCCTAAGAAGTTACTATTGGAGATTTCACATGGCATTTGTTACAACCTACCAACTCTGTGCCAGTTCTTTTAAGGTGGTCTTATTTTCTTCATTTTATGCCACATATTAAGTAATACCTGTGTTCGTCCAGCATCAGCAACAACGAAGGTTGGAAGGCCAATACTATCAGCTGTATCCTTGAGCTTATTCCTAATTAAAAATAAAGTCATGGGTATAGGTCTCTGAACAAGAAGTGAACAGTATTCAGAATAAAATTATCTGCTTACATTTCCTGCTGATTCCTGCAAGTCACAACAATTTTGGGCTGGCCACACTGTTCCCATTGTCTCAAAAGAGAACGGTTGCTGCAAAAGTACTCGGTGGCAAAGTTTCATTACACCAATAAGTATGAAGTATAGCAAAATGAACAGAGTCAAATACTCAACATCTTCATGCTTATTGGGAAGCTTTTCAAAACTAAATACATGGCTTCCCATTTGCCTTTGCATTAGAGGTATGGAGACTTAACAAAAGTACCTTTGCATTAATTCAGCGTACATGCCAGTGGCAGCATCTGCAAAATGAGGTGAATGCAAAGGCATAAACTAAGAGCAAAAAAGATGGAAAGTGGGAACAATGAAGTTTGCAATGGGTGGAAATAGATCCTTGACAAAATTAACAATTGTTTCTTATCTTACGAGCACATTGGGATGCAATCTTTCCAGATTTCATCTTTAGGTCTTGCCTAACGACCAGAACCTGACAATTTACCATTGAAAACAGAAATTTTTCAATGTCCAATGAAAGAATCTTGGAATTAAACGGAAACTCGATGCCATATTTCATCCATTTACCATCCTCGTAATACTTCCGAAACAGAAGAGGAGTTAAATTAAACTAGCTACTCAATAACGATATGCACAAGTACAGACAGTTTTTCTATATCAACGACCACTACGCATTTTATTAAGCTATTTCTGATTTCTATGCCACTTAAAGTGTAGATATGCCACTTAAAGCTATTTGCCACCACAAAAGTTCATTTCTATGCAGACAAAACTTGAGACATACACTGTATAAATGCAACATTCAAATGAGTTCATTAGGCATACTTTCCTTCTCAATGGACCAACATATTGAAAGTAAAGCCACCACTTCAATCACATATATACTACAAACAAACTAGAATGACTTATTTACACTAAAACACAATGACTGGCATTGAATAACCACTTAAAGTTAAATCTCCCATAATATGAGAAATGGATGATGAACATGAACCTGCAAACTAGAGGACTAACCATTTTCAGCTCTTGATCACCATTGCTTGAGACTGAGAGCTGCTGTTGAAGCTTGCTCGATGAGGAAAATTTCTTGGGCAATTGATTTCTATCAGGCTTTGTTAAGTCCAAAAGCAACCCAAAAATGAAACCTATAACAACACCCGGAATGAAGTTCTCTGGCTTGAAACTTCCTGCTAACCATTCTCCTTTTTGCTTTTGTTGTTGCTGCATTTACATACAAGAACCGTTTCCATTATAAGGGTGAAAGAAAAAAAAAACACACGACAAATTTCAGACAACCCCTTTTCAAGGAGAAAGCTGCACAATTAATAATAGAGCCGCACGAGCTCATTTGGGCATAAAAAGGAAACATTTTGGAGGTAAAATATGCATCTAAAAGATTGAATTTCCCAAAACATTCAATTATACCGAATTAGTGAAAAAGATAAACCAGCACAAACACAAAGCCCAATACCCGTTTTTTTCTCTTCACGGAGTCGTAAATGAACAAAAAAAAAGGGAAGAGAGTGAAAGACACGAACTAACTTGGTCCCGAGCTTGACTAGATTTCTGGCCGGAAAGGAACATTGGGGGTTTGATGCTGTTACAGTTTAGAGTGAAGAAGGGAGAAGAAGATACATGTATGGCCAAAAGTTGAAATTTTGAAGCTGAAGTGCTACTTTTCCTGTTCTGTGGAGAAAAGGGTCACTGGATTTTCCGAAGATTAAATTTGTGTTAGCTCTGCGGTTGCACCAAAAGAATAAAACAAAATAAATTAAAAGTATAAATTGAAATACTTCATTGTGGGCCAAGTATAGTGCATGTTAGTATTTTATTGACCCAATCAAGTCTTGCGTCAATAGCGAATTATTTGGGCTGGTCGATTGGATCAGCCCAATGGATTGTGACTAACTCTTATTAAATTGGCCTAGCCTATTGTGGATCACCCTACATAGGGTTTGACCTCGTTGGGACAAAGATGTGACAACATTTAAACCGTACACTTTGTGAGACTATCATGTTTATGTGTTTGACATATTACAGACATCAATACACAAAGATACTCGTCCGAGACACTTGTCACACGTGTCTGAAAATGCTCAAATAAAAAATTCATGATTAGTTGTGTTCAAGCGTGTCCGAGTTATATTTGAAAGTTTTTTGAGTTGTGTCTGTTTTGTGTCCAAGTAAAAATGAGTTAAATATTAAATAATTTATAATAATATGAAGTATTAAAAAATTAGTAAGTATTGATATATAAAAATATCTAGAATGTTCCATTTATTTTAAAAGGGGTTTGGAAATTATTTTAAATTAGTAGTTTGATATTAATAAAAATATTATAATATTATTATAAATATTTAATTTATACTTATATACACCATGTCCATGTTCCATAAAATTTTAAAATTATTGTGTAATCATGTCACATGGCATGTCGTATCCCGTGTCTCTCCTCGTGCCAATGCGCATTAGGTAAGCTACTTTTGTAACATGGGCTCCAAAGACCACAAAATTGCATGCATACTATAATAGCATTCCTAAATATACAATTATAATTAATAATAATTTTTTATTAAAAAAAGTAAATTATTACACATATATGATTTAATTATGAAAATACTTAAAATTTGTAGAATTTTAATTTTTTTAAAAGTAATTTTTGTCTTAATTTAAAGTATCCTCTTAGTAGATGAGCTAATATGACAGTATAAGCCAAATTGCGCTCAATTACGCTAATCTATTGGCACTTTGTATCTAGATCATAAACGAATGGGATGGATGGCATTATAATTAGAGTTACGTTTGTTAAGAATAAAATAGAATATCCTTAATAGATCCTTTATTTAGTTGGATTTTTTTAAAAGTTCTAATTACGATATAAGCATATAAATATGTATTATCTATTTGTAAGTCTATGACAACATTAATGTGAAATTAGTGTCTGTTAAGAAGAGAGTTTCACTCAAAAGACTAGTCTATTAAAGGAGAGAACCGCATAAGTTAAGATTTTGTTGCATGTTGAACCTTGGGCGGGATAGAATGTTAGCAAAAGAAGAAGAACTAGCTAGCACTAGTTGTGTGGATTGCACGTATGTATGAGGTAGTGGTATTTGCAAAGATCTTGGTGGCTTAAGCGTGCTGCATGGTTTACCTGATCTTGAGAGCAAGTCGTCAAGTTAAGGTTTGGAATTCTCTACCCTCTCCTCCCATTGGCCACCCATATTCCTTCACTTGTCCCACAAAATACACAAAGAATCCCCTCCGCTACATAACCAATCCCCACCAACTGTCATAACAAACTAAACTCTTCCCATTTGGAAACCAATGGAATCTGTTGGATCCTCCTCTTCCTCTCAATCCCCAAACCGCCCTCGCTTCAAGCCGAGCCAACCAATCTCCGACCGAATAGTCCGGGCACTCCGCCACCGCCTCCTCCTCCTCCACCGCTCCGCCTCCACCTTCTTCATCCTCGGTGCCACCGGAAACGTCTACACCGTCTCCCTCTCCTCCACCCCCTCCTGCACCTGCCCGGACCGCACCACCCCATGCAAGCACATCCTCTTCGTCCTCATCCGCGTCCTCGGCGTCTCCCTCGACGACCCCTGCCTCAGGAGGAGGACCCTCCGCCCCTGCCAGCTCCAGCGCCTCCTCGGGCTGCCCACTCTGCCGGAGGCAGTCGCGGGCGGCACCCTCCTGCAGAGGTTCCACCAGCTGTTCATCCACGGAGGAGGGGAAACAGGGGCGAGGCAGGGTGGCGCTGAGACGGAGGAGGGCGCCACGTGTCCGGTGTGCCTGGAGGAGATGGGGAAGGGGGAGAAGGTGGTGGCGTGCGGGACATGCCGGAACCCGATCCACGAGGAGTGCCTGGTGAGGTGGAAGAGGAGCAGCGGGAGGAGGTCGGCCAGCTGCGTCATCTGCCGGGCGCGGTGGAGGGACAGGTCGGAGCAGGATAAGTATGTCAACCTCTCCGCGTATGTTAGCGAGGATGACATGACCCACCCTGCTGGGGGTCTCTGCACTGGCTAGCAAGCATTATTGTTTGTTTCTCAGAAAATGATGTGATATATGTATGGGAATTATCAGAATTGGACGGAAATGGGAGGGAGCTCATTTACTTGAATATTTGTTCTTGATTAAATGGGAGCTCATGCCTTGTATGTAAAGTAAAGATGGGCCAGCCACCAATCGTTTATGTTGCAATTAATCTAATTAGTTAGAGAATTATCTGTACATGTTTTGTTGCCAACTCTTTCTTCTTCTTTTTTAGTGCTGACTCTGATATCTTTAGCAGAAACCATTGCTGTTAGAATGTTTCTAATCCTCTGTATCTCACACTCTCCTCATTTGATCTCATGCCTCATTTAGAATTTGATACGATAACTCTGGTTTCAATAATTATTTTTTTGTATCACCTTTACTAACATCTTTTGATAGTATACATTGATGTACCTTTTTAGACTTCATTTAACCCATCACTTATTACATCAGATCAGATCTCTCTTAACAAGCAAAGATATATCACTTTTTTTTTAAAATAAGAATGCTCAATTTTATTCTCAACTATGACCTCACTCTTCTCATAATTAAAAATACTATTAAGTAAGTGTTGCCACTTTACTAGGTAATGAGAATGAAGGACTAGTCTCAACTGAATGGAATGTGACCCAATGTCTCTCCTCTCCCGATCCCATCATTTTTACCTCCAATAGTGAATTTTGAAATCGGATAGACACACGACCGAAAGAAAGAAAAAGGGAAACTTGAACTACCAAAAGAGTGTTATTAGGCTTGCCCTAAGAGACACTTCAAATATCTCTTTAATGGCTTAATTAAGTTTTTAACCCCCGTAAAATTTTAAAGTTTGTTTTTACTCTCCGTGTAAAATTTTTAATCTCCGTAAAATTTCAAAGTTTGTTTTTAACATTGCTGACGTGGTCGTGCCAGTTGGCATGCCACATGAGCGCCGTTAACCCGGCCAGACACATGGACTAAAAGCAAACTTTGAAATTTTACTGGACTAAAAACAAACTTTGAAATTTTACAGGGGTTAAAAACTAAATTTTATTTAAATAATATTTTTGTGCCTATGAAAGGGTAAAACCAACATGAAACAATTTTTTTGTTTTATATTTATTTTAAATAATTTTAGTTAAAATTATTTAAATAATTTTAATCACATATTTAATAATTTAAATAATTTTGACTTTTTTTATTAATATGAACATGATTTAGTAGTTTAAATTATTTAAAGTTTGTTAAAATAATTATATATACTTTTTTTACTTGATATTAGTTAGTATAAATATTAAATATATATTTAGAATACGGTGACAATATACAAAGAAGATTACATAAGTATTGAGTACGAGTATGTTAATTTATTATGATATATATTAGGATAATTTAGGATATGCCACACTACACTTTACTTGTAGTCCACTTGACCACTCTGACATATCATAAATTATCCTAATATATATCCTAATAAATTAATATACTCCTCCTCAATACTTATGTAATCTTCTGTATATTGCCACCATGTTCCAAATATATATTTAATATTTATACTAACTAATATCAAATAAAAAATAACTATTTTTATTTTAACAGACTTTAAATAATTTAAACTACTAAATCATGTTCATATTAATAAAAACATGTCAAAATTATTTAAAATTATTTAAATTATTAAATATGTGATTAAAATTATTTAAAATAAATATAAAATAAAAAATGGTTTGATGTTGGTTTTACCATTTCATAGACATAAAAAAATTATTTAAATAAAATTTAGTTTTTAGCGCTTGTAAAATTTCAAAGTTTGTTTTTAGTCCTTGTAAAATTTCAAAGTTTGTTTTAAGTCCCTCTATCTGGATGGGGTTAACGGTGCTGATGTAGTCGTGCCATGTGGCATGTCACGTCAACATCGTTGACCCTAGCCAGACAGAGGGATTAAAAACAAACTTTGAAATTTTAATTACAGGGACTAAAATTTTTACACAGGGACTAAAAACAAATTTTGAAATTTTATAGGGGCTAAAAACTTAATTAAGCCTTTAACTAATCATATAATTATTAAACCGTCGTGTGTGTATTTATGAGAGACATATTAATTCTTACACAATTAATTTTTTCTGTCATAAAATTTAGGCGAATTTGACATCAATCAATCTATTGGTTGACACTAATTACCTAACCATAAGATATGAAACATGTGAGATGTCTCAAAAGAATCAAACTCACGTCATTGTGAGAAATGAACTCGCTTGTTACCAACTATGGCAATTATCTTCTGCAATTCTTACATTGTTTTATAAAATAAATAAATAAATCAGTAATATTATTTTTATTTTTTTATTCAACAATCTACTTTATTATAATCCCATTATCTGGCTACTCATCATATTTACGAATTGCAATATACTGTTATTATCCATGGGATAAAATCAGAGCTTCTGGTTTTGTGTCCTCTTGTTCTTCACTCACTTGGGGGCAATGGAAGACGCCGTAAAATTTTCAAACTCCGGCAACCTATCGCGCAAGGTCGTGGCCGTCGCTGCGGGGGAAGCACACACTCTCCTTCTCACCGGTAATACTATTCAAGATACCTCAATTTTTCTCAATCTTTGAGCAGTTTCTGCGTTGGTTTGTGTAATTGTTAAGAGTTGAGAGCATGGAAATGTTCCGGCGTTGTTGATTGCAGGGGATGGCAGTGTGTACTCGTGGGGCAGAGGAATGTTTGGGAGGCTTGGGCATGGATCAGAAAAAGACGAGCTTTTCCCAGTTCAGGTCAAGTTTCAGAACCCCAATGGTGCAGAAGACACTGTCAAAATTGTCGCAATTGCTGCTGGGGCTTATCATAGTCTTGCTCTAGCAGGTTCTGTAACTCTAATCAACACCTTTCATTTTGCCTCTTTTTTGTTCACCTTTCTAAATTTTGATATTTTCCCCCTTTCTAGTTTCTAGAGTCATGCTTTTGTACATTTGAACACATGTGACTTATAAGTGTGTGTTTGGTTCTGCTTTTGCAAAATTGATTCTTGACAGAATTGATTTTATCATAATTGATTTTGGTTAAGTTGATTTTGATGTAA
Source organism: Nissolia schottii (assembly GCA_003254905.1). Taxonomy (NCBI): domain Eukaryota; kingdom Viridiplantae; phylum Streptophyta; class Magnoliopsida; order Fabales; family Fabaceae; genus Nissolia; species Nissolia schottii. The sequence goes on from QANU01099368.1 coordinate 224,842, forward strand.
AATAATTTGTGTAGTAGCATGTAGTAGATATGAATCCTGAATTGTTATATGCTAAAATATTGGCATTTTTTTTGCATATTGTCAGGATATTATGGTAATGGCTGCGTTTTTAAAGCTAATATGTAAGTCTACTTTTGGATTTGGAGCAGTAATAGTGCTTAACATCAACTCTTTGAAAATAAGCAGATGGAAACAACTTGAAACAATTCAATAAAATTTCTGCATTTTCTTAATTGCAGTGCAAGTGCAATGAATTAAATGGATATGCCTGTTCAATTTTTGCCTTTCCCCTTTTGGTCTCAGAGAGAACATAGCTAACAAGGGAGGGGGAGTTGAATCTCTCTTTCACTTAATGGGAGCTCAATCTAAACTCTAACGTGGCCTAATTATTATTACCCTCCTTTAGTTAGAGTGAATATCATGTGCAAGCATTTAGATTTTTGTGTTGATATAGATATGAAACATCACGAGTACTAATTACCGGGTGTAAACGTAGGCAGGTTCGTCTAACTGGAACTTTAAGGTTATTCCCCATTTAACTCTTCATTCTGTGTGTTGACAGATGATGGATCTGTTTGGTGCTGGGGTTACAATATCTGTATCCTTAATGTGCTGGGAGTCACTTGATGGAATTAAGTTACAGATATACTTGTTTTTACTTTTACAAGTTTCTTGACTTTATATAATGCCTAGTATCTACATCCTTGACTATTGTATGGATGGTCAACTTGGTATCACTGGAGAGGACTCACATGGCAAAAACTATATTGAAGGAGATCATTCCCTAGTGCCCTGCTTACTGAACAAGTTTCTAGAGTTGCTACCGCCTGATTCTTCAACAGGAGTGTCTGAAGCAGAAGGCAAAGCATCAGTAAAGGTATAACATGAAGTGAATTAATTTTATTCTACAACATAAGGCAATGTGACAGTGTCATTAATGTGTTTTCGCCTGTTCAATTATTTCAGATATGTGCACTCAAAGCAGGAGGAATGATGTCTCTTGCTATTGATAATCGTGGGGCCCTTTGGATGTGGGGAAACTGCCCACAACAAAACAAAGAAGGCAGGTTATCTCTTTTAAGCAGCTTCAGTCCAACGCCAGCAGGGTATTTTCACGGTCGCACTGTCGTCAAGGTTGCATGTGGAAATGAGCACATTGTAGCGCTGGTCAGTGCCGGAGAATCATTCAAGGGTGAAGAACTATTGTGCTACTCTTGGGGTTATAACAGCCATGGCCAATTAGGCTTGGGGGATAGGGAAAGCAGGTTGCATCCAGAAGTTGTGAAAACATTTGATGAGGAGTCCCCTTGGAAAATTTATGAGATAGCATGCGGTGCCTTTCACACCGCTTTGCTCACTCGCGAAAAGAATTCTACTGACACATTAGAAAGCACGTGCTGGACTTTTGGCCATGGGGATAATGGCCAACTAGGGCATGGAACAACACAAAGCACATTATTTCCTACACCTGTTCAAGACTTGCCAGAAAAAATATACCTTATTGGTGTTGACTGCGGCTTGTTTCACACAAGTGTTGTTTCCTCGGCTGGGGATGTCTGGTCATGGGGAATGGAGAGGGGTCTCGGGTTATGCCCGGATGCTAGTCGTGCTGAAACAGATTCTGGTGATGCCCTCACTCCCTTGCTTATACCATGCAAACCGTATCAACCTAAATTTCCAGATCCAGTTCAAGTTGCATGTGGGGCTGCACATACGGTTATTGTTGCACAGGAGGGATATAAGGTGTGGTCTTGGGGTAGGGGAAAGAGTGGAGTTCTTGGAAACGGTCAGGAATTGGATTGTTACACTCCAACCATGGTGCTGTGGCCTACAGTGAAGGAGGACACCAAGGAAGAGGAATTGAAGAGCTCCAACGAACAAGATAAGGTGAGAGAAAAGGAGACTGACGTAACAACAGAAACAGATGAAAAATTATCCTCGGCATTGAATGAGCTGAAGCTGCTTCAAACAAAGCTATCTACAATGGGAAACTATGCTAGTATACTTCATGGTTGTGTTTTTGGAAAACCTTTTGTTGAGGAAGACATCCCTGATTCATTGAGGAATTCAGGTTCATTTGACATTGCAAAAGAGTGGGAGAACATGTTGGAGGGAGCGGATCATAGGACGCTAGTGAGGTTGGAAATGTTCTACCGGGACATGCTTGCTGGTGTGAAAGATAAACTAATGAAGAGAAGGATCAAGGAAATTGTAAAGGAGTGCCTCCAATCTTCAGAGCCGAAAAATTAGTATCTGTGACAATGAGAAGAACAAGATGCACCTCATTACGAACCAAAAAGGCTTCACGTACAAGGCATTAAGCTATTTGGTCATATTCCATTTTGCGTCGTTGGTGTGCTTAATCTTTTTTTTTTTTTGATAATGCTTACTTATCTCTTTATTTGATCATTTTATTGTGTCTCGTCTGCCTTGTAGAAATTCCCCACGAACCTCAGTTAACTTGCGTTGCACATGAATGAACCCATGCGTAGTGCGTTCTAATAACGGAAACCAACCAAAAAATGAATCGGGTGACGCGTTATAGATTCATACTCAAATTATTGATTATAAAATTTAAGTTGGTCACTGTTTCGATTTGGTATTTCTGGTTCCTAAAACTTGTGATTTCAGATGAACCTAGGGGGCAAATTGATATGAAAAACGGGAACCACAAGTGAGAAAGCTCTCTTAGAAATGATTTGAACTTCCTCTCTTGATATCAAAACCCATATAATAATATTTCACTTTAAGTGTTTTTCACTCAAACTCACTAACACTTAAAATGTGCTACACTCACACAATATAGAGAAAGAGAATTTTTTTAACAAAAGACCTTTCATTTATTTTTATGCACCATAATTAGGATACATAGACACTTTTATATATTACTCACTTAAATTCATATGCTTCATTTGCACATAGCTATTGCCTTTATGTAGTAGGCATTAGTGAGCTTAGTAGATGGCTCTAGACTAGGTGCCTCTTAAGAAAAAGAGCACAAGTTCATTGAAATGAACTTTCTTAGCAGCCCTAGCACTGACACGAATCAAAGAGGGGTTCAACGGTTCCCCAAAAAACCTATCGGTCCACTCCATGAGGTTAGTTCCCTTCTACAACCTAGAGAGGGATTGCTAGACTGCATGGCGTCATCCAGGCAGCCCACACGGTGACAACTTTTGGGTTCGTCTCGTAAATACATAAATGAGTTTTAGTATGGCTCGCATGAGCCTTTTAAAACACTTGGGTTAGTGGCCCAGATATCCTAAGTCCCAAAACAGTAACATAATTTTTTATTGAATTTAATTGTTATGTATTTTTATTTCTATACTATAATCTAATCAAATTTTGCCATACTAAAATAAATTTTACTTTTCACTATTTTACAAGTCTTGCACGGGGAAGAATTTAATGGATGATAATATAGAAGTGTTTTACTGAGGTAGGTGCATAGTTATTAAACTTATTTTTTTATTTAACAAATTAGTTCATGATTTTGATGTCATAAAAATTGATGATGATTTCATTAATGGAAAGTTACGCTTTAAATATATATCGGTTCAGAGCTGTTAACTTTACCAGTACAGCCAGGTAATACATGTTTGAAGCGCGTGCTGCCACGAATCTGCTATGGTCAATTGTTTGTGTTGGATTGCTTTCAAGGCTAGCAAGAAGTTATTGGATGCTGATAGAATATTAAGTGAAATTGTGTTGTATGAAATGATAATATTTCAAGTAGTGGATTTTATCATGATATTGATTAGCACATAATTGGTTGAAATCTAGGTTGCAAAGACATTCCGTTAGACAATGTCTACGTGTCTCATGTTTTTTGAACAACATTATTTATAATGCTTCACAAAATCATATATTTTTACAAAAGACCTTAAAAACACATGACGTGATAATTTGTCATTAATAATTATGAATATAAATGGTGGATCTTTTTATATTTTTGTTACATTTACACACAATTAATAATTATATGTACACGAACCCTGGAGAATTTCCATGCAACAGGTTGAAATGATAATTATTCATTCCTCTTGACCAATAGTTTTGGGAGAGCCATCTCCCTGTATGACAGTCTATCCGGTATTCGATTATCATCCAATAATTCCTCCAAGGCCAGCTGGTATTTTGAAAAAGAAAGCACTAAATAAATACAAAGCTTTGATAAAAGTGGTTAGGAAATCGTATTCATAAGTTTGCGTTGTTGAACGGGCCCTACCCATCAAACAGTCGAACTTATCTATCATAGGTTTGGATATTTTATTGTTTATTCAACATGACTTGGATTTTTAATAAAAATATATAAGCTTTCTTTTGAAGCAAACGGTTAACTTGTTTACTTTTACATTAAGAAATCACATTCACTGTTCTATTTAATTCACAAAAGCGGTTGCTCTTGCCGCACAAGATCGGCACTTGCCATCAATCACGCAGCCAAAGCTCTTTCTAGCTGTCTACACATGGCACATCGTCCTGATCAGAAACTCCATTATAGTGTGCCCGAAAACAAAGCCTCTATAACTAAACAAATTATTCACATAAAAGTGAACTACTAAACTAGCATGCACAATGTTAAATCCCAACTTAGAACAAGAGCCAGCCTTTCCATACAATGCTAATAAATAATGGCATGCACTTTTTCAATCCACAAAAACACTATACAATGCCTGAATTTCATACTAGTAAAAATGGCGCAACCCAATTCGAAAGAATTTAACAAAAGAATAATGGGAACAAGGATATCATTTCCATATATTATATATAGAGACCTCTCAAAAGCCAAACTAAAAACTAAACACAGGATAATTAACGAATCAGAAAGAATATTAAACTACCTTCGCAAAGAAGCCAGCCATTCCCATGGCTACCATTATGCTGCCTCACTTCAGACTCAAAATATTCCAGTAGCAATAAGCTTTTGGACAATATTCCCAATGAACTGTACAAGACAGTCACATCCTGAAGTAAATCTTGCTCAACAATGCAGATATATTAGCTGGGCAATTTTGTACTAAATACAAGCATAATCAGACTGTTAAGCAGAATGCATATTCCACACCAACACCCCAGTTTGCCATTCCATTTAATGTTTCTCAAGGTTGTTAGAGTTTCTTAGGTAGATCATATGTCTTTTTAAGAAACTTGGAAGCTAATTCATCATTTCTATAGCATAAAACACGTAACAAAGTGTTTGGTTCAGATGGATCCCACTGGCCAGAAGTTGGAGGTAATGGAAGTCTAGACCTTGCAGAGGATTTATATGCCTCCAGGGTTACTCGTCTAAATCGCTCAATGAGGGTCTCTGTGTCGGTTCTGAAAAGGGGAAGGATAGATCTTGCAGTAGTCGAAAACTTATCTATTAATTCAGAAGGCAAGCCATCCCCATTTGCCCAAAACAAATCCTTGAGAAATTTGAAATCATCCTCGATGATCTGAGAGTCCTTCCGGGAAAAAGCACGAGAGGGACCTCCAGCAAGCAGTACAAGCAAGAACCCATCAAAGGAAGCTCTCATTATTTCAGTAATAATACGTGTGCGAATTCTTTCATGAACAGTGTCTGAAACAAACATCAAGTTCCGCTCAAGTTCCTGAAGAAATGGCTCAATCCTGGAAGATGATGGATCCCCAACATATAAACCATCCCATAAAACAGGTCTTAGATCATGAAAGATAAGTCTATATGCCACTGCCTCACAGAGTTGCTGAATTCCTTCGAGACATGCTGCAGGAGATAGTTCAAACTTCTTTGCTAATCCGTTTGAAAAATCTTCTACATGAGCAGATTCAGAGTTCCGTAGAAGGGTAATTATTCTTTTTTCCAGAACATCAAATTCGCCCAGGATCCATTGCAAAGTATTTATGCGAACACAGAGTTGTGGCATCCCAAAAGAGCTATCCCCATTTGTCGCAACCTGAGGATTTCTCTTCTGAGAATTGGGGGATTTATCTTTTTTCTTCCCAAAGCCTTGAAACTTTGACCCCACAGTGCATCTGGTCAATGCTGGCATTGTTGGAACAAATGTATTTCGTGATCCTGAGCATTAGAACAAAAAACAACAGTTATTACAGGTATCAAATTTGACAGATCAATTATTAAATTTCACCACCGTTTACCACAGCCAGATTTTGCTTTGGCAACATAGTACTGAAGGCATCTATCGAGGCCAGCCATCACTTCAGGAAGCAATGCAGGATGCATTGGTATTGGAAGCTGAAAGAATGCATCCAAAGTTTCATTCATAATTCTCAAAACTTCAACAGCAGATGGGGCGTATCCTTCCTGATTTGCTTGTGGAATCCAATGCTAAGAAATTGTAGTAAACTATGTTAGTTCAAAATCAAAAGGTAATCAATTGATGCATATAATTAAAATAAAATAAAATAAAAATTATCAAGTGTAGCTATGAAGATGTACCCACTTATCAAGCAAAAACCATGATTGAAACACAACTCACAAATTTAGCAAAAAACTTCATGATGTTAGCCTATAGGCCATAAACCGATTCTAATTCAATTAAAATATTCATCCCCAACACTCTTTGTAGGTGACTAGGTCAAAATGAAAATAATCAATTGGTTCAAACTGAAAAGAAGAATGCAAACCTCTTGCTGCAGATTTCTATCAACCCACTCCTTCAGTCTGTCTAATCTGGTCTTAATCCATATTTTCACCAGATTTGCAATTGCAGCTTCAGCCTCATAAGGAGGCATCTCACGGATTATTGCTTTACCACCATCATCACTGTCCACTGAATCTTCAACAGCTATCTGTACAAGGTCTTTCTCCAACTGATCAGAAGCTCTCAACACTTGAACAGCATCTGGTGTCAATTCTGTGATACCTGAAATGAATTGCTTCAATTCGTTTCCATAGCATGCATGAAGGGTGGCCACAGCAAGACCAGCTGCCAAAGGATGCCATCTCTTAAGCATTGGACTGAACACTTGTTTTTCATTAACTGCCAGGCTACCTACATCCTTAGCAAGGATGGCAAGGACAGGGAGAGCATTTGGCTGATTTTTGGACGCTCTCCTGCTTGAGTCTGCTTTCTCCATTATCTATGCAGCAACAAAACAAGCATATTTCAGCATAAGCGTCTATCACAAAATATAGAGGCAGACATAGATAAAAAATTAAACTCATCAATGTAATTAAGATCACAACATATTACCCATAAGGTCAAAACTAAGCCAACATAACATTGGTGCACCTAGGTTAATCCATCATCAAACTATCCATTACTATTGAACAGCTCAGCCAAGTAAATTGACTATTGGTAAGCTTTTTTGGATGGATGTAAATAGCGCCAACCCCCTCCCCCCTCTCAAACTACCAAAGATAAAAGCAGAAGTCCAAACTAGCATGCCACATGGACCTTTGTATATTTAATCAGCATTTTGAATACATAATGGCTGGTTTTTCTACTCACAACCAAGAATTGCAGTTTGCAATTGCATGCTGACAAGTTACAAAATTTAAAGCTGGTTTTATAAGTAAGAATGCACAAGCACACCTAGTCAAGAGCTGCATTAAAACAAAAATTCAATTCTCTCTAGCATAAATGCCAAATCCAACCATGCTAGATGCTTTCATGTAACCAGCCCATGAGATAATATAATATAACTCAAGTCTATCAGCTTGCACTAAGAGGAAAAACCAATGGCACTATGGCAGACAGTAAGAACTTACCTGAGCAAAAGCAGTACGCAGGGATGACCTGATGTAAGTTTCAATCCTTTCACGGGCCACATTGACTTCAGTTCTTCTCCTTCGCCGATATTCATTAGATATGTCTTCAACCAAAATCTTAGCTGCTGCAACACCTAAAGAAACAATTCCCTGCATGGTTTCAACATTTCCTCGGTCAAAAGTTTCATGATATGCAAGAAGCCTTTTCTCAGCCCACCCCAGTATTGAAGTCAACGTAGAACTCAAAACTTTGGAATATTCGGGATCCTTTGTTGTCTTTGCATCTTTTGCAACTTCAGCTAGCTGGCCATCAGCAACAGAAAGCAGCTCTAAATCCACCTGGCCAGTTACAACAAATCGGTGAAACAAAACCCAAGTGAAACAGAGATTATGAAGTGTCTGGTTCAATCCAAGGATCCCCCAGGTCTTCTTAATTTGTTCCATTAGCTCATCAAACTCCTCAATAATCGATGATTCATCATTAGCATCAAAGCAGGACTGTAGAAGCATTTCATAAAGCCGGAGATTCAGAGGAATCCCATCAGCCCAGTGGCATGAATCAGTGAGAGACCCATCATACGACCTATTAGCAAGCGACATGACAGCACTACGAAGAACCTGCATAGACTCATTGTTCCTCCCAGTTTCTATAGGCCTATCCAGAGCCCCATGAATAATCTGCCGCAGACGCTGCGCGGCAGAATTCGACTTCTCGATAGGCATGTGAGGATGCAAAATCAGACCCGCCTCCAGAACTTTCAGTGTTCTCTTCTGCCACTCTTCATACTCCTGCTGATCGGTAAAATCGGTAGCCTTGAGCTGCTGCAACAGCTCAAGTGGAACCACCACAGACTCAATCCTCCTTCCAACCTGCAATTAACTCCACAACAAAGCACAATCACAATCAATTACACTTGAATGCTTTCTTTCCCTTCTCAATCACATGCATGGCACAATTACGAACAAGCATAACAACCATCTCAGATTTCAACAAGTGCTATCATTGGATACAAGCGACATCGCATAATCACACTACTTACAATCTAGAATAATCGAATGGCAGATCAGATAAGCACCAAGGTTAATTCAAACAAATTGAAAAAACAATAAACAAGTACAAATTAAACGGAAACCCAGCTACAATAGCCAGATCAAACGCCATTTTTCAACATGCATTGCAACACATGGGCATTCAATCGAGAGGATAACGTGCACACGTGCGAAGCACAAAAAGAGAAATCGTTGACACGAAAGCGACCTGGCCAGCTGAGATCCTGAGCAGCGCTCGCCTCACGCGCGAATCCATGGCCTCCGAAACCCTCATCTGGTTCCTCATGAGCTCCCCCACCGTCAACGGCCGCTTCGGCTTCCCCTGGCCCGAACCGGAGCCAGGGCTCTTCCTGGACGCCGAACCGGGCGATTTCAGGCCGAACGCCTTCTTCATCTTGCTGGCGGCGGTGGAAGTCAGGGATCGCTGCACGGCGGGCGAGTTAGGCGAGTTGTGACTCGGCGACTCGGAGGAGTGGTTGCTGGAGGAGCCGTTAGAAGCGGAGCTGAGAGGCTTCCCCGCGGACGTTCGGCATGCTGCGACGAAGATCTCGTAGGCCGTTAGGGCGAGTTCGGAATCTGTGAGCTTGGCGGCGAGTTGACCGAGCGGAGACGGCAGGTCTTCGACGACGGCGGCTGGCTTCGGAGGCGTAACCGTCGGCGGAGGCGGAGGCGTGGTCTCTCTCCTGGAATGTCCCAGTGAGAGGTCTCTGAAGAGATGAGCCATTGAATAGAGAGAGAAAGAAGAAAGAGAGAGAGAAGAAAGAAAAAAGAAGAAGAAGAACAGGGAGAAGGAGAGTGTGAAGAGTATGGACTACATACATACACGGTAAAAGCGTTGGGTGAGATAGAGAGAGAATGGAGCACACTGTCTTTCTTTTTCACTTTTTCATCCCATTTTCTAGAGATGGAGAAAACAAATCCTCAATAAAATTCTTTTCAAAAAACATTAAATTATATACATATATAACCTTAAAAGATTAATTCCTTCGCTGACTTTGTAAAACGAAAAAAAGTAAACATATAATTTCAAGATATAGGGTCCTAAATATGAAAATAATTTATTCTATTTTTATAAGGAATAATTGAGATTTTTCTTTTAATGGAAAGGAATAACTGAGATTTATAATTACCTTTATTAATAATATAGAATCACTTATTCACATCAAACTATAAATCATAACACATAACCAACTAAAGTGATAGATATTCTTTTTATATAATTAATAGTCTTGAGTTAGAATAATAAAAGAATAATGACTCATTGCAAATGACATGTTCTTTAGTTAAGATTAATAGTTGAATAGTGAACTTTCTGCATAAAATATGCAAAATAATCGTTAAACTGTGAGCTCAACTCCAAATTGAGTTTCTTTTTAATGTGGATATAAATTAAATAATGTTATAAAAATGTAGTGAGGCAAAACTGCTTTGCGATTATAGGGTAAAGTAATATGTATTTATGAATAAAAAAGATGATATATATTTAGCACATGGGAGCATTTAAATGCATGTGCATATTATTCGGTTGATTTATCGCGTCTATCTTCCTTCTGGAGGTTCTTGCAATATGGAGGCAATGACTTGAATTGTTCATCTCTGAGGCCTTTGTAGGTAACAAATTTACGTGCATCAAATTTGAAAGAGTCATTCTCAAACCAACATTGGGTCGAATTTGAATGTGCTCCCAACTAGCAATATTAAAGGAGGTTCATTTTTATGACTTTTTACATTGACATTTAATATTTTAATATTTTAAGAACTATTTTTCTAAAAAACTTAAATATATAAAAAAAAAGATAATTTTAATAATTTTATATTATATCTCTTTACACGCTCTCTCATGCAAAAATTATTTGGCTTGCCGCATGAACGATTTCTTTTTAAATGAAGTTATGAATGATCAAATCATTGATCATAATGACTTTTATACCATCTTAAAAATTATCACTTTCAATAACTTAAATTGATGGAAGAAGACAATTTTAATGATTTTATATCACATCTCTCTACACATCATGAGTTGTTACATATAAGAATTTTAAAATGGTAAGAGATTGAACCCCTTCTACACATCATGAATATAGATAATAAGTTTTATAATGGTAATGCATATAAATTAATTTCATATTGACGATAACGAGTGGTTAGATCAAGTTTGAATGCGCGGAGAATGTGATGTGCTAATTGAAAGGTGAATTGCAGTTTCATGTTGATGTCGTCAATGTGAAATTGTGAATGTGAAACAGGAATTTAATAACATTTGTTTTCTAACTTGGATTAAAAAAATTTGAAATTGTGCAGATTAATTAAAATGATAAACCTTACTGACATATGGTTGATTAGAGCAGAAAAATGTCTCTAACTCCTTAATTAAGTGTTCGGCAGCATAGAAAATAAAATAATTGATAAAGATGATGCTTTCTTAAATGGCTATCATTACAGTGGTATGATTTGAATCAAGACAAATTAATTAGAATTTAGTGAATTTTAAATATTTTAGTTTAGACAAAAAAATAAATGTTAATGAATATAAGGATGTAATGACTAATTTGATAGGGAATTTTTAAGTTTAAGTTTAAAGATATGTTATGATTTTAGTAGTGTTACGGACAGGGCCATAAAGGCCCATCCCTCGCGGGCCACCTGCTCCGGCCCATATCCGCGGAACAGACCCAACCAGTCGTGATAGCGCGCCCCGAGATCACCGCCTTCCTAACCGCTCGAGATAAGCTATCCCCGAGGTCCCGGTTATCTCATCCCTCAAGATAAGATAGAGCCGTCCGTGATCCGCGGACCGATCGCCCCCCGCGGTTTCGAGTTATCACTCGTCCGAGATACTCGGAACCTCCTCCGCCGCCTCGGTTATATAATAGACAGCACCCCAGGTACGAGAGGCATCTCATAATCATTAATTACACTCCTCACACCCTTGCTTACTTGAGCGTTGGAGTCATTGCAGGTACCCACCGCAACCGCGAGTCCCGAGATTGATCAAGTCTGAGCCGGAGCCTTCATCCCCTTCCCGAGCCTCAGGATCCAGAGTTTGTGCCGAGGTGCGTACCTCGGAACAAGTAGGATGATTAATATTAAATTTATCTGAAATTTTATGTAAGAAAAATGAAATTTATATGAACAGTATCTATATATATTATTAAGTTTGACTGATAAAATTGTTAGAGGTTTATTTACGTGAAAAAAAATATATATTACAGCTTTGAACTATGTTTAAAATTCAAATGTTATTGCATGTAGGAAAACTAAACATGACTAGTATGAACTAAGTAACTCCTATGAAGTAGTAATGTAGTATCATTTTCAAACTTTATAAAATTAAAGTGGGATTGCTCGCAGTTAAAAATAAAATAAAAATAAAGTGAGATTGCGTGTCGGCCAGTGACGCGTAAGAGAAGCGGGAAGCGGCAAGTCAAAAGGAACAACCCGCCAGCTATAATATCTATTGGCTTATTTTTTTATTTTATTTTATTCCTTTTCTTATCTTCCTCTTCGTGTGATTTTCACTTTTGTTCTCTCTGTGTGTTGTTATTACATCAACATTACAATTTAGTAATCTCAATAGAACGAGCACACTCTCATTATTATCCTTGTTGGCACTACAATACGGTGGTTTTTCTTTTCTTATCCTTTTTTTTTTCCTTTTATTATTTTTCTCTCGGAATGTTTTTCACTTTTCATTTAAAAAATTATTAATTATACTTTTTTTATTTAAAATATCATATTAATTTATTATCTATTTATTTTAAGTAAAATTTAATTAAATGTAAATCTTATTAAAATCCTATCTAAGAATAAAAAATACTTTTTTTTATGTTATAACTTCAACATCAATCAACATTTCATCGTAAGTCTATCCCAACAATATTGAATCATGGCTTTTATGATTGCGAATCGAGGAATTCTGCAATGCATGTGATCTGTGATGTATTAAGTGAAAAAAAAAAACTTTATTTTGTCAATTGTGTTGATTCAAACTATTGAATTATTATTAATATTTTATATTACTATAGATAAGACTAATGTTATTTGGTTCAAATGGTTTAATATTTATCTCTTTAGATAAAGTTTGAGTTCGAGTTTTATGAATAAAAAAAATTAATATAAAAAGAGTTTTATTTTCATAGTGAGTCGACCATACTCAGGTCAGATTAGTTACAATTCAATTAGTAAATTTTCAAATACTAGTGATTTTGATTAAAAATTATTATTATAGAGGATATGAATAAAAAATATATTAGCAGGGAGTATCGATAAATCTAGTTTAAAAGTGATAACATTTTATCTATATAATTTTTTTTTGAAGAATTCCTAATAAATTATGGTCAAAGGCAATTTGCCATTCTATTCGATAATCAATAAAAATATACAACTTTTTTTTTAGGTTACCTGTCCGGTATCCAAGGCTTGGCCTTGACTAATCCGGATTGACCCAGGTCGCGCACTTAGCTATGACGAGTGAGTCTCCCAGCGGGGATAACTGCGTACACAAGATTTCAAACTCTAGACATTGCTTAAGCGATACCAAGCTGCTTACCACTTGGATCAACCCCCCGTTGATAAATATACAATTTTTTACATGTAAACATATCCTAACAAAATCTCTGTAATCTCGCTTATGCATAATTGTCATCTCTATCAAGATACAATTACTGATATGTATAGCAAATAAGAAAATAAAAATGGAAATAAATCATAACAAAATGTTGTCCTAAGGATTGCTCAATCCGGCTAATTGCGTGATTTAATATGTCACAGCATTACCCCCCATCAAGGTACATTGCCAAGTAAAGCTTGGAATTACCCCCCATCAAGGTGCATTGCCAAGTAAAGCTTGGAATTGATGACGTCCTGAGGCTTTAGTGAGGATGGTTCACTAATTGTGCATGTGTAAGGACATAGGACGTAAACATATCTTAACAAAATCTCTATAATATCGCTTATGCATAATTGTCATCTCTATCAAGATACAATTACTAATATATATAGAAAATAAGAAAATAAATATGGAAATAAATCATGACAAATTGTTGTCCTAAGGATTGCTGAATCCCTCCAATTGCGTGATTTGATATGTCACTGCATTACCCCCCTCAAGGTGGTGCATGAGGATTAGGAATGCTCAACTTGCTAAGTAAAGCTTGGAATTGTTGACGTCCCAAGGCTTTGGTGAGGATGCCCACTAATTGTGCATGTGTAGGGACATAGGACATAAACATATCCTAACAAAATCACTGTAATCTTGGTCATACATAATTGTCATCTCTATCAAGATACAATTACTGGTATGTATAACAAATAAGAAAAGAAATATGGAAATAAATCATAACAAATTATTGTCCTAAGGATTGCTCAATCCCACTAATTGCATGATTTGATACGTCACTACATTACCCCACTTCTCAAGGTGGTGCATGAGGATTGGGAATTCCAGCTTGCCAAGTAAAGCTTGGAATTGTTGATGTCCCAAGGCTTTGGTGAGGATGTCCACTAATTGTGCATGTGTAGGGACATAGGACGACTAAATATTTTTCTTGAAGGATTTCATTATGAATAAAATGACAGTTCACCTCGATATGCTTGATGCGTTCATGAAAAATTGGGTTTTTGGCTATGTGTAAGGCCACCTTACTATCACAATGAAGGCGTATAGAATCCTTATGCGAGATGCCAAGGTCATGCAATAAACTCTTAAGCCACTTAAGTTCACACGTTGTAGTGGCCATGGACTGGTACTCAGCTTTAACATAGGAGCGAGAGATAATGTGTTGTTTCTTGGTTTTCCAAGAGACTAGAGAATGACCTAAGAACACAAACCACCCAGTAAAAGAGCGTTGAATTAGGGGCAGCTCGCCAAATCAAAATCACACCATCCTTGCAACTAGAAATTGGATGTGTTATTAAGAAGTATTCCTTGACCATGACTTCCTTTGAGATATTTAACAATTCAAAGTGCAACATTCTAATGCTCCATGCGAGGCTGCTGCATAAATTGTGATCGGATATGGATACAATAAGATAACTCAGACCTAGTTAAACATAAGTAGATGAGACATCCAACTAGGCGTCGATATCGTTCAGGTTGTTCAAGAAAGTCACCTGTAGGATGTAGCAAGATTGAGTTGATGGCTTTGCTTAAGGGGACTGGATAGGAGCTTGGCACCAAGTAACCCTGCTTCTTAAATTATATCAAAGGAATATTTATGCTGACACAGGAATATACCACTTTGACCCAAAATTCTCAAATCCTTCATGTGAAAACATCTCTCAAGATATGCCTTGACCCTTTCGATGATAGCAAAATTATTCTTACACACTTTCAAATCGTCTACATACACCAAGACTACCAAGTGTACCTAATGAACGAACAAATTGAACATTGAGTGGTTAGAGCACAATTGATGGAACCCAAACTTTATTAAAACAGATGATAGTTTGGCAAACCAACATCAAGGGACTTGTTTCAACTCGTAAAATGATTTTCGTAACTTGCAAACCAACCCTTGTTGAAAAGTGCAAAAACTTGGAGGAAAATTCATATAGACATCCTCATGAATGTTACCATGGAGGAAAGCATTATGAACATCCATATGATGAGTTTCCCAATTCTTTGTTGTTACAACAACAAAAACAAGACGAACTATGCAAATGTCTTATGTAATCAATCCCTTCAACTTGATGATTTTCAAGAATGACCAAGTTCCTTGTATCTTTCAATGGTGCCATTCAAGTGATACGTGATCTTATACACTCATTTACAACCAAGAGATTTCTTCCCTATTGGCAGTGGTTGTAGTGTCCACGTTCCATTACTCACCAAGGCTTGAAGTTTTTGTTGCATCGCAATTCTCTACTTAGCATCTTGCATGTCTTCAGAGAAGTGAATAGGCTCACGTTCACTTGTTATTATAGTAAGGAAACTGTGATGTTGCATTGAAATTTTTCACAATTGACATAATGTGTTAGGGGATAAGCCACACCTTGAGTATGTTGTGAAGGGGTGGAACTAGGAGATGGGTTTAGCTTCTGCATGGTGCAAGTCACATGGTCTTGTAACTTGATGGAAGGAGCCTTCATGCGCTAACCTCTTCCCAACTCCTCTACACATTCATGTATCGTTGCTTCTAGTGGAGGAGGAGAAGAATTGGAATGATCCGTTGAGTCGGTATACCCCCTCACGTCAAACCTCACTTCATCACTAGTAGTTGGATTTGTGCTATCTTCTTTCTCACTTTGCTCATTAGACCGATCATCAACATTGTCACCTAGTGTAGGAATAACAGAGGGGTCCACAGATAAATTATTTTGTTCCTCCATTTTGTGAGAAAAAGCAAATTCTGTCTCAAAAAAATCATCTCATGATACAAGATATCGGTGAGAGTCCAAGTCAAATAATTTCCACCATTTCTTACCACTGGGATATGCAACAAAAATGCAACGTCGACTTTTGTTGGAAAACTTATCTCATATTTTTCCCAAGTTATGAGCATAACACAAATTGCCAAAAACCTTCAAATGATCATATGAGTGCAGTTGACCATGTAACATTTCATACAGTGTTTTTCCATGTAACATTGGAGTGGGTGTGAGGTTAATCAAATATTCAACAGTGAAGACACACTCACCCCAAAAAGAGATCAGGAGGTTACCTTGAAACTATAATGCACGAGCATTATGAATGTGTCGGTGTTTCTTTTCTACTCTTCCATTTTGTTGTGGCATTCCTAGACAAAAAGTCTAAATAGTATCCCATGTTCATGGAAATAATTTGTCAAACAAGTAAATTCAGTCCATTATCATTGCACATCACTTTAACCTACTTATTGAATTGTCTTTTAACCAAGGCAAAAAAAAATTAATTAGCATCTGAGACACTTCCCTTTATCAATCAGCAAATAAATACATACGACACGAGAAAAAGCATTTATTATTGTTAAGAAATATGATGCTACATGATAGGTGTATTTTGTATCCTATTTTATTATTCTATAATTGAACATTGTATACTAAAAATGTGTAATTTTAATGCTTAATTAATATGTTTTGCACATTATTCTCTTTTGTGAGAAATTTAGGAAAATGCAATTTTAAGCACTACTTTATCTTAGAATTTAATGTGTAGATTTCTTTTGTTCTTTTTTAGTTTTCTATTTTAATTGCAGAAAATAAATTGTCAAGAGGATCATTGAAGATTTGAAGGAGATTTGATAAGATATAAATTTCAAAGAAGAGATTTGAAGAGAAGATTGAGACCAATAAATTCAAGATTAAATTCAAATTCAAAAAGATTTGGTCAAAGATTTGCTGAGGATTTTTAACGCTGACTTTGCCANGTTATGAGCATAACACAAATTGCCAAAAACCTTCAAATGATCATATGAGTGCAGTTGACCATGTAACATTTCATACAGTGTTTTTCCATGTAACATTGGAGTGGGTGTGAGGTTAATCAAATATTCAGCAGTGAAGACACACTCACCCAAAAAGAGATCAGGAGGTTACCTTGAAACTATAATGCACGAGCAGCATTATGAATGTGTTGGTGTTTCTTTTCTACTCTTCCATTTTGTTGTGGCGTTCCTAGACAAAAAGTATAAAATAGTATCCCATGTTCATGGAAATAATTTGTCAAACAAGTAAATTCAGTTCCATTATCATTGCACATCACTTTAACCTGCTTATTGAATTGTCTTTTAACCAAGGCAAAAAATAATTAATTAGCATCTGAGACACTTCCCTTTATCAATCAACAAATAAATCCATACGACACGAGAAAAAGCATTTATTATTGTTAAGAAATATGATGCTCCACAAGAAGGAGTCCTATACAGCTCCCACAAATCACAATGTATTAAGTGAAAACTACTAGTAGCATTATGAGAGCTTACAGGAATAAACATCTCTAGTTTTGTTTAGTCTGAAAGCATACATCACAAGCTTTATTTTTCAAGTCACTACTTTCACTCTTCTTATTAGAAACCAAATTGTATAACCTTCAAAGATGGATGTCCCGTGCATTGATGCCAAACATCAAATTGATAAATTCCACTACTCTTGTGTGCTTTCTCGCTACAAAATTCGTTGAAAAAATAAAGTCAATCTCTTTGTTCACCCATTCCCATCAGCATCTTCGAAGTGCAGTCCTGCATATCACACAACGTATTAGTGAAATAGACAACACAACTTGTTTCATCAATCAGTTGAGGAGTAGATATCAAATTGCATTTCAATCCTAACACATAAGTAAACTCTCTGTTTTCAATCCTCTATCAAGTGCCATTGTCCCTGCTTTGGTTTCCAACACTTGTTTCCCATCTAGAAGTCTGACTAGGCAACTTGTTATCTCTTTAATTTCATGCAAAAGATTCAAGTCTATGGGCATGTGACATGAAGTGCCTGAGTCAACAATCCTTACACTATGTTTACCTGTCATCTTATCATTCATGTTGTGACGATCCCAAAAATTGCCACCGACACGCAAGGGACTAGTTCCATTACGAAAGCCTCTTGATGTACTAATCATGAAAATGGACAACTTTTATAAACAAATAATAAGAAGATATTTTTAGAATAAACTAAACATCATAAATAAAATAAAGTAAAATCCTTTACATAAGATACAGAATTAAATAATTAAAAATACAAAACACTCTGCTTGTAATTCACTTGAGCATTTTACTAACTGACATGAAAATAAACTATCGTAATTACTGAAATAAACTGAATAATACTCCAAAACAATGTGAAGCTCATCAAGAATTCAATCTGCTGAAATCTACTAAACAAGTGGCGTATCTTCATCAACGTTATCTAAAAAATGGTTGATAAAGGGTGAGTCATCACTCAGTGAATGATCGACCCTACGACGACATGGAACAATTCATAATCATGGCATAATATGATAGTAATCATGAAATCATTTATATAATAATACATAGTACGTAAAAGCATTTAAAATCATAAACAAGTTGGGAGTTCTCTAGATAGACAATCCGAGCATTACGATTTAATTATTTCTGAAATGTCCAGGCTTTTAAAGTCTTACCCAAATCTACATGACATGATACATGACATCAAGCCGCCTCACAGACTACCATATGTCTAGGCTTTATGGTCTTTCCCTAATTCTACATAAATCCTATTTTATATTACGATCCTACAAGAGTATACTAGGGTCAACGTAGGTTGTCAATGACTTACAGTTCTATCCTAGATATAACTACTATGAAAACAATATAAAAAACAAAACATGAAATGACATGAACATGATAACTTAACTGATAACTGATAGCGTAACATGACTTTATTCATACACATACAACATGACATATTTAATGCAATAAAACATATGGTCTCATGTAGTTCTAAAATAGTTTAATAAATATTTTCATAAATAAGGAAATTCCTAATAACAACTAACTTCATAAATATGTAAAAGAAAATATTAAGTTCCACCTCCTAGGATTTCATAAAAACATGCATAAAATAAATACATGGTCTGAAAATAGACCGTGAAGAAAGCCACTCACTTAGAGAATGGTTGATCACTAAGGAACACTAACACTGGAAGCTCCTAACACCCTAAGTGGAGGCATTGCTTCCCCACAGACAGAAAGACAAGAGGGAGAAAGAATAAAAAGAAATAGAGCGAATTGTCCCACTAAAAGTACAACCTTCAAGCTTTTGAGTGAATTAGTAAGTCTAAACACTCATATGAGACTTCTATATATAAGGGGAGCTCAAGACTCCCCCTTTCATTGCGTTTCCCGATGTGGGACTGCAAATCTCATGTCACTGTAGTGCTCCCTGGGCATTACATCGCACAACAATTTCTTTTTTTTTGGTCATAATTCTATGGGTCATTACAAATGTTCCCTTTGTGAAGGTCAACACGTGTCTGCCACTACTCATTACTCAATCCAGTTAGTGCATTTTTGTTCATGCCAACTCCTACATCATTGATTTCTCCACCATTGTGAATTGCATTGGCATAAACACCATCACTTCTCCCTTTATTAGATGTTGCTCTGCCCCGTTGTCGACTTTTTCCTCGCTCATTGGATTTTTCTTCACCTCGGGGATGGTCACCCTACCAATCAGGATAACCAATCAACTGAAAACAACTTTCAGTTTCATGTCGTGCTCTCCCATAGTTTGAACATACCACACTCTTGTCTTTTGTCTCGATGCACCCTCCAATTCTTGCACTTGCTTGCACAGAGATCTCCACGACTTCTCTTCGCTTCTCCTTTTTCTCAAGTCATCATTCTCACTCTTTGTTCTTATAGGAAAGTGGCATGCACCCTATTCAACATAGGGAAGGGATCAATTGCAAACAAATTAGAGCGAACTGTCCCATAAATGGCATCGTTAAGACCCATAAAAATTGATGAACGTTTTCTTCTTTGCGTTGCTTCTCTAGATTGCTTCCAATGTCGTACTTGCATCCTCCATAAGTGCAGAATGGAGTCTTCTGATAGTTTTCCAATTCATCCCACAAGGTTTTTAGCCTTCCATAGTATGCAACCATGGTCATCCCTATTTCTCGACACTCCGTCAGCTCCGCCTTTATCTACTGGATCATGGGTCTGTTCAGGATTGAAAACTGCTCTTTGATGTCCTCCCACAATTCTTTTACGTTCTCCTGATAAGAGGTGGTTGAATGTAAGCTCGATTTTATCGTGTTGAGCACCCATGATACCAACATAGACTAAACAGTCTACTAGTCTTCTAACTCAAAAGAGCCTTCCTTTGGTTTTGAGATTCTTTCTTCTATGAAACCCCATTTGCGTTGTGCATGGAGGGAGGAACGCATTGCCCACTACCACTCATCATAAATTTCTCCCTTTAGCTCGACTTGGGTTATCAAGTTTCCTAGGTTATTGCTTGAGTTAAAATCATATGGTGAAGAAGTCTTTTTCATCACATCAGGTGATTTTTTTTTGTATTGATTGTTTCAGATTTTTTTGCTATGAATGCCTTTGCACGTTCTCAACCTGGCTACTTAGCTATAGCTCTGGTATCATAATAAATTATGGTAAAAGGAAATTTGTCATTCTATTAGTTAATCACCAAATATATATATATATATATATATATATATAGTTTTATACCTGGAAACATACCTTAACAAAATCCTTGCGAAGGTAATTGCCATCTATATCAAGATATAATTACTGATATATACAACAAAAAGAAAATAAATATGAAAATAAATCATAACAAATTGCTATCCTAAGGATTGCTCAATCCCATTAATTGTATAATTTGATATGCCACTGCATTAATTTCATCATCACACAGATACGTTTTAGTATAAAATATATTTAATCATATTTATAAATTTTATAGTAATTAGATTTTTTATGCTTGATATTAAAAATAAATCATTTAATTTTGAGATCACACACCAAAAGAAAAATTGATTGGAATTTAGTTGCAGATTATGGAGTTTCGGACATATTTAAGCAAACAAAATAAAAACAGTAAGTAATTATAAAATAAATAGTGAAAATTGAATGTGATTTAAGTTGGATAAAAGATACAACATCAATTTGGTAGTTTGTGGTTTGTATTTTATAATTTTAAGAACAAATAAGGCAGGAAAGTCAGGGGTTATAATAGACAGCCAAGCATCACATGATTTCTTTCAAAACAGTGCAAAGAAAAGTTATACTTAATGGGAAGATGTTAAAATCTGGAAGTTGCAGTGAAAGACAAAAGTGGTTGACTATGCGATGTGCTGTTTCATTCCTGTAATAGGTGGCGGTTGGGACCTCTCATCTAATGTGAGCATTCCTCTATATAATAAAAATGTTAACTTTAGTCATTATGTGATAAATTGCGTAAATTCATATCTCATTTATTATTAAATAAAATTTTATTAAACATTAATTTTATTAAAATTTCTTCCAACAATGAATGAAGTAATATTAATCAATATAGTGTCTTAATCACAGTAAATTCAAATAACATCTCAACTTAGACAATATTGTTACAACTTTTTTTTTTTTTGGCTTTATGGGGATTTTGGAATGAATATGAATCAACTATGTCATATAGAGATTCTTGAAAGTTCAGTTCAGAGTAAGCACTGAAGGTTAAGATTGTGAACAGAAACATATGAATATATAATTAATTATTGCTTGACTGGCACAAAATCTTGTTGGAATATTTTAACCACTGCATTATTGTTTGCTTCAATCATGCCAACCACCAGCTGCCGATCCATTCAACACACTTAATTTTTACGTAATTTGTTGTTGTCTTTTGTTTTTTCCCCCACGGCCCATGAACGAACTGCTTTATCAGTTCCTTATTTAATTTTTTTTGACTGGTAGTTCATTATTTAATTGGCTCGCTATATAATTATTGTGGATAATATGTAGATAGTTATAGAAGAATGAGTATGGTATATTTTATCTCGTGAAAAAGCCCAAAAAAACAAAACAAGTAATTATCATCATTTTGGAAGAGGGAAAGGAAACACACTTGATATGTGAAGTACTTGTCTATGTATAACTATTAGGTTGATTTTGGGTGCCTTCAAATTAGGGATACAAAATTTAAGCATGGATATTGCATAAAAATATCATGAAAATATTATTCTTCAATTCTTTTTTTTTTCTTTTTCTTTAATGATAATGAAACATTCCATGAAATAAGGCTAATTTTTTTAAATATCATTCCTCAATTCGTAACTTCTAATTGTTTATGGACTCCAGAGGCGAGAAGTTTCTTTTATCCTATTAGTTTGCTCAATCGAAGAAGTGTATCATCTAACTTTCTTAAAGATATTTATTTTGGCCATATCATGTAACTTAACTTGGAAGACAGAGTAAATGCACAAAGTTTAGTACATAGAAGGGACAAATATATGTTGTTTTTATTTTAGCTCTTTAACTTTTTTAGGTTTTGGTCCTCTTTTTCTTCTTATTTCATTTTTGGTCCCTATAGGACTGGTGGTTGAATGATGATATCTATAAGGACGAGAAGAAGATATTCTAAATATTTATAGAGACTGAAATATAAGGATCAAAGTTTAGAACAACAAAAATAAACAACAAAACAAAGAGAAAAAGAGGGATCAAAATTCAAAAAGAAAAATATTCAGAGAAACTAAAATAAAAACGACCTATATTTTATTTATAAGGTAAAAATATATATTCAAGACTAAAGTCTATTATGTTGTTGAATAAAAAAAAATATTGTCTTGTAAAATCTCAGTGAAAGTTAGCTTATAAAGATTCTCTAAATATTTATAAACTCATGATATTATTGTTCTTTGGAGTCTCCAATTTGGTTATTGTCAGATGAGTAAACTTGGTTCTTGATATTGAACCAAAGGGTTGTGTCACTATTAGAAAAATGCTAATTACCTTCGAAATTACTTTGGAATTTTATTCCATGCTATTTTTAAAAAAAAAATTCACATGATATTATTTTTAATTACTAAGAGAAAATCTCACGAAAATCGTAAAAATAAACTTTTGATGGACATTAGTCTGAGCTTCCAATTCCTATAAGTAATTTTCATAGTAACTGAGCGTGCGAATTGGCACCAAACTATTACTGTGTGATAATATCTTACAATAATAATAATTTTTTTTTTATTTTTCTAAGTATATTACTGTGAGATTTATCTGATAGTAATAATTATTGTAATTTTATTTATTTTTTAAATATATTACAGTGAGATTATCGCTCCGTAATTTTATTTCAATTCTTATTTTATAAACAAGGTTCACGTGTGTGTATATATATATTGTGAGAGGTAGTTGAGATTCTGTTTATTGAGGTACTTTGTAACTCAAATCGTTATCGCTAGGTGATGGCTTAGATGATGTCTAATGCATTATGCTGCTATAGTTTAGTGGGGAAATAGGAAATGTTGCTTCTTTTTTATTTAATCGAAGTTAAAACCAGTTAGATTGTTTTTAACCGTTACCTAATGAATGAATGAAGGTGTTGATTGGCTTATTTTTGTTTGTAGAAATGTTCACAAGTAAAAGAAAAAAAGGTCTAGAGAGTTTTTGGTTTGAAAGGTTTATTAAGTTGCAGAATATGTTGATTGAAAGATTTTAATGAGACTGAAGTCCCTCCACGGTGTTTACAGTTTACTAACTTTGCCTACAACGGGTAAACTGTAGCAAGGGACATGCTGCTACAGTTATGGTTCAGTTGTAAAGATGCTTGCTTTATTTACTGTCACGGTTAATTGTAGGGGGGAGGGAACTGGATCCTAGCATGTTTGGAAAATTAGTGGGAGGCTGTAGAATTGATCCAGGGAGTGGAGAAGTGAGTTTTTTTTCACCTCTAAAGGTGTGTAGATTTGATCGTGGGATGGGATGGACAAACGTCTTTTCATTTAAGCATAAGTATAGTAATGATGATATCAGATTGAAGATGCTAATTGTCATGGTGATCCTTTGAAGAATAATTAGAAGGAATAAAATGTAGAAACCTGATGCGTCCATAACATAATTAAAACAAAAATTGACCAAGTTCTAAGATAAAGTTACTTTAATTTTTCATCTTCATTTAACTATTACACGTCAAAAAATAATTTTGAAACAAATAAAATCAAATATCTACTATTGAGTAGAGGGGTGTCAAACGGGTCGGCCTGACCTTTTTGGGCCTGGAACCTAAACGAGTCAGATCAAAATTATGCCTCTTTTTAGGGTTCGACTCTTTTATCATCAATCCGCGGACTTAAACGGGTTAGCCTGCCAACTTGTTTTTCTTAAAAAAAATTTAAAAATTTTGGTTTATTTTTTTTTATGGTTTTAAATACAAAGTTGTGAATAAGTATGCGCGATCATTTTTAGCTATTTTTTATCGTCTATCTATTAATTAATCGGAAAGAAATAGTTTAAATGGTTGATTATGAGATTATATTATCTTTTTTGTTCCTTCAATTATCTTGCTTGAAAGATATCAAATGCTATTTGAAATTGATTCATAAATTAATATAATTTTCATTAATTAAATAACGGCATATAACATTGATGTGATTATTGTTATGTTATTGATCAAAAATACCATTGGAACTCATTTTTCTTAGATTAATCAATAATAAACAATGTTTGAAACTATATATCAACTTGAATGACGTAGACACTCATTGAAGGAATGAAATGTAAAATTTATTAATATCTATATCATAACACTTTAGCTGTATAGTAATATAAATATAGTTAAGTAGTTAAACATAACAAATAGTTAAACATGCTCAATTATAAGCCCAAATAGTTAAACTCTAAACTCTTAAACTCCAAAATATAATTTAGAGTCCAAAATAAAACTTTTAAAATTTTGGTATTTAAAAAAAAAATCACAAGCTGGCCCGTTTAGCCCGCGGGCCTAAACGGGCCAGACTATTTTTTTTCAAAATTTCACGGGCCTATTTTTTGCATGTAAAGTCCGTCCATTTAACCAGATTCGCGAGCCGAGTTCATTTTAATAGCCCAAATTGAACTCGTAGGTCAATTGGCAGAGCTATTCTAAATTAACAAGAAATAGGATGCCACTTTGTGTTAAATTTAAATTAATCTATATTAATTAAATTTTTAGGTTTTTCAATCATTATTGTGGATGAAATTTTTTTGCTCATATCAATTTTATTCAGCTTATAATTTAACTTGAACCTATGAAATTCTTCTTAATTTCAATTTAAACATTATCCCACATCTTAAAATAAACAACACTCAATCTCTAACCATAAAATGCTAAAATTTTACTATAGGATTTTACCTTTTCCCCTCAAAGATATATAGTTGTATTCATTCGATTAACAAACCAATAATAGAAAGGGTCATAATGAACGCTACATAAGAAAGAAAGTGGGGGATTCCCAACGATGCCATAAACAACTGATTTATAATGTGTGAGGGAAAGAATAATAAGAGCCATCAAAACTCAAAATATGAAAATTCTAAAATGAATCTCCTAAATATAACTAATAGAAACAACAACTAAAATCTAAGGGTTTTTTTTAGGAGTTTATTTTTCTTCATAATTTTCATTTACCCTTGTTTGCTAGAGGCCATGTATAAGGAGCATACAAGGCATGATGAGTAATCGATTTACAGTAGCTCTCATATTCCCTTAGAAAACTCAGTCATTACTTTCTACAAGTAATTGGATTCTAGATCTTCGGCTAGAATCCTAAAATTATAATTTGCCAATTTCAAATCTCAACCTTTCCAGCACGACCTTCCTGAAACTAATTATAGTCATTCCACTTGGATCTCATACTATCCTTGGAGATGTCACAAATTGGATTACAGGCCACAAACATAAATGCCGATCAATAGCGATGCTCAAGGGGTAGCAACCACCATTGAGAGAGTGAACCGATGATAAGGAGCACAACAAATTAATCAAAGACAAAATACTCACCATGGTGAAGTGTCCTATAACCAAAGGAGAGGAAGCCATTGGAGGACAACTTTGAATGATGGCGGCAGGTGGCCCTTGTACATAGAAAGAATAGAGGTGAAGACGCACAATGACGATAGAAACAAAGTGCATGAAGCAAAATTGGGGCTCACATGATAAACAAAGGCGGAGGTCATACATCGACGACGAAATAGAGGCGCACAAGGTGAGAAGGGTCACAACTAGGTTTCAAACCTCAGCAGAGTGTTTAAGATGTTGATTACTACACTGCATGACTTGACCTTACTCTAATTTTATGTTCATGTCTTTCGGGATGAGGCTATTTTCACTCCTAATGATCTATTTGTGCTCCCCATTGATAATTTATAAATGTGATTTTTTAAGTTATTCGTACTTTAATAAAACCTATTCAAATCAAGATTACTTACTTATTCTACCATTAATTTATCTATTTAAATTCTGTATGGTTTAATTTTTAGAGGAATTACTTTTAAAATAATTAAGTTTAAAGAATTACTTTTAAGAGCAATTGAGGTTGAAAGCATTGATTTGAATTTGACTTGGATATTTTAAAACTATGTTTAAGAAAATTATTTTTATATGGATGAAATAAGAGAAAATTACTTTTAGGGATAAAATTACCAAAAATGACATAATATAATTTTAAGACAGAGGTGAGTGTGAGAAAAATTGAATTTTAAGGCTAAAGAGATAAAATCCTAATTTCAGTTTGAAAACCCAAACCAAAAAGTATCTATCCCCAACTGTTGAGCAAGCTTCAGCTTAAGTTTAGAATATTCAAATTAAGTTTAGAAGTTAAATTCATATTTTAACATAGTTATCACATATTATATCCCAAAAGTATTTTTTTAAAAAATAAAAATTATGCAATTATTTTTTTATATAGATAATTAGCACAATTTAATTTTATTATTAGTAATTTTTGTTTGAATATCAATGTTTGGTTGGTTAACGTGATTCATCACGTATTTTCTTTATGGAAGGTCTCCGGTTCAAGTCACTTATGAAATCAAATTTTGTGTTTGAGAATTTTAAAAGTAAAAAATGATTTCATTTGGTGGATTTGATTTCTTATTTTGAAACCTTATCAAAATTGTTAGTAATTGGCAGGAATTGACTTATTTTAAAATTTAAAAATAAATCAAACCATTAATTAATATTGCTTTTACTTTATTTTATTTGTCATTTTCACTTTTTTAATACATTAAAAAATTAATAATGATGATATCTATACTAATAAATAAAGGGAGTAGAGAAAAAAAAACCATTTTTTGGTCTCTAATTTATTTTTTCATAATTTTTCTTAGTTTTATTTTTATACATTCATATATCAAGGACGTTAACGTACATTTTATTATCCACTACCCACTATCACTATCCACTATTCACTATTCACAATCATCCACTTTCTCTCACTATTCACAATCACTCCTCTGTTCACACCTCATTTCTCTCATGTTCCCCACTTGACCGACATGAAGTGTTTATTAAGACATGCTAATCAGAATAATGATATCAGATTGAAGGTGCAAATTGTCATGGTAATTCTTTGAAGAATAATTAGAAGGAATAAAATGAGAGTCTAAACCTTTTTTTTTTTTTGGTTTTTTTGGTGACAAGGCGGGGCAAAACGCCCAAAAAGAAACACTACAGCCTAGCTCTCCCTTATAACATGGATATTAAATGAATCCACAAAAAGATTGAGAAATGCAAGAAGGGGGGGAGTCAAAGTAGTGAGCTCCCAAAAAATGCAAATCATTCATAGGCAAATTAAAGTAGCAATTGCATGAGTAACTGTGTTTCCTTGTCGAAAGATGTGAGGTCATATGAGCTTTGTAAATGATCAATATGGTGCTTGATCTCCCTTAACAAAGTTCTGGCAGGATAATTATGGTCCCAACCCTTATTAATTAAATTCGCAATAGTGAGGGAGTCAGACTCTACAATCACCTTGGGCAAATTCAACTAGCTAGGTAATCTGTTTTAGACCGAGGAGAATTCTCCGTAACTCAACATGGAGATCGAATAAG
This sequence comes from Nissolia schottii, assembly GCA_003254905.1. Classification (NCBI taxonomy): domain Eukaryota; kingdom Viridiplantae; phylum Streptophyta; class Magnoliopsida; order Fabales; family Fabaceae; genus Nissolia; species Nissolia schottii. The sequence goes on from QANU01099368.1 coordinate 253,057, forward strand.
GCAGCTGCCTAGATTACTAGCAAACGTATGAGGATAGACGACAAATTAAGGCCATTCTCATCTTGAATTCAATTTGGCCCACCCTAGAGGCGAGGAGGAAGCGAGAATTCCTCATAGAGAGCCCAGACTTGTCCCCTCAAGAATAAATTGATTCCTATGATACCACATGACAGACACTGTTGTGGCGAAAATAAGAGGCCAATGGTTAGCAATATAAAACCTCCGCCTCATCGAGATATTCAATTCAAGTCAAGCAATAATATTTGAGCTAGTATAAAACTCACCATCCGTAGTATAAAACTTATTCCAGACCCTCCTCCTATCCTTATTGAAATCTCTAAGCACATGCAGAATAGATTTACAATCACCACAGACAACGCACAAACTTGACGTGTTGATAAAATAATGGAAAACAATTTAGACCAACTTCTAAGATAAAGTTTTTTTCTTCATTTATTGTATTCAAATTATCTTAATTAGGTAAACTGCACGTCAAAAAATAATTTTGGAAAAGATAATATCAAATAACTTCTAGCGAACTCCTAGGTCAGTTGGAAAAGCTATTATAACTTACCAAGAAATAGGATGTCCCTTGACCTAAAGTTAAATTAATTCATATTAATTTAATTTTTGGAATTTTTTATCATTATTTTGAATGATTTTTTCCCCCTCAAACCAATTTCATTCATCTTATTTAAGTTGACCCTATTAAATCTTTTCTAATTTCAATTTAAACGTTATTTCACATCTTAAAATAAATAGCACTCAATCGTTAATAATAAAATCCAAATTTTTGCTACAGGATTTGGCATAACTCTATTTTTATGTTCATGTCTTATGGGTTGATGTTATTTTCACTCCTAATGGTCTATTTGTACTCCCCGTTAATGTGATTCTTTAACTTATCCTTACAAATAATATTTATTCACATTAAGATTCCTTACTTATGCTACCATTAGTTTACCTATTTAGGCTCTGTTTTATTTAACTTTTGGAATACTTACTTTTAAAAAAAATTAAATTTGAAGAAATAAGGTTAAAAGAATTGATTTAAATTTAATTTAGATATTATAAAAGTATGTTTAAGAGAATTATTTTTGTTTCAGTAAGATAAAACAATTAATTTTAGAGATAAAGTTATTAAAAATAACATAATATAATTTTAAGACAAAGGTGAGTGAGAGAGAGAGGATTGAATTTCAAGGCTAAAGAAATAAATTCTCGATTTCAATTTGAAAACCCAAACCAAAATGTATCTATCCTTACTGTCAAGCAATCTTAAGTTTAGAATATTCAAAATGAAGTTTAAAAGTTTTTTTTTTATGCAAATACTGAAATGTATTAAAATTGAGCATCACTGTTCAGATAGGCGACCAAAATTTCAGGAGGTTGCACTACCCACACATCACAACAATAAATTGTAGCCTAGTTAGCTAAATTGTAGGCTACAACATTACATTTTCTACAAATAAAAGTACTATACGATAAAAACCAAGTACCGTAAAATATAATATCTTAAACTAAGGTACCAATGTGAGAGTAGTCACTCTCATTTCATCTGTGATAATTCTTCTGATGGAACTTTGTGAATCACTTTCTAAAATAATCTTGAAACACCTTCCTTCTCTAACAAATAAGACACCTTCCCTTGTGGCTTCAACTTACCCCCTCTCCGTTACCAGAGCCCCTGGTTTACCTACCATCTTCGCTGCCACAAACCTTTCGTCAGAGTCACGAATCACCACACCCAACCTGCACCATCCATTGTCCCCTCTCGAGCTAAAGTCCATATTTGCTTTAACGGTTACCAGAGGTGTAGGGGACTATCTCGATACCTAGGTTCCCGTTGAGAAACAAAGTTAGAGCTCCACTTCTGTGATGACCCCTCTTCCTATGTATCTTACGAAGGGTCTTGAAAAATAATGGAGCGTCAAAGCGCTACACCGATACGATATTGGTGCAGCGCTGCAATGCAATTTTAAGCGCGACAGCGGTACACTAAATCTCTGTCCCACATTGACTGGTGTGGCTTGGGGACGGGTTTTTGTTCCCTTATAGCCTTATAGAGTTTCGGTTTCTAATTTCTTTTACAGTTTTTAATGTTTCATCTAGTTTTGGGACTTTCTGCTCAAGTTTTCTTTTGTGGAGAAAGTCCCTCCACGCTGCAACGCTCATAACTTTTAATGCAGTGATCCTTAGTCTTACTCATTTTTAGGTAAGTGAAGGTCCCGATGCATCAACGATTGTGCCGTTTTGCAGTACCATCAATTAAGCAAGTCTTATCTATTTATTTAGTTTATTTATTTATTTATTTATTTATACACTCAGTATTGTTTAGTAATTACATGCATAAGCTTAAGTAGAGACTTATATATTTAGATATAACATGTTAAGATTATATTAGAGTTTATATAACTAGTAGTAACATAAGTTATACAAATATAATAGGCTTTAAACCTTGATTTATCAAGTTATGGTAAATTAACCCCCTACTACTAGAGCAAATCTCAATTGGTTCGCATACATGGATGAAGTTACCTTATTATTAGAATGAAGCTCTCTTAATATGATTATTTTTTGTTTCATTTACAATATGCAAATAATCTTAACTAGGTAAAATAAATATCAAATCAATTATGCCAACGAGCAATGTTCATAACAGGAAAAAGAAGGAAAAGCGAGAAAACAGGCGAAAAGATTCCAGTGTCACCCTGCCTCTGCAATATTCTGATTGCAGTTGCAGCAGCAGCAACAACGTTGGAGGGCGGGAAACAGAACGAGGTGGTCGTGTAGTCCGATCATGAGAGCATTGAGAGTGATTCTTCATCTTCAGCTTCGCGCTTTCTCCTCCATTCGGGTCTCCTCTACCCGCCCCACCTCCCTCTTCCTTCTAACTCCCAGTACTTACTTCTCCTTCTCTTCCCCCTTTTCCTTTCTCGGTTTTCACTGCTTTGCATTTTCACTTTCCTCTTTATCTTCATGTTCACTTTTCCTACCCAGGGCACAATTTGCTGAACAAAAGCTTGTCGTCATCGTTGGATGCCGCAACTACTGCTTTCTGGAATGCCAACAGCTCTAATAGATTCAGGAAGATATCGACTTCCCCTCCCGTTTGTATGGGCAGGCGCTCCAGCAAAATCGCTGGCAGAAAGGTCTCTCCTTTTCTCTCATTCACCTCATCATTCAGTTGCCCTTTTACTTTTTGCTCGCCTTGTTGGGTATGCATGCCACCTGTTTGTTAAAAATAGTTTTACATTTTCGCATTACTTAAAACTCCGTCTCCCAGTATCACAACCAGTATGAGTATCTGGGTTGTGTTTAAGTTCGGCTGCGGGTTGGTATGCGCAATTTTCCATATAATTACGATTCGTATTTCTGTTGAGACGTTAAGTTTTCATATTTGACCCAAATGCAGGAAGCCCAAGATGCAAAGAAGGCTAAATTGTACTCGAGGATAGGAAAGGAAGTTGTCTCTGCGTAGGTCCCTCTTCGACTAACCTGTGGCTTTTAATAGGCCAAGAGTATAGAGCATTTGCAATATCTCCGTTTCTAATTGGTGCAAAGTTATTTTAAGGTGACGATGTAGGTATTTGGCAAAGTACCCTTCCGATGCTCAGGCTTGAATGGCTTGAATTTGATTATCTGGTCATCCTTTTAGCCTGTTTAGGTTTTTCTTCACTGTGGTTGGGTTGATGCTTGATTTTTACTAATTCAATCATCATCTGTTCTTTTTATTCATATTGATTCCGAGTAGACCAGTTCTTTAGTGTCATGTTCTTCATTTTTTATTATGGGACCTTACTGTGCGTGACTTTTGTCATTGCTGAATGACAGTGTAAAGAAAGGTGGTCCAAATGTAACATCAAATCCATTGTTGGTTGCTGTACTCGAGAAAGCCAAGGAACTTGATGTGCCAAAAGAAATTGTCGAGCGTAACATCAAGAAAGCTACTGAGAAGGGACAAGAGGCTTATATTGAGAAAATCTATGAGGTTAGTATAACAATATTCTTATTTGACTGCTAAAGGGAGGCAAATGGGTCTCAAGTGTTTACATTGCCATAATTACTTCCTGGTACCTTGAACATCTCAAATATCTGTTGCACAGAAGTCACAAAATGGGTTCAACATGCACTTGAGTAGAAGTACCTTTTTGTTACTTCTGAAACGGATGTTCATGCAGAATCAATTTGCGATCTATTCTTGCCCATACTCTAGATTGATTGGTTGATAGGTTTTGTTCACTTGGATAGCCTTTAACAAGGGATTAGGGAGAAACTGAACATACCTGAGCAAGTTAGGAGTGGGATGTTATAACAATCTGCTAGGTGGCCATTGTGTCCATTACAGAGGGCAGCCTAACAATTGGGGGGCCCATTAATGGTGCTGTTGGTAAGATTTCAATCAGTGTGATGCCCTTGGCCTTTAAAGGAGCATAGGTGGTTTTCCAGATGGACCTGTCTATCACCAGTTACCACAGGAACTGGTGGTTAAAATTGGTTGGTTGCGGTTGAAATTAATTAGAGTTAGTTAGCTTGCTTGCTCCGCAAGTCAATGTAAATAGCTAAGTTAATTTGCATTTCATTTAACTTTCATTTGGTTCTCATGTTTGTATATAAACACTGCAGCTCTCATGAATCAGTTGAGATTCATTTTTCCAATCATTGATTTAGTTTCTCTCTCTTTTTTGTTATGGAGTTTTTCTTTTTGTTATGAAGTTCTATGAAGAACTTCTTCACTCTATCATTTCTACATGGTATCAGCAACATTTTTCCTCTCTTTCTCACGCTTCCAACTCAATCTTGTTCACACCTAGCTCACGCTGAAGTTTCGAAATTCTTGAAGCACGCTCTTCGTGTGTTTGAGATTTGTTGAAATTTCTACAAAGTTCAGCAAGGAGATTCCAGAGATTCGGTGATTGTTGAACATTTTTCTCAATATCACCTTACTGTCTCATCGGTTTCTAGTGAGTTTGAGTATTGCAGCTGCGTCAATGCTTTGCTTGCTGTTTCAATTCCTTTAGAAATTTGCTCAGTAATCTTAGATCTATGGTGACCTCATCGAATCTTGCTGGTATGCATCACGATCTGGAAGATGTGCATAATCAAAATGCATCGGTCACAAATCGTGTTTCTGAAGTGCATAATGGTGTACAATCCTACAATCCATTGGATGATCCAATCAGTCCTTATTTTCTACATCCTAGCGAGAATCCTGGATCAACATTGACCTCCACAGTACTCAGCGGACAGAATTACCATGCCTGGGGAAGAGCAATGAAAATTGCTTTGAAATCTAAGAATAAACTAGGCTTTATTGATGGAACCTTGTTGAAACCACAGGTAAATGATCCTTCCTTCTTTGCCTAGGATAAGTGCAATGCCTTTGTTGTTTCATGGATAATTCATTCACTTAATCAAGAGATTATGCAAAGTGTGCTTTGGATTGAAAATGCCTTTGAATTATGGAAAGACTTGCATAAGAGATATTTTGAAGGAGACGTACTTAGGATAGCTGTATTGCAGGAAGATCTGTTTTAGGCAAGGTGATTTGAGTATCACTTCCTATTTCACTAGGCTTAACTCAATTTGGGAAGAATTAGAGAATTTCAGGCCTATTCCTAATTGCATTTGTGATGTTAATTGTGTTTGTGGATTACGAGTTGTTAGAGAGTATCGAAAGGAGGATTATGTGGTGAGATTCCTTAGAGGATTGAACGATCAATATGGGGCTGTGCGTTCTCAAATCATGTTGATGTGGCCAATACCTGACATAGGCAGTGCTTTTTCTTTGTTGGCTCAACAAGAGCTACATACTGTTAGCTCTGGTATTAGAGCTTTGGTCAGTGCATCAGACAAGAATTTTGCAGCCACACAGAACAGAGAAAGGAGCAGTGGAAGAGGCAGAGGTAGCTCTGCAGGCAGGAGTTATAATAACAAAGGAGGTAGCAGAGGTATAAGCACAACATATGATGCTGATGTTACATGCCAGCACTGTGGTAAAGTAGGTCATCCAATTGAGAGATGTTTCAAAAAATATCCATATTTGTTGCAGCAGTATAGAGAAAGAATTGCAGCAAACATAACGGCTAACAATGATCAAGATGAAGTTAGCAGCATGATTTCTAACCATAAGGAGGCTGAGGAAACCAGTGATTTGGACTTTACTCTAGAGCATAAACAGGGCATTACTAGCATTGTTGTAGCATAAGGACATACACTCTCCACATAGCATAAACCATATCATCACAAATTAGTTCTCAGCCATAGCATCTATCCCAACTGGTCCGTCAGGTATACCTTTTTCCTTATCCCTAGTAGCACAACCACCAAATCATTGGGTGGTAGACACTGGTGCAACAGACCATGTGTGCTACTCACTCAATGAATTTTACACATACCATTATATTGAACCTATTTTAGTGAAATTGCCTGATGGAACCTTAGCCATAGCTAAAATTTCAGGAATAGTGGTATTTTCTAATGACCTTTACTTAACAAAATTGTTGTTTATTCCTTCCTTTACTTTCAATCAAATCTCAGTTTCAAAGCTCACCACGGACCTGAAATGTAGAGTGATGTTTACTACCAAATGTTGTGAAATTCAGGATCCCACTACCTTGAAGATGATTGGTACAACTCGGATGGTTGGAGGCTTATATGCAATGGAAAATCACCATGAGCACACCAAGCTGGATAGGCCTATTTCATACACATTGCAGCACTCTACCATTCCAGCATCCTTCCCTACTTGGCATTATAGATTAGGTCACCCTTCCCATGAAAAACTGGTTATTCTGCATTCTAAATTTCCCTTTGTAGATTGTTCTAGGCAACACAATCCTTGTGATGCTTGTCATCTAGCAAAACAAAAGAGATTACCCTTTGCTGTTAGTACAACAACTTCTGTAAACTGTTTTGAATTGTTACATATGGACATTTGGGGGCCTTTAGCCATTCCTTCAACTGGTGGACATAAATATTTTCTTACTATTGTAGATTACAAATCTAGATACACTTGGACATATTTCATGAGTAATAAAAGTCAAGCCTCCAAACTGGTTCAGAATTTTGTGTCTTTTGTCTAAACACAATTTGGAACAAAGAGTAAAGACCATAAGGACAGAAGAATGGTGCTGAATTCTTAATTGACAGAATAATGGTGCTGAATTCTTAATGAAAACTTTCTATGCATCAAAAGGAATAGTGCATCAAACTAGTTGTGTTGAGACTCCTCAGCAAAATGGCATTGTGGAGAGGAAGTATCAACACATTCTAGGAGTTGTAAGATCTCTTCTATTTCAGTCTTTGGTTCTTCATTGTTTTTGGCACTTGGCTAATGGACATGCTGTTCACTTGATAAACAGACAGCCTAGCTCTTTTCTGCATAATGCCACACCTTTTGAAATTCTTTTTCATAAGCTACTTGATATTAAAGATCTTAAAATTTTTGGTTGTTTAGCATATGCATCCGCACTAACTTCAGGCAGCAGAAAACTTGATGTTAGGTCAAGGAAGTGCATTTTTCTTGGTTTTAAAGAAGGGACCAAAGGTTACATCCTATATGATATGATAACTAGAGAATTATTTGTGTCTAGGCATGTGATTTTTTATGAAACTTTTTTTCCTTTTGCTCAACATGCATCCCCTACATCTGGTCTTAATAGCATACCTCAACCTCAATTTTCTCAACATGATCCTTTCACATATGACTGCATTTCTTCACCTCAGCCTCAGGTTCCTTTATCCACAGCAACCAGGACTTCACAATCACAAATAACCACTCCTGTCCCTTCTCCCACACCTCTATATGCACCTTCCATGTCACAACCTTAGACAAACACTCCTACTATTCTTACAGCACTACCAACCTCATCCATCACAGATCCTGCACCACCACTAGGACAATCACTACTAGATAACCAACATCCTAGGAGATCCTCAAGGTCAAAAAGAACACCAGGCTACTTGGCTGATTTCCATTGCACATTAGCTGAAACATCATCCAGTGACACTTCTATCTTCAATAGCAGGTATCCTATTTCAAATTATTTGTCATACTCCTCACTTTGTGCTAACCACAAGAAATTTTCCCTAGCCATCTCTTCTCACATTGAACCTAGGAACTATGAGGAGGCTATATAGGATCTTTGCTGGCAACAAGCCATTAATGCAGAACTTTCTGCACTAGAAAAGAATCAAACATGGATACTTACCTCTCTTGCTGTTGGGAAGAAGGCCATAGGATGCAATTGGGTTTTCAAGATTAAATTCCATGCCGATGGAACAATAGAGAGACCCAAAGCTAGGCTGGTGGCAAAGGGTTTCACCCAAACAACAGGGATTGATTATTCAGAAACCTTCAGCCCTGTTGTTAAGATGACAACTCTAAGGGTTCTCTTAGCCATTGCAGCACACAAGGGGTGGTATTTATAGCAGTTGGATGTCAACACAACCTTCTTACATGGTGATTTGCATGAGGAGGTGTATATGAAACCACCACTAGGCCTCACCTTACCTGACTCTTCTTTGGTATACAAGCTCCAAAAGTCTTTCTATGGCTTGAAGCAAGCCAGCAGGCAGTGGAATGCCAAACTTTTCTCTGTCCTCACTTCTTGTGCATTCATACAATCCAAGTCCTATTATTCCTTATTCACTAAGCACACTTCCACTGGTTTCACTGCCATACTTGTTTATGTGGATGATCTAGTCTTGGCAGGGAATGATTGGCATGAAATTCAGTCCATTAAACAGCTCCTCGATGATTTGTTTAAGATTAAGGACCTTGGCAATCTAAAGTTCTTTCTCGGCATGGAAGTGGCACAGACAGCTAAAGGGATTGCTCTATATCAGCGGAAATATTGTCTAGATCTTTTGTCTGACTACCATTTCCTAGACAGCAAACCAATCTCTACACCTATGGATTATCACACTAGGTTATCTGATTCCTCTAAACTTTCTGATGTCACTCACTATAGGAGGTTGTAGGACTATTGTTGTACCTTACTCACACACGACCGAATATTAGCTATGCAGTTGGATGGCTAAGTCAGTATCTCGATTGCCCTACTGAGGAACATCTCCAACGAGCTCACCTTGTATTGAGATACCTTAAGGGATCACCCACTGGCCTTTTCTTCTCAGCAAATTCTACACTTACTTTGCAAGGATTTGCCGATGGTGATTGGGGGGGGGGGCTGTCCTACCTCTCGTCGCTCCATTTCTAGTTTTTTGTTGTTTCCTTGGTTCAGCTTTAGTTTCTTGGAGGAGTAAGAAACAAACCACAATAGCACGCTCATCTGCAGAAGCTGAGTATAGGTCCTTGGCCCAATCGACTTGTGAAATTCAGTGGCTTCTTTTCCTCCTTCGTGACTTAGGGATTGACATCACGGCTGCTGTCCCGGTTCACTGTAACAATCGTGCTGCCATCCACATTGCGGCCAATCCGGTCTTTCATGAGCGCACGAAACATATTGAGATTGATTGTCATGTGATGCGGGACAAAGTACACGAAGGACTCGTTACTCCACTCCCTATTGCAACTCACAACCAGCTAGCTAACATTCGGACCAAACCGTTGGCTCCAGGACCTTTTGGTCGATTCTTTTCCAAGCTTGGCATGATTAATTTTCATGCTCCAACTTGCGGGGTGCTATCACCAGTTACCACAGGAACTGGTGGTTAAAATTGGTTGGTTGCCGGTGAAATTAATTAGAGTTAGTTAGCTTGCTTGCTCCACAAGTCAATGTAAATAGCTAAGTTAATTTGCATTTCATTTAACTTTCATTTGGTTCTCATGTTCGTATATAAACACTGCACGTCTCATGAATCAGTTGAGATTCATTTTTCCAATCATTGATTCAGTTTCTCTCTCTTTTCTGTTATGGAGTTTTTCTTTCTGTTATGAAGTTCGATGAAGAACTTCACTCTATCATTTCTGATCTCCTAGGGTCTTTGTCTGCTCCCATCTCCATGGCTACATGCTAGTCTAGTCCACAGCCCCTTCCTCATTTTTAATATATAAAATGTATTTTAAAATGAAATTTCACATTTTTTTTCTTGGTAATTTTATCTCCTATAAGTAATTTTAAAAAATTAATTTTGGCAAACATTCTTCCAAAAATACATTTCCCTGAAAATCTATTCACCCCATTTATCCAATCAAGCACTATTAAGAACGATGTTTATTTTTTACTATTATTAGTTCAATTCTCAGACTCAGCTACAAGCTTTAAACAGGTATTAGGTAAACAGGCTTGGGTGCAGGGGAAATCACGCCCTGTTTGGACTCAATAGGGGGTGGAGGGGACTAGGTTACTAGATTGGATATGGGCCTGGGCACGAGTGAAGGTGTTTTTTGGGCAATACCCTGGGTATTATTTACCCAATGCATACCCTACAAATGACCACCCCTTGGTGTTTATAGTTTTTTGGAATTTTTTACCTTGGAACATTTTTTTACTTATAATCTTTGACATTTATCCGTCAGGTTTATGGTTATGGAGGAGTTAGTATGGTAGTTGAGGTCTCAACTGATAAGGTAAACCGTTCTGTGGCAAAGATTAGAGAAGTGGTGAAGGACTATGGAGGAAAGATGGCAGATTCTGGATCTGTGATGTTTAAGTTTAGACGTGTTCGAGTAGTAAATATAAAAGTCACTGATGCTGACAAAGATCAGCTGCTGGATATTGCGCTAGATGCTGGAGCTGAGGATGTAATTGACCCTCCAACTTATGAAGATGACACTGAAGAGGATAGGTTGGAAAGGTAATCATCTGATTTTTTATCATTATGTTTATAAGTTATAATCAAATTTCTGGAACACAAAAAGAAGGAAGTGTATGATCTCGTTGTCTCTATGCACTGTCTATAAGGTAATAGCACTTCGTCATTGGCTTGATCTTGGTGGAGGAAACCTGGAACGATATATGGCGAGGTCAAACATTTGACTCATCAAAACCCAAATTAAGTACAAAAATGTTTCCTGTTCATTATTTTTTAACCAATTATAGAAGAATGCATTGGCTAGTCTAAGTAAAAACGTTGCTCTACAAATTGTACTTACATGACTTTGGGAGGTCTGTGGTACAAACGTCAAATGGTTTCACATTGAGGTCAACAATCAACATCCAATAAACATGATTGGAACACCTTCATGACTTAAGTAATAAACTTAAGGAATAAAGGCGGAAATCGGTTAACTGCATTGAAATTCTAGCTTCTAATGTTCTAAGAAAAGACTTATCTAGTACCCCCAGTCATTTGCCAAGTTCCATCTGCAGGCTTTCTCATCTTATAATTATGATGAGACTTGCATGAATGCCGACCTCTAATTTAAATAACATGTTTCTGGAGTGAAAAAGAAAATGTCAACTATTGTCTATTTGACTAGATACTGCAGTTCAGATTTTCAAATATCTTGCAAAGTCAACATAAGAAATAGTTCAACAGTTGGACTCTGCCGTTTTATTTGGTTCAACTTCACAACAAGGAGATTTGGATCGTCAACAATGGATCTATTACGAATTGATTTTAGTTCATTTTATCAGGTGTTATAAAATTGTAGGTTCTTCAGAGAACTATTCAACTATACTGTCAAAACTGCGAGAAGAAGACATAAATTTTGAGCCTGATAATGGCTCTGAACTTCTTCCAAATATGACGATTGAGGTTTGTTTCTATTACCTATTGCATGCATTTCTTACTGTTTCATTTTTCTTTTTCTTTCATTCTCCTTTTGATTTTATATATCATAAAATGTTGACAGTCAATCGATCCTGAGGCAGGAGTTTAATTTAATATGTAATCAATACACAATTTTATGAAATAGCTCTGGGAATTGCTTTTTCGTAACTCACTGTTTTGTCTGCATTGCATTTTCCTTTTAGGAAATCCTTCTCGGCAATTTTCACTAGAGGTTCCATATACAATACTCGATGTACTTATATTACCTAATAACTTTCTATATATGTGACAATTGCATCTCTTGCATCACTTGATTTCACTTGATTCCATTAGCAGACAAACATTTCCATTTTAGGAAAGCCTTCTCAGCAAGTATCACTAGAGTTTCCATATATAATACTTGATGTACTTACATTACCTAATAACTTTCTATAGATATGGCAACTTGCATCACTTGATTCCATGGATTGCAACATCATCTTTTCTTCAGGGTTACTAGTTCTGCACAATATTCTCCAGTAAACACCTTATATGATCACAGAGATCTCCATTCTCATTTTCTTCTCCATCATTTTTAAAATTCCGTTACTTGTGGCCTTGAATTCTTGATATGAATATATAAATCTCAATGCTGGCATGCAGCCTCAAGTCAAGGCCACTTCAATTTTGAAGGATGATATTTTTCATCTTGTAAACTGTTTGAGCTTGTCTTTGTTTTGTATTTATGGTTTCTAAAATTGTATTTAAAGTCTGTATTCTACTCTGGAAAGTAATGTTAAATTCTGGCAGTCTACTAATTTTGGTTACCTATTCCCTTTTAACAAGAAAAGCAAGGCAGGAAAACTTACCTTAGTTATTGTTGATTTTTTAGGTAGACGATGAAGCTATGGATTTGAACAAGGAACTTATGAGCAAATTACTTGAGCTTGATGATGTTGACGCTGTTTATACAGATCAGATATAATCATTTTTATATCTTGAAATTCTTCAGACACTGGGAGTACGTATCACATTATGTACCTGGTCTGTTTGCAAATTAGGTTCTAAGAGTTCTTGTCGATTCCTCAGGTGAGAAGATTTGCAGATCTGCTACACTTATACATGCACTCTCTAATCCTTCTTTTTTTTGCTTAGCTGAGTTGCAATGGCAGTCCAGAAGCATGTTCCCCGGGAAGGGAGTTTCATTTTGAAATTGCTTTATTCAAAGCAGATGATATTGAAATTATGTCCTGTCCTAATTAACAAGTTCACAAATTCCAATAATAATAAAAACAAGTTAAATCTTGATTCCTTTTGATTGAGTACGTTGATCCCAGGGTGATTTCTTTGCAACTACCTCCTTGGATTTTTGTCTACATTCGTATATTATGGGTCTTTAAGAAACATATTAAGTAATATATCGTTGCTGCCCAAGCCAACTAGATTTTGACATGTACAATTCTAATAATATTCATATCTGCATGTAAATCAAGAACAACCAAGCTATGCATTGGTTGGTGAAATCATGGAGGTACCTCAGAAAAATAAGTTGGTTTATTGTAACATATTTTATATGGCCAGCATAACTATGGATGTTTCTACAACGTCTAATTTTAAACTGGGCTATCATGGATCTGAGCATCAATTTAAGAGGTGCCGTTTTATAGCCTTAAAAAACTCAATTGGGTTCCAAACATCTGACATCATTCTCTTCGTCAATGTATTGACCATCGGAACCCATAGTTCTTTTGGACTATGTGCTAAGAGGATTCGATTTCGAATGAGGATTGGCAATCATTACAGAACCAAACAAAATTGATATTTATTCACAGATCATATATCAAGTGTACATTATTAATGTACAAGTGCTGTGGGAAGAACCGAATATTCCCTAATTGTTACTTTATATCATACACATGCATACGCTATGCAACAAATACATATACATATACATACATATATACATATA